>JAPXFQ010000474.1:0-373337 GCA_028564705.1 Apricaphanius iberus | reverse complement strand
TATGCAATAAGATAAAACTGTCAGATCTACCTTTTGTTAGCTCAATTATAAAACAAAATGAATGTTTTAAAAGTATTAATATTAGCTCCTCTCTGACATCTTGGTGGGAATTTCTTAAAATGACAAAGACCTCACTAGTCCCATGCAGGCGTACACCCATCTGGAATAACCCGGATATCTTACAAAAAAAATGCATGATCAACTTTCCAGGCTGGAGTGGTAAAGGAATTGAATACCTGGAGCATATATTTGATGGAACAGACTTTATCCAATTTAATACATTGGTTACACAATTCGGAATTAACAAGAATAAATTCTTAGAATACCAACAAATTAAATCAATTTTAAAAAATAAATTTAGGCTCAATACAGTTGATTTACAAATTCCAGGAAAAGTATTAGACTTCCTTAATCTTAACCCTCCCAAACTGCTATCTAAAATATACAAAACATTAAATAGAATAGATGAATCAATAGCCCTTCCTATTTCAAAATGGGAGATGGACTTGTCCATCTCAATTGACCAAGACCTCTGGTCTCAAATTTCATTAAAACCTTTAAATTTCTTAAAAATCCTAATCTACGATTAATACAATATAAAATCCTTCATAGAGTGCATTATACAGGGCAACGGATGTTCAAGATGGGTTATACGCCGTCTGATACCTGTTTACAATGTACAAGCAATCTACCAGACAATTATATTCATGCTCTTTGGTTCTGCCCACTGTTAAGAAATATTGGTACCAGATATGTGAAGATCTATCAAAGTGTCTGAAATGTAATATCACACCTGCTCCCACAGTTTGCTTGCTGGGAAATGTAGATGAAGTTACCATGGATACAAAGTCTATGCAATTATTTTACATGGCCTTATGCATCGCTAAGAAAAATATCCTCTTGAACTGGAAAAATAAAAATACTCTGAATATTAATCAATATAGAGATCTCCTTCTGGATTACATTGGTCTAGAAACGGCATCTGCCTCCACATCTGATCAATCTTTCTGGTCACCCTTGATCAGTTCCATCACCTAGTGGGGTTGGGCCCTTGATTCCATTCTGTGGGACACGGTTGCCGATGTGGAGCTTAAGGGTTGGTGGTGACTGCAGGGAGGTCCTTGGAGGTGGGTCCGCTTGCGGTTGGGGCGGTAGGTGCCGTGACTCTCGCCTGGGGTGGGACTTTGGGGGCTTTGTGTGGTGACTCCTAGTGGCTGCATGCGGCGCCTTAGAGGGTTCGTGCTGTCGGACACGGGTTACTGGCCTGGTGCTGTGCTGCTCTGGGGGGGTCTGGGCTGGGCCTGGGGCTCGGGGTTCTGGGGCGGCGTGCCCCCCGGCTGGGGCCCTGGCTGGGGCTTGGCCGGGGGGGGCCGCTGCCGTTGGTGCCGGCTGGGGGGGGGCTGTGGTCGGCCGGTGGTTGGCGGGCGCTGCTGCCCTTTCCATCTCCCCGGGCTGGTTCCTGTCGCTTGCTCCCCGGTGGCCGCTTGCCGCGTCCGGGCGTCGGCGAGAGGCCGTGGCGGGTGGCCGGCGTCTCCGGGCCCGATCGGCCATATTGACACTGGACATGGATCCTGGGTCTTGGTCTTAGCCCTCGCGGGGGTGCTGGGGTGGGGGGCTCTGGCCGGTGTTGGTCGGCCTCCACGGTGACTGACCGGTAGGTGGGGTGTGGGCTGGTGGGTGGACGTGCTGGGTTCTGTTGCCACCCGGCCATCGGGCGGTAGTAGCAAGGCTGGAGGATGTCGGCCTGGGGATTGGCCGCCCGGGACTTCGGTCTGCTCACGGGCCTGGCGCGGCATGTCCGGGGTACCCGA
This sequence comes from Apricaphanius iberus, assembly GCA_028564705.1. NCBI lineage: Eukaryota > Metazoa > Chordata > Actinopteri > Cyprinodontiformes > Aphaniidae > Apricaphanius > Apricaphanius iberus. The sequence goes on along the minus strand of JAPXFQ010000474.1, from coordinate 371,526 downwards.
GTCGGTGGTGCGCCGGGTTCCGGCCTCGGCGCGGGGGCCCTCGGACGCTGGCGGTGCCTGGGGCGTCTCTTATTGGCGGGGAGGCTTTTTACCATCTAGCACAGGCGCTCTTTTTAACGGGGTGCACTTGGGACGGGAGGGGGGACGGTGTTGGGGGGGGCTAAACTCAACCTGGATGTCTAGTGACATGTGTTTTGTTAGCAGTGTGAATGTTGGGAAGGATTAGGTATGCCCCTGGCATGGGGGCTGGTGGATTGCCGGGGCCCCCATGGGGCTCCGGGGTGCCGCTGCCGTGGGCCCCGACTTGACGTGCTGGGGCCTCCCACCCCTGGTGGATCAGGCCGAACGGGGGTGCCTATTGGAGTCAGCAGGGGAGCTGGCTCCCTGGGGTTGGCAATGGTCACCCCAGTTAGTTTCTCCCCATCCCCATGCCTCTGTCCACCTGCTCCTTCATTCTACCATTCACAAGGCCTTGGGACATGGGCACGTCACTGGGGTGCGGGATGGAGCTTCCGTCTTCGCTACCCGGTGGCTGCCTGGGTCCCGATTTTATTGAGCAACTTAGACTCTTACACTTGCAAGATTTACATGGAACGCACATGTAGGGACCTGGCGGTGTGGCGCATTGGCGCTGGGGGCGGGACCCCTCATGGGGGGCCCCCTATAGGGGCCCGTTGTGGGGCCTCGCCTGTGGTGCCGGCACCCACTGTTTAAACGCATCTAGACACTGAGGGCCCGGGGGGGGAGATGGGGGTACCCCGCAGTATTCCCATGTCCCACCCCTCTGTTTTAAGTGCACATTAGAACAACACGCAACAACACCACATTGAGCGGGGGGAGAGAGGCTGGGGGGGTCTTTCCACACCCCTGTTCGTTGGACCATCAGGGGTCGGAGCCCGGATAGAACATCAGGCCGTCTGGTCGGGTCCTGGGCTGGTGGGCTGCTCTTGCCGATGTGGGAGCCTTGGCGGTCTGCTTGTCCCCGTCCTGGTGGGCAAAGGGGTCTGTCTCCTGGGTGCAGGGGCAGGGTTCTCTATTGGGGCGTCTGTCCCTGGACCTGGGAGTATGGAGTATAGTGTACATATGGGGGGTATGAATGAGTGTATAGCGTCCTTTTTTCGTATGTCCTGTATTTGCAAGAATGTGTACGCATGAGAGGGAGGGTATTTATGAGTGTCTCTGTCTGCTCTCTGGCCTGATGCATCTTCTTCCCTCCCCGTCACTCCCCGTCGGTGATGGTTGCTCCTGCCCGCTGGTTGATGATGGCTCTCGATGCCTGGGGCCGGGGGTCCCGGTTGCGGCCCGGCTCGGTCCTGGTGCATGTCGGGCGGGTCCTGGGTGGTCCGGTGTGTCGGGCGGCCGCTGTTTCAGGCCGACGTCCTCCTTGGTTTGACTGGGGCACCTCTTCTGGGGGTGCTGGGGTTGTAGAACAGGTTGGTGCCGTACGGTGGATCGGTGGGGACCGTGCCTGGCGCCCAGTCCTCCTGCCGGTTCCAGGACTTCTGCTGGCTGGTCTGTTCGCCTGGTGGGGCTGTCCGGCATTGGCTGGGCCCCTGATCTTGGCGCCCTACGTGGGGCGGGATCTGGACCCGGGAGCTGGAAGATCTGGATGTCCAGGTGCCGGCTGGGCGCGGCCTGGGGAGGGCGTACATCCGCTGTGGCTCTTGCTGTGGCTCCCTGGCGTGTGGATGTGTGGGGGCGGGCCGGGTTGTTGGCGGTGGGTACTGGTCCGGGGTGGCGGCGGCGTGTGTTGTCCGTCGGTTGGCTGCGGGTCCTCCTTGCCTGCGGCGGCGGCGGGGGGCCCTTGTCGGCTGGTCCCTGTTTGGGGCCCCGCTGGGGGGCGGGGTGCCCCTGGTCCCCGTGGCCTCCGGTTCCTGATCCGGGCCCGCCCTGGCGTAGCCAGTTACCGGCGGAGCCCGTGGGCTCGTCACTGCGATCTCTCGGGCCCCAGCATTGCGGCTGGTGGGTGTTCCCCTGGGGCTTCCATCTGTTCCTCTCTTGGCGGGTGATCGACCCTGCGCTGATCCGCCTGTGGCCTCTGTACTCTGTGGGACCCTGGATGCATACATCTCTTGCCTCCTCCATGTCTGTGTCGATTCCTGTAGGACGGATTGACGGTTCCTTACACCAGCTATCAATCACTTGCATGGGGAAACCTTATTCCGACCTGCATGCTCGCACACACATAGGTGTGGGGACATCGGTGTGGACGGACATATCTTAAGTTGAAGTTATCATCATTAGTTAGTTGTTCACAGGAGCTTACCAGAAACATTTGTATTATGTTCATTAATCTTGTGTGTAGTGAATGTGTAATTCTTAGTTTATTCTACTAGATCCGAACTATTGGTTTGGTTCTGTACATTTAGTTGTTTTTGTTTTGTATTACTGTTTCTCTGCCGTCCGGCAGAGGTGGAGGACTGGGATGTTTTCTTGTGTTCTTTGTTTGAATCCTTGTCTTGTGTCGTCAGTTCGCGCCTCTGTTGGTCCGGTTTCTTTTCTTCACCTTCTTCCTTTCTCCCTTCTTGTCTCAGTTTAGTGTCCATGACGTCACTAATAAAGATTTTTCATACATATACATCAAGTGGCGTACTACAGCGAAGCTGTAATACTCTGCTTGGGAAAGTAAAACTGTTGGGCTTGTACTTGGTACTCAGACACCAATTCTGAGTAGCATACTGCTAGACAGGACACGTTAAAAAAAAGACAAAAAAAGAAAAAAAAAACACATAAGATTCAGGGTGACCATATAACGCAGTAAAAACACAAAGCTTAAACTGAATTCTGTATTAAACCGAGAGCCAATGTAAGGAATACAGAACAGGAGTAATGTTGTTAGCTTGCTCTAACTACAAAGTTTACCTGTTTATCAAATTTTAGATTGCTATCAAATAGCACTCCAAGATTCCTTATTGTGTGATTAAGATGAGGGGTCAGAGAGCCTAACTCTATAGTAGTGATTGATTGGTGGACAATTTAGTAGGGGAGAACAAAATAAATTCAGTTTTACTTTGATTTAAGCAAAGGAAGTTTCAAGGCAACCAGTGATTAATGTCCTTCAAACAACTGTAAATGGGGTCAATTGTATTGGTTTGATTAGGCAAAAATGGCAGATAGATTTGCAGAACGTCTGCATACTAATGAAAGGTTACCTTATTTTGAATAAACAGTAGGCCCAATTGTAGCATGTACAGAGAGAATAGTATAGCGCCCATGATGGAACCTTGGGGAACACCAGAAGTTAAAGGAGCTGAAGTAGAGGAGGAACCATTGCACCTTACTGAGAAGGTTCTATTTGTAAGGTAGGAATGGAACCATTGCAGCACAGAGCCTCGCTGACCAACATACTGCTCCAGACGTTCAAGAACAACAGAGTGGTCAACAGTGTCAAATGCTGCTGTAAGATCTAGCAGCACCAGTAACACAGGACGTTTAGCCTCATGGGACGAAAGAATATCATTCTTAACCTTCAATAAGGCAGACTCTGTGCTATGCCTAGTTCTGAAACCTGAACATTTCTCAAGGATGTGGATTGCTTCAAGAAACGGAAGCAACTAAATAAAAATAACCTTTTCTAAGACATTGGATAAACTGGTCTAAAATTAGAAAGCACAGTTGGATCAAGATTACATTTGTTGAGAAGGGGTCTGACAATAGCATGTTTAAAAACTGTTGGAAAAGAGCCAGAAATGAGACAGTTGTTTATAAATGTCAGAAGAAAAGGACCAACAATATGAAAGACCTGCTTAAGAAGACGAGACGGAATAATGTCCAAGGGACAGTTTATGGGACTCATGTGCTGAACCACTTCTGTAAGGAGTGACAGGGAGATGGGTTTACTTGTCAAGTATAGCTGAGAGGGAAGGAGGGGTGGAAGTATATGAATCGGAAACCGTACTGCCAATACTCTGCCTTACAGAAGCAACATTCTCAACAAAATACAGGAGAAAATCCTTGCAGGTCAAATGTGACACCTGCACAAAGATATCATAAGATGGTGTTGTAACTAACTGAATCTTATTAAACAGCGCACGAGGGCAATTTGAGCTAGTGGAAATTATTTTTGACAGGTTCGCACATTAAGCCTCTTTAACAGCCTTCTGATAAGAAGCAAGGCAGTCCTTTAGTATGTCCAACAATACTTGGAGTTTATCCTTTTTCCACCTGCGTTCCGCCTGTCTTCAGCGTTGCCTGAGGATACGAGTGGTATCAGTGAGCCAGGGATCAGTTCTGGCTTTAACAGATTGCTGCTTATGCGGAGCAGCAGAGTCCAAAATCTGCATTGCTGCCGAATTAAAAAACGACATAAAATCCTCAGGAGTAAAAAAGTCAGTGTTCATAAAAGCAACAGGGAATTCTTGACCGGTAGAAGTTGAAATAATACGACAATAACAGGCTGCACCAATGGATCTGGTAGGGGGGGATTGGAAACTCAAACAAAATAGGAAAATGGTCCAAAATACAAGTGTCCGATATATTTACAGAGAATATTGGGAGACCATGAGAACTAATAAGATCGAGAGTATGGCTACGATTATGTGTGGGGGCAGTAACTAATTGAAACAAGCCAAAGGAAGTCAGAAGGCTTTGAAACTCATTTACCATCTGGCTAGATGGGCAACAAAGATCGATATGAAAGTCCCCACAAATAAGTAAAATTTTGTAGTTTGATAAGAGCTCCGAAAGTAATTCTGAAAATTCAGAAATAAAATCCTTGTTATTAGGTGTGTGTAAACAACAGCACATAAAATAGGACAAACAGAATTAATTAAAAACAGATGCAGTTCGAAACTGTTATAAGTTTTAGAAGAAAAAAGACGACAGCTGAGAGTTTGCTGGTGAACAGTTAACCCAAGGTTTAATCCAGGTCTCGGTCAGCAGAAAAAGGTCAAGGTTATAGGTAGAAATCAGATCGTTCAAAATGAAAATCTTATTAGAGATCGATCTGGCATTCAACAGAGCCGCTTCTGCAGCTAGATGCTTGCGGTTGAGTACGTTTGAGCTGACGGAGGTTACCTTGAATGCAGCCCCGTGTTTGAATTCTCACCGGCTGATGCCGCCACAGTGGGCTCCTGGACCCAGGGACAATAGGGTTAAGATATTGGTAGCTTAGCTCAAGGGGCTCAAGGGAGCTCAAAAGTTATATTTATTTAAAAATATTGAGTGAAAGTAACATTTTCCTTCTTTTCAAGTTTATTAAACTTGTTATCATTGATTAATAGTAACCTGTTTGGATATTATGTAACTGTTACTTAAAATAATCACCTCAGAGTTACTTAAAACTCAGTGGATTAAACATGAATTTATGTCTCATTTTAAAAGAACTAATCAATTAAGGGCGAGTATTGAGAGGTACTGTAGCAACAGTTGAGAGGAAAATCTCCTCTTTAACAGGAAGAAACCTCCAGCAGAACCAGAACTTGGCTCAGTATGAGCGGCCATCTATCACAACCGACTAAGGGTTCGAGAAGACAGAGAAGAGAAACAGAAAGAACAAAAGAATTGGCATAGGGGTGCTTTGTATGTTACAGAAAGTAAAACGTTAGTAGCAGGACAGGAAGGATGTTCGGTTAGCAGGAGAATCATCCCAGTTGATGCCCCCATCCAACAAGATATCTCAGCTCAGCGGGATGCCAGACCAGGTGTAACTTTTATGGAGAGAAAAATACTGAGGAAAAACAAAGTTCACACTCCAATTAACTGTAAATTATGCAATTGGAGTGTACTAGAAGGGAAGAGTAGTAGATTGAAGAAAATTGGTCAATCTGTCCCCAATCAGTCTAAGCCTATAGCAGCATAACCAGGGAGAACTGTCTGTCTGGACTGCATTCCTCCCAAAGACTTAGGCTGTCAGCTACTAGGCTGATGGTCCCTCTTCTATTCCACTACTCATCCAAAGACTGGCTAAAATAAATCAGTTTTTAACTAAAAGCTTTATCAAAAAGGACCATTTTAAGCCTGGTCTTAAAAGTAGATAAGCTGTCTGCCTCACAGACAAAAACTGTGAGCTGGTTCTTGTCATGATCCGTCCCTGTCTGTGTTGTTTATTCCTCCTTGTTTCCTCCCAGTCTGTTTTAGTTACTTAGTCCTAGTTTGTTTCACCTGTTGTCTTATTAGTCCTCCCTGTGTTTTCTGCCTCTGCTCCCAGGTGTTCCACGTTTCCTAATTACCCTCCCCACAGTATATATACCCTTCTGTGTCTGTCTGTCCTCGTCGGGTCGTTGTCGTCGTTACCTCCCCTAGTTCTCTGTGCTTCTCGTCTTTCTGGACATTTAATAAACATGGGCCGTAAGAGCCACAAACGCCGCTCCGCATCTGGGTCCTCCTTGAGCCGAAACCTGACAGTACGACCCGACCTGCCACTGGACCCAGCGGAGTATCGCCACACTGATAATGAATGGAGGAGACTGATAGATTGGAGCGTGAGTCAAGGACTCTATTCAGACTCACCTTTCTGTGGATCGCGGCTGGCTCGCTGTCCGCCCGGTGTTGGGCCCCGCCGTCGTGAGGAGGGCGGCCTCTCCGCTCCTCGGGCCTCGAGTCATCGCCGCGCTTCTGAGCGTCCTCCTGGGAACGTAGTTGATGTTTCCCCGTCGTTCCTCCTTGCGTCTATGTATGACGATTCAGAGGAGGACGATGACGGCTTCCCGGAGTTCTTCTCCGACTCCCAGGACGACGAGCTGGACTTTTGCGGCGGTGCCCGGGGTGCGCCGCCCTCGCCGCGGCTTTCTGCCTCCTGGGTTGACCGGTTGATCTCCCTGGCTCCTTCCGCCGATCTGCCACCCATCTGTGATCCCTCTGGGACTGGCCCTCTTCCTGCTTCCCGGCGACGAGGAGGGAGGCGTCGCCGAGCTGCTCCATCGGCTCCAGGAGGTTTCTCGCTTCCTTCTCGGAGTTGCAGCGCCTCGGCTCCTCCTGTCCCGATTGGTGCTGCCTCCAGCTTCGGTGATTCGACCGCCGCTTCCTCCTGCCGCCCACGGCCGGTTTCGGGTCTGCCTCCTCATCCTCTCCAGCACAGCCAGGCGCCGGCGTTTCCTTCGGGTGGAGCCGAGTTGACCCAGGGTCGGTGGAACAGAGGGAAGAGTTCCGTAGGGAATGTTGAGCCCAGGTCCCCTGTGGAGACTGTTTTTGAGCGCTCTTCAGAGGCTCACCTGGAACCCCGGTTCCGAGTTCCCTCCGAGGGCATCCAGACGGATGCGCCTCGGTTCCGAGTTCCCTCCGAGGGCGTCCAGACGGATGCGCCTCGGTTCCGAGTTCCCTCCGAGGGCGTCCAGACGGATGCGCCTCGGCTCCGAGATTCCTCCGAGGGTGTTCTGGAGAACACGCCTCGGGTTCCTGATTCCTCCGAGGGTGTTCTGGAGAGCACGCCTCGGGTTCCTGATTCCTCCGAGGGTGTTCTGGAGAGCACGCCTCGGGTTCCTGATTCCTCCGAGGGTGTTCTGGAGAGCACGCCTCGGGTTCCTGATTCCTCCGAGGGTGTTCTGGAGAGCACGCCTCGGGTTCCTGATTCCTCCGAGGGTGTTCTGGAGAGCACGCCTCGGGTTCCTGATTCCTCCGAGGGTGTTCTGGAGAGCACGCCTCGGGTTCCTGATTCCTCCGAGGGTGTTCTGGAGAGCACGCCTCGGGTTCCTGATTCCTCCGAGGGTGTTCTGGAGAGCACGCCTCGGGTTCCTGATTCCTCCGAGGGTGTTCTGGAGAGCACGCCTCGGGTTCCTGATTCCTCCGAGGGTGTTCTGGAGAGCACGCCTCGGGTTCCTGATTCCTCCGAGGGTGTTCTGGAGAACACGCCTCGGTTCCTGATTCCTCCGAGGGTGTTCAGGAGAACACGCCTCTGGTTCCTGACTCTTCCGAGGGTGTTCAGGAGAACACGCCTCCGGTTCCTGACTCTTCCGAGGGTGTTCAGGCGAACACGCCTCCGGTTCCTGACTCTTCCGAGGGTGTTCAGGCGAACACGCCTCCGGTTCCTGACTCTTCTGAGGGTGTTCAGGCGAACACGCCTCCGGTTCCTGATTCCACCGAGGGTGTTCAGGCGAACACTCCTCCGGTTCCTGATTCCACCGAGGGTGTTCAGGCGAACACTCCTCCGGTTCCTGATTCCACCGAGGGTGTTCAGGCGAACACGCCTCCGGTTCCTGATTCCACCGAGGGTGTTCAGGGGAACACGCCTCTGGTTCCCGACTCCGCCGAGGGTGTTCAGGGGAACACGCCTCTGGTTCCCGACTCCTCCGAGGGTGTTCAGGGGAACACGCCTCTGGTTCCCGACTCCTCCGAGGGTGTTCAGGAGAACACGCCTCTGGTTCCTGACTCTTCCGAGGGTGTTCAGGCGAACACGCCTCCGGTTCCTGACTCCACCGAGGGTGTTCAGGCGAACACGCCTCCGGTTTCCGACTCCGCCGAGGGTGTTCAGGAGAACACGCCTCCGGTTCCTGCCTCTTCCGAGGGTGTTCAGGGGAACACGCCTCCGGTTCCTGCCTCTTCCGAGGGTGTTCAGGGGAACACGCCTCCGGTTCCTGCCTCTTCCGAGGGTGTTCAGGAGAACACGCCTCCGGTTCCTGCCTCTTCCGAGGGTGTTCAGGGGAACACGCCTCCGGTTCCTGCTTCTTCCGAGGGTGTTCAGGAGAACACGCCTCCGGTTCCGCTCCTCCGAGGGTGTTCAGGAGAACACGCCTCCGGTTCCTGCCTCGTCCGAGGGTGTTCAGGAGAACACGCCTCCGGTTCCCGACTCCGCCGAGGGTGTTCAGGAGAACACGCCTCCGGTTCCCGACTCCGCCGAGGGTGTTCAGGAGAACACGCCTCCGGTTCCCGACTCCGCCGAGGGTGTTCAGGAGAACACGCCTCCGGTTCCTGCCTCGTCCGAGGGTGTTCAGGAGAACACGCCTCCGGTTCCTGACTCCGCCGAGGGTGTTCAGGAGAACACGCCTCCGGTTCCTGCCTCTGCAGAGGGTGTTCAGGCGAACACGCCTCCGGTTCCTGCCTCTGCAGAGGGTGTTCAGGCGAACACGCCTCCGGTTCCTGACTCTGCCGAGGGTGTTCAGGCGAACACGCCTCCACCTAGGCTCAAGGTTCCACGCCGCCGGCCTCCAAGGCTCAAGGTTCCACGCCGCCGGCCTCCAAGGCTCAAGGTTCCACGCCGCCGGCCCCCAAGGCTCAAGGTTCCACGCCGCCGGCCCCCAAGGCTCAAGGTTCCACGCCGCCGGCCCCCAAGGCTCAAGGTTCCACGCCGCCGGCCCCCAAGGCTCAAGGTTCCACGCCGCCGGCCCCCAAGGCTCAAGGTTCCACGCCGCCGGCCTCCAAGGCTCAAGGTTCCACGCCGCCGGCCCCCAAGGCTCAAGGTTCCACGTCGTCGGCCTCCTCGTCTGACGGTCCCTCGTCGTCGGCCTCCTCGTCTGCTGTTTCCTCGTCGCCGGCCTCCTCGTCTGCTGTTTCCTCGTCGCCGGCCTCCTCGTCTGCTGTTTCCTCGTCGCCGGCCTCCTCGTCTGCTGTTTCCTCGTCGCCGGGCTCCTCGTCTGTTGGTTCGCCGGCCTCCTCGTCTGTTGGTTCCTCGTCGCCGGCCTCCTCGTCTGTTGGTTCCTCGTCGCCGGCCTCCTCGTCTGTTGGTTCCTCGTCGCCGGCCTCCTCGTCTGTTGGTTCCTCGTCGCCGGCCTCCTCGTCTGTTGGTTCCTCGTCGCCGGCCTCCTCGTCTGTTGGTTCCTCGTCGCCGGCCTCCTCGTCTGTTGGTTCCTCGTCGCCGGCCTCCTCGTCTGTTGGTTCTCGTCGCCGGCCTCCTCGCCTGCTGATCCCTCGCCGCCGGCCGCCACGTCATGGGTCTTCTGGGGACTGTGGTTTTGTCCCTCCGTCCTGGACCCCCTCCTCCCGCCCTGGCTTGAGTTTCCTACTTGGTGCGCCAGGTGGCGCACCTTGAGGGGGGGGTACTGTCATGATCCGTCCCTGTCTGTGTTGTTTATTCCTCCTTGTTTCCTCCCAGTCTGTTTTAGTTACTTAGTCCTAGTTTGTTTCACCTGTTGTCTTATTAGTCCTCCCTGTGTTTTCTGCCTCTGCTCCCAGGTGTTCCACGTTTCCTAATTACCCTCCCCACAGTATATATACCCTTCTGTGTCTGTCTGTCCTCGTCGGGTCGTTGTCGTCGTTACCTCCCCTAGTTTTCTGTGCTTCTCGTCTGTTTTTCTGGACATTTAATAAACATGGGCCGTAAGAGCCACAAACGCCGCTCCGCATCTGGGTCCTCCTTGAGCCGAAACCTGACAGTTCTACAAGAGAGGAGCCTGAAAACTAAAAGATATGCCTTTAGAGATCGTAGGAACCACCAGTAAACTATGGAGGACCAAAACTGACTTAATTAAGAATAAAAGTATCCATTTCTGCCTCATTATGCAAACGAGGAGGGCTGCCGTTCTTGGTCCAACTCCTCTACTATTGGTCAATAAACAGGAAGGAACAGGGTCCATGTGTCGTGATGTTTGCTGTCACAGTCCAGATGTAAACATTGCTGTGCATTTTATATAAATCAAATGCATGTATAAGGAAAAGAAAAAACTTTTTTTTGGGATAAAAAGGCATGTATAAGGAAAAGTTTTTAAAAAGAACGTTTTATTTAAAAGAGTAGACAAGGGAATGTGAAAACAACCGAAATTACATGTATACGCAAAAGGAAAAAAAAATTATATAAATTCCTTCGCAGACATGCACATATAAGGAAAAGCAAAATATATATATTTCTGTTTTTATTTTTAATTATGTCAGTTTTGGTCCTTCATATAAACCTTCATTCAGAGTGAAATACTTACATATAAAACAATCAGATCTATAATATATGATGGAGCTCATTATTAAGGGTTTTATATGTTAGAAGGAGGATCTTAAATTCTATTCTGGATTTAACAGAGAGCTAATTAAGTAACAAATGCCTGCACTAGTTTTTCAGCGTCACTGCTGAACAGTATGTTCCTAATTATATAAATATTCCAAAGGTAAAAGAAGGAATTCATAGAAACCTGTTTAATATAGGATTTAATTATGAAAACTTTTAGGGAAATCTCTAATCTTTTTATTACCGATGACATTCATTTGTTAATTTCTTGTAAACTTAATTTGGTTTCAAAGCTATCAATTTAACATTCAGTTATATCTCGACTGAATCACAAATTTCTCCAGCTAAATGAGGAAAAAACAGAGATTGTAATCTGTGCCCCAGAAAATATGTCTCCTTTGATTATGGAGCACATGGGCTCCCTCTCATCTAACACTGAATCTACCATTAAACATTTAGGAGTGAAATTCGATGGTAGTTGTCCTTTTAACCCTATGTAAAAATTGTTGTTTGTTCCTGTTTTGTTGTTGTTGTTTTTTTAGGGGCATTGTTAAACTCCAGTCCATAATTTCCAGTGCTGGAACAGAAATGGTAATTCATTTATTTATTTATTTCTAGCTTGACTTGTCTTAGTTACATTTCTTTGCATTGCCTCCAGCTGGTCCAAAATGGTTCTGCTAAACTTCTGACTCGGTCCTCTTACGTTTTTTCCATGTCATACCTATACAGACCTCCCTGCACTGGCTTCCTGTGAAGTACAGAATTCTGTTTATGTGACTTTTATGGTCTTTTAAGGCTTTACATGGAAATGTTCCATCATACATCTTTGATATCATAAACCCATATGTTACTCCAATGACTCTGAGGTTGAAAAATCAGGGACTCCTCTCTGTATTGAAGTCATAGTCAGTCATAGGACTCTTTCATTTGCATTCTATGGATTTTAAGGAGCTCTTCAGGAAACAGCTTAAGACTATTATTATTTTTTTTAATTTACTTTTATTTATATAGCCCTAGTTCACAACAAATGTCATCTCAAGGCACTTTACAACAAAAGTCATTTCAATACAATTATACAAACATTCCAATCATTTAAAAGTTTTCTATGTAAGGAATCCCAGCAGATTACGATGAGTCATCGACGTGAGATTGTGCCCGATATATAAATAAACGTTATTATTATGTTAGCAGCATCAGTTACAAAGTGGCTTAAGGACAGCATGGTAAATGTTATAGGGTGACCATAAAAAAGCCCTAATCTCAGTCCCATAAAAGAAATTGTGAGCAAAGGTGAAACCTGTCTGTGAGCGACGCGCACTACGAATAAGAAAAGGTACTCCAAAACATTCAACTAAAGTCAGACAGCTTCAGTCCTGCAAAGACTTATGATGCTCAGCTGCTTCCTGGTGACGATCACTGCTTTCCTGCAGAACAGAAAGGAGAATGGAACCATTTACACCAGCAGATGGCAGCAGAGCACTTAGATGTAGAGTACTCACACTGAGAAAGGACTCAGACCAAGATGGAGTTGAATGTTGTGTAGGCACTGGTTTCTGTGGTGCGCTCGCTTTTGTCTGGTCAGCCAGCCATCTTTTCAGTTTCTGATCTGCAGCAGTTAAAAAGGAGACATTTGACCAAATCCATTAAACCAGACTTCAGTTAGAGAAGACAAAATCTGTGTGGTTTAAAAGAGTCCTCATAAACAGCAGAGTTTAGCGAACGGGTCTCAAACTCTAGTCCTTAACAGCCGGCGTCCTGCAAATTCTGGTTGCATTCCTGGTCCAACACATCAAAATAAAAATGTTTATTACCTCCTTAGCATGTCATAAAGTTCTGCTAATGACCTGATTATTCCTTTCTGGTTTCTAGAAGCAGACACACATCCTAAAGATGCAGGACACCAGCACTCAAGGACCTGTGCTTGACACCCCTGGTTAAGGCTATAAAACAATATGCTAAACTTTGAACACAGAACTCTGTTTAGTCTGATATTTGAAATTGAGAAGAGTACAGGTATAAATAAGTCAGACTATCATGAACAAGTTTAACATTTTTTACCACTCATTTCAGAAATTGAAACTCATATCTTACATATAGATTCATTATGGATACAGTGAAATATTTCAAGCCTTTATTTCTTGTTGTTTTGATGATTATGGCTTACAGATATCAAAAAACTAAGGTTTAGTGTTTTGGAAAATATAGTGTGAGTAGTTTGAAAGAGTTTAATTCATAGAAAGCTGAGTGGAACGAAAAAATGGGGTAGGAAAAGGTGCACCAGCAGCAGGAATAGCTGCAGCCTTGAATGGATTTTCAAGCCAAATCCAGTCAAGAATATGGGATTGCTTCACAAAGGAATGGAGGCTTGAATATTCTTACAAGTCACTGTATTTAAAAAAAAATTTTACTCCGAAAAATGTACTGAATTGAAGTGCTGACTGCTGAAGAAGGAGCCGCTCTCTCCGAGCTCTCCTGATCTCTCTGACTTTTGTCTTATTTTCACTCTATTCTCCCCTTTTTAGATTCTGTTTTTAGTTTTCCTCTTAATTAATTGATGTGCCCAGCTTCTGGAATGACAATATTAGACTGGATTGCTTCTCTTTTTTGGATTACTTCTGAAGGACCTTTGTAAGACTGTGGATTACCTAGATGCCGTTTTGCTCAGCTGAAACTTTGATAAACTGCTCCTGAGACAGGAGGCCTAAGAAAAACAGCTACTAAGTATGGAAGAAAAAATTCCACCTTCTGGAAATTAACTTGGAAATTAACGCTGGATATGGAAACGAGACAACGCTACCGGTGGCATGGATAGAACAACAACCTGGCAGTCCAGTGCTCATTCCACGTCCAGTCTCATTTAGAAGCAGAACAACACTATCCCATCACCGAGGCGCGGAATTGGAAGGACCCCTAACACAAACCATAAAGAAAACTGGACTGCTCTAAAAAAGACACTCCTCAACACCTGCTCCAAGAACGAATAAACCAAACAAATTCCACCACTTCCCTGGAATTCCCCTGAATAACAGATTTGCAGCTCTCAGCTTGCTGAATCACGATGTAGCCCCGGCAGCCAGCCAAGGTTAAAATAAGGAATCCAGCCACAATAAACCACAAAAGAAAGTAAGGAAGCACCTAGCAAAAGTTTTGATTATTCATAATGGTTCAATAAATGACAGTGGAAATTTCTGTAGCCACAACACCAATGTGGTCATTTTCACCCATATTCTGTGAAACCTGAGGAGGACCTCAAAGCCATAGAAAACAATAATGTTTTTAGGAGCAGGAATCAAGACTCACCTTTTAAGCCTAGCCTTTAACTGATTATTATGTATTAATATCTGTTTAATTGCTCTGTATGTTTTATTTGATTGAATTTTTAGTTTAGCTTTTAAGGGACTATTATTTATTAATATCTGTTCAAGTGCCCAGCATGTTTGAATTGATCAAATCTTTCTGAAATCCTTAACAGAAATATTAATACTGTGTGGACTTAGCCCCCAAATTTTAACTCCACTAGGGCCTGCAAGGAATTTACCAGCTTTCTCACTAAAAAGATTCTAACAATCAGACGTTCAGTCTATACCTCAGTACAGAACCCCCTACCATGTCATCCCCAATCAACACCAAAGTAGAGAAAATGTCTGTATTCCATGAGTTAAACCAAATAAACCTTAAAGAAATCATTAAGCAATTAAGCTCCTCCTCTTGCTGCCTTGGTATATTACCCACAGCTTCATTAACTCTAACCTGATTCAAATATTTAACTCAGCCCTCCTGTCAGGTGTCTTCTCCCAGGCCTAAAAAACAGCAGTAATGAAGCCACTACTAAAAAGGACAACACACAACCTGGACAACACACTGATGTAGAATTACAGGCCAATCTTTAATCTTCCATTCATCAGCAAGATTACTGAAAAAGCCATGTTTCAACAATTAAATAGTTTAAGCTGGGTGGGACTCTCTGGTACGGTACTTGGCTGGTTTGAATCCTACCTGATAAACGGGGATTTCTTTGTTTCAGTAGGAAACTTTTCATCAAAACTAACAGAAATTACATTTGGGGTTCCCCAAGGACCCATCCTGGGGCCTCTTCTATTTAATATCTACATGCTCCCATTAGTCTAGATTACAACAACCAATAAAATTAATTACCCTAACTATGCAGATGATATATATATACCGATCCAAGTACTAAATAAATGCATTGAACAAATCAATAGCTGGATGTACCGTAACTTTCTCCAGCTGAACAGAAACAAAACTAAAATAGTTATTTTTGGGCCTAAGAAGAATGATCAAGAGTCAGCACACAGCTTCAGTTGATACAACTAGAAATTACTGATCAGGCATGTCATGTAGGTGTAATAATGGACTCAGAGCTAAACCTCCAGGGTCACATAAAGGCAATAACAAGGTCAGCCTTCTATCACCTGGAGAACATTTCTTGGATTTAAGGACTGATGTCACCGAAGGACCTTGAAAAACTGATCTATGCGTTTTTAATCTTTAGTCAGATTTATTATTACTCCTAGTTTATAAATCAGTGAATGGTTTAGCACCAAAGTATGTTGAAAACCTATTGTCAACATACCAACGCAAAAGACCACTCAGGTCCTCCAACTCTAGTCCACTAATCATCCCTAAAATTAGAACCAAACATGGAGAAAAAGCTTTCAGCTTCTAGGCTCCACAAATCTGGAATGAACTTCCTGATGACTACAAAGCTGCTGAATCTTTAGGCTCTTTCTAATCAAAGATTAAAACTCTACCTTTAGAGATGCTTTTGAGTAATATTGATTTTTGACATAAATTTTCTGTTTATGTTTTTCATAAATTGTTGTTTTTGATCAAATGCTAGATGTTTTTTTTATTGATACTTGTGTTTTATCTGTTTTTGATTTTCCTAATGATGTCTAATCGATGTCTTTAATCAAATGGTATTTTCCTTCATGTAAAGCACTTTGAATTGCCATTTGTTGAAAGAGTGCTATACAAATAAAATTGCCTTGCCTTACTTTATTTTACACAGATTCACAGTTTGTATCTCTTCCAAATGTTAAATTTTAAACTAGCAAATTTGTATTAATACATGGGGGGGCAACCAGTTTTAGCTTGACATATGCAGCAAGTCCATTTCGCTTTAGTAAAATATTTATAAACTAACAAACACTTATTGAAGAAATAAGTCCATATCCGTGAGGCAGATAGTCTGTCTGTTTTCAAGACTTGGCTTAAAATTTCAATTCAATTCAGTTTATTTATATAGCGCCGTTTCACAACAAATGTCATCTCAAGGCACTTTACAAGAAGAGTTATTACAATACAATGTTTAATTTAGAAATTAGAGTACCACAGAAGATTGCGTCGTGTAATTCTCAGCAATACCTAACACTGAGCAAGCATGAAGCAACAGTGGAAAGGAAAAACTCCCTTTTAACAGGAAGAAACCTCCGGCAGAACCAGGCTCAGCACAAGCGGTCATCTGCCGAGACCGTCTGTGGTTTGGAGAAGGCAGCAGAGACACAGAAAGAGCAATAGAACTGATGCAGAAGTTTGTTGCAGGACGTGGAGAACTTTCCGTCACTGCAATGCCATCTTAGTCAGGGTCGTCAAGCAGGGCGGGTCAGGAGCACCTACTATAAGAGAAAACAGGTTAGCACTTGAATTGACAGCACATCATGCAGTTGGGGAGAAGTAGGAGAGAAAGTAGGAACAGACTCTAATAATGTCCTCCAACAGCCTAGCCTAAAGCAGCATAGCTACTAACATTAACCTGTCTCCTAGCTACTAGGAGACCTAGCTACTAACACTTTCTACCTGGCTTACATTAATCTATCTCTACCTAGCTACTCTACCTCTTCCTATCTCTTCCTAGCTTTTGACACTCTACCTGACTACTAACATTAACCTGTCTCTTCCTAGCTACCTGTCTAACCTGTCTCTAACTGCCTATTAACATATCTCTAACTGTAAGCTTTGTCAAAGAGGAAAGTTTTAAGCCTAGTTTTAAAGATATACAAATTGTCTGCTTCACGAACCAACCCTGGGAGCCTGTTCCATAGGAGGGGAGCCTGATAGCTGAAAGATCTGCCACCCATTCTACTTTTAGAAATCCTAGGAACTACCAGTAAACCTGCAGTCTGAGAGCGAAGGTCTCTGTTAGGAACATATGGAACAATCAGGTCTCTTATGTATGATGGAGCTAGATTATTAAGAGCTTTATATGTCAGAAGGAGGATCTTGAATTCTATTCTAGATTTTACTGGGAGCCAGTGAAGAGAAGCTAAAACAGGGGAAATGTGATCTCTTCTTTTAATATTCATCAGAATCCTAGCAGCGGCATTTTGGACTAACTGAAGACTTTTAATTGTTTTCTGTGGACTACCTGATAATAAAGAGTTACAGTAATCCAGTCTTGAAGTAATAAAGGCATGGACTAGTTTTCAAGTTTTCAAAACCTTCCTTTTGGATAAAGCTTATAGTTAGAATGGCTTAGGTTATACTGAGCTATTTGTTTTAGTTATTCTGCTATAGTCTTAGACTGTTGGAGGACAGACTGACCACTTTTCTACTCTCTTCTACTTTTCTCCTCTACTACTCTCCATATATATATTTTTTCTGCTGTTATTGCGATTGTTAACCTTGTTTTCTCTCAGTGTTTTTCTCCCCATAGAAGCTCCACATGGTCTGGTACCCTGCTCAACTATAATGCCCCCTGCTGGATGGGGAACATCAGTCCAGATGATGCTCTCAGTGACCGAGCATCCTCCATGCTGTCTCTTCTCTGTCTTCTCAGACCCCCAGACGGTCGTGGCAGATGACAGTTTGTACTGAGCCAGGTTCTGCTGGAGGTTTCTTCCTGTTAAAGGGGAGTTTTTCCTCTTCACTGTCGCTACATGCTTGCTCAGTATGAGGGATTGCTGAGGAATAGCTGTGGTTGGAGTCTGCATGATCCGGGCACAACCTCACGTCGATGACTCATCACAATCTGCTGGGATTCCTTACATAGAAAACTTTTAACTGATTGGAATGTTTGTATAATTATATTAAAACGACGAGTGTTTACTAAATATTAGATAACCAATATCAATCTGCGTGTAGTCTGCAGATTGTGAAGCTGTGCAAGCCAGTTTGAATGTAAACATTATTCAGATTTCACATCATACCTTGGACAGATGGCTGGGGTATGAAGCAGCTGGCTTACATCTGTATAGAGCCAAGATTTCCTCCACTGGTAGACTGCTCTGAAACACATAGAGTGGCTTCCACATGAACTATGACCTGCTGCTACTAATGTTTGTTTACAGTTTTCTGCCCATCAGCTTTACTCAGAACAAAGGTGCATTAAGTGCATTTTATTATATGCAAACTACAGCAAATACAAAAATATTTGGTTCACTTCTTTGAGTCCTGATGGTTCATTTCCTGTTACTGGTTCTATCCTGTTACTGCTACAACAGGTTTGGAGGTTCAAGGCTCTTAAGTTGACCACACTTCCAATTATTTACCTCTAGGTATCACTGTATCATGCTGAACCTTTAAGGCCAAGCTAAAGCAATAGTTATTCCCCCCAAATAACATCCAGCTGGATTTATGACTAACGGGAGGATTTTATTTTTGTTCAAATTGCCACCTCGGAAATGTTCATGGAGAGCACAACCTAAAATATAAATAAATATCAAATCCAACCCTGCCTTTTGCCCATTGACTGCTGGAGATACTCATATTTTGCACTACCTTTGCCTCTAAAACCCAAAGTATTAAAAAAGTCATTTATAAATATTAGCACATCCTACAGTCAGATCCAAACTTTCAAGGGATTTTTACAGATTTTCCTATGATTACATTTAAAAGGGGAAAAAAGATAAAAGACAAAAATGTAAAAGCTGATCAGAATTACAATATTCCAAAAACACTTACACATAGCTTGACAGGACACTTTAAATGTGGTAGTTGCATTTACTGCCAGTAGACCTCAAATGCAAAATGCTTTACACACCCCATAAACAATAAACCGATTGTTATTAAAGATTTTATAACCTGCAAACAAGATAAGGTGTGCCTTATTGGCTTGTAATTTCAGTTGCTTGCTTGAATGTTTGCCGTTTTCTTTTCCTTTTTGAATGGATGTTGTTTTTTTCTGAAGCATCGTTATTTTATTGTTGTGATGTGCTGCTGAGGATTTATATATACATATGCTCTAGATTTTGCCCTCAATTTGTAATTCTTAATGAAAATTGTTCAAATAACTTCAATACTTTTGATTGTTACTCTTAACTCAACGCTATTGTGTAATATGACTATATGCTTAGCTGATAACCCCCAGACTAGGTATTGAACTCACATATTCTAGCTGGAAGGCAACTAATGACCAGATAAATCTTATAATATAGAACCCCTTTTTTATTTTATTAATACCCAATATCGTTTAAATTTCATTAAATATTTCTCCTTGTTTGGTTCAGAGGTAATTGTAATAACTGTTTTTTTTAAATATTACTCAAAAAATTACCTTTTGTCCACAAGCAGGTAACAGTTAATGTTATAGCAAACTCTTTTTCTTTAAATTTTCTAAAAAGAAAAAGGCTTTTTTTTCAATCTACTTTTTTAAAGTTTAGAGAAAGTCGGGAATACTTCATAATATGTTCACTGTGGGGTAAGAAGAAATAGCCAAACGAGAATAATGAAACCTCTAAATTATTTTTTTAAAGGTTTTATGGCCACAATATTATTAACAGTGGAATATAAGATAAAGTAGAAGATAAAGCAGGTCATTGGACTCAAACTCAAAGAAATCTCAGTGTACTGAGGATCTACACTAACCACTTTGCTACACAATGACAGAGAAACATTTTTAAATAAGAAATGTGACTTCATTTCCAGTATTAACTAAATATGATTATAAAGGTTTCAGTAATATAAGTCCTTCACTTTCCAACAATGCAAGAAACTTTTGTAAATTAAATTGTAATTAATTAAATTATGTAAATAAAATATTGATCATGTAGCATTTACTAGATTTGTTCTGAAAATTCTATGACCTACCAATTCCTTTTTTAAAGTGTAAGTGGTTTTTTATATTTTAGCTGAGTAAAATTTCTAATCGTACAAACATACTTACCATAATAATTCCAGCGAAAGATGACAGGATCATTGCCTCTCGCTCTAAGCGATTAGGATACTGAGGACTTCCTAAGGTGTGGGTGGCTCTGCTGTGGTGAAGAGGAAAAAGGATGCTTTGTTTAAGCACTAAATTTATTTAACTCAGCAGTGAATATTGCATTAATACCCATTTCTCCACTAATAACTTAACACAGACCCACTCCTCCAGAGAACCCCATAAATACACAAGTGACAAAAATGAAGGTAAAGTACAGAGCAGGACCGCTCTTAAAATCTGCTGTGGAATTGATTCATGTGCATGATTCATGTTCACCATCTATAGGGAGGTACAGTTAAACCCAAACCTCTTCAAAATTCTGTCTGATTTAGGTCTAAAATTATCTTTTGATTTAGGTTTTGTATTACTAGAAGTAATAATAAAGTTTTGAAGAAGATCAGTAAGATCCCTGTCTTCTTTATGACAGAAAACATGTGGATGAGGCAAAGGATCTGGGTGTTGGCAAGGAGACCTTCCACCCTCAAAGACTTGGAGCTGATCGCCAGTGATAAATCAACTGAAGGCAACATGCAAAAACTTGATCAGCAATTATAAAAAAAAAGGTTTTAAATGACTGAAATGCCAATAGAGATCCTGTAGGAATATTGGGAAGAGTATTTCACATAGATTTTTTATGAAAAGGTAAATAAATTCTTTTAAGAATTCTACCTTCTTTTTTTTTTAATATTGTTTTACTATCTTTTTTTAGACCTACCTCTTTTCCTACCTGAATGACAATCATTTCAAAACTAATGTCCTGGGGGAATGAATAGTTTTGGACTTAATGTCAGTTGATTCTTTTGAAAGGTGCTGGAACATCAAGTATTGGGACCAGAAGTTGAGTGATAGGGTTATAAGGTCGTTGCTAAAGCATGCACCAGACAGTAAAAACAGGCAGTAAAGGACAGCAGACGCAGTATGCCTTTCAGATGTTGCATTGGGGAATTAACAGGTACTTGAGGGGACTGAGCCATGTCATGAAGGATGAACTTCCCTAAGAGAGAAGTGAAGGAAGGAAGTATTGTCATTTGAGTTTTGCCATAACTGGAAGGCATGGAATGCTGATGAGTTTGTAACATGATCAGCAATTAATCCTGGTTCTGCATTCTTATAAATGCCAATTGTACGACACCATGAAGCAGGAAGAGGACCAATCCACTGACATATGTCCTTACAGGGCGCAAGAAACCTAGTCACCTCAGGTAGTAAAGTTGTTCATATACAGTGTAACCCTAACCTCTAATCCTTGCTGTGGGTTTATTTCTAAAATGAAAATTAGCAGACCACTTCTAAGGAAACTATATTCATGGTTAAATACACACAGATATCGACTATAAAAATGTTACATCTCTGGGGGGTTTTGTTAGACTTTTTTTTTTCTAATACGCACGTAATGTCTGCATCAAGTCCATCCTGGCCATCTCTGTTCAACCACCACAAGGCAACACCAAGGGCGAGATCATAGTGAGCCTGTAACAATTCATTTACATACCAGTGTGGTTTATCAAGGAGAACATCCTTCAGAGAAGCAGCACAAATGGTCTGCATGCAGAATTATTACCAGGTCATCAAACATTGTTGAGCTTCCCCTCCCAGATGGATCAAAGGATTCTTCTCGGATCTTCTGACCAATGTAATTACCTCTGTTTGGATGGTTGAAACATTTTTAACTGTTGCAATTTTCCAAATATTCCTCACACAACA
Source organism: Apricaphanius iberus (assembly GCA_028564705.1). Classification (NCBI taxonomy): domain Eukaryota; kingdom Metazoa; phylum Chordata; class Actinopteri; order Cyprinodontiformes; family Aphaniidae; genus Apricaphanius; species Apricaphanius iberus. The sequence continues at coordinate 349,852 of JAPXFQ010000474.1, read as the reverse complement.
TTAAGTTTTTGAGATCAACTTACATGAGTAATTCAACGTCTCTCCTCAGCCGCTTTGCCTCCATCTTCGTGAGTAAATGTTTATGCAACAATCCTAAAGACAGAGTTTAATAAGAACAGGATTTTTAAGCAGATGGTTAACAGTAAGCAATGATAGAGCGATGAAATTAGAGTGTTTGAACATTTAATAGAAAGAATGGCCATGATTTAAAATCCCTGGTGGGGCATTTTTCTGTTGAATTTGTTTGTTTGTCCTCCCTGTTCAGGCATGTTTTTTTTTTTTTCTGAAGCCCAGTTTTTACTTCTCTGTCTGCAGAGGTGAAAAGACAGACAGTGCCATTATTCATCAAGCAAGGGCTTGCAAGCACAGACGGAGTAGAGCCCAATTTTTTAAATATCTGTCAAACACAACAAAGAGCACGTGTCTGTGATTGGTCAGCCTAACATTAGCCCGAGATCATTTCACCACAATGGTGCTCTATAGTGGATGTAATCAGTAGTCAAAGCAGCTTTATATTGCAAGGCTAGTTTATCTAATATGGTGTTTTTGTGATTCAAACACCAGGGGCCTCATTTACAAAGCCACTGTACGTACAAAAACTGGTGTATGCCAATTATAGTCAACTTTTTTTATTTATAAAAAAACAAACTTGCCAGGAAAGTTCACTAAACCTACGGCAACTCTGACCCTGGCGTACGCTGGAAATGTGGAGGAACGGGAAACTGCGACACCAACGGCAAGAGTGAAACCAAAGAAATGATGGGAAATGGGAGATATTTGGGCAAAATCACGCATTACCGTTTGAATAAACTGTTATATATTAAAGTAGTTTGCAAAAATGAATATAGAGGCATGTTTGATATCGGGCGCTGGGAGTGCATGTGGCTCACACACACAAACAAAACAAAAACAATCAGGATTTACTAAATAAAACGAGATGCAATGATTTTCAATAGGAACCTCAACCAGTAAAATATATTTTGGTTATTTTAGAAACTTGCATGTGATTTTAAGCTCAATCAAACGGCTGAAATATAGAGCAGATAGCCTGTTGCCAAAGGGTCCTGTACAAATTAAGTAATGAATTAGTCATAATTACAGTTAAGGTGATGGCATTTGTGAAAAACTGCCAGTCAATTAGTTTATAATCAGAATATTTCCATCACCTGTAGCTGTTCGGGCAATTTAGTGATGGTTGAATATAAACAGTACAGGTGCCAATGCGAAAAAACGCCCAATGGCTCATCTGGCACTGCTGGAGGACATGGAGCAAGGATGTCTCCGGACTGAGCGGGTCTTTAGAGACCATCAGGATTTACTAGCCAATGATGATGAATGGCTCATGGGCCGGTTCCGATTGCCCCGTATCCTGCTTTTTGGAGCTTCTTCATTTTTTAGGCCCGGCTCTGCAAAGGCGCACGGCATGGTTGGAGTCTGCATGATCCCGGCACAACCTCACGTCCGTGACTCATCACAATCTGCTGGGATTCCTTACATAGAAAACGTTTAACTGATTGGAATGTTTGTATAATTGTACTGATATTAATTTTGTTGAAAAGTGCCTGGAGATGACATTTGTTGTGAATTGGCGCCATATAAATAAAAGTGAATTGAATTGACATGCCCCATATCAGCTGGCTTAAGTCAAGTAGAATATTTACTATGCACTTTCCATTGACAGTTTATGGCAGAAATTGGGTGTACATGATCCAAAAACACCTGAACACATTTCTACGGGAAGTGCAATTTACAAAGTGGAAATTTTGTTCAGCTGTACATACTCAAAGTTTGATAGATCAAAACAGCTTACTAGGCTTAAGTCATTTTTTTATTTACTGAGTTTAAGAACGGTTTTATTAAGGATTCCATTCAACGTTTTATAAATGAGACCCCAGGTCAGACAACAAGGATCACATAGCATCTAAGCATCAAAATTACAAAAGAACACTATTAAACTAAGTTGAAACCAGAAGATTCAATACTCTGTATAAAATGATACTTAATCATTTTTTTCCTCTATCTAACATCACAACAGGCTAATCCTTTAGCGTCTGATGTCCAAACTGCGATCTAGTTATTTCTGCTGGATGCATAATGAGAATGTTTTTTTTTTAATTACTTTTTCAAAGTTAGTAAACTCTGCCCCTTCAGGTGAAAAGAAGGGCCTGCTCACTCCTCAGGCAAGAAGGTTTGAGCTCAGAGCAAGGCCCTCCTAGGGTTGGCAGAGGGAGAGCCATGCCTAGGGCTGCCCTTAGGTAGTGACACTGGGTGATAAATAATGGGGGGAAAAAAGTTATAATTTCTCATACAACACCTTAGCATTTGGTAGAGTGACCATATGAACTGTAGATCTTTCTCCAAATGTTCTGCATATCCTTCAGCTAGTTTCTCACTATAGTTTGCTGGAGTTCTGGCTCATTCCTCTAGATAGAACTGGGGGAACTGGGTCAGGTTTTGGGGTCTCTTCGTTGTCACACAAATTTTCTTGTGGATTGAGGTTGGGGTTTCACTTTAAACGCATTGAGCGTGAAAATCTATGAACGGCTTAGCATCAAAGTTCGTTGAAGATCTGGTGTTGTATCGACTTAAGGCCAATCAGGTCTTCTAATTCCAGTTCACTATCCATCCATAGAATCAGAACCAACGTTGGAGGAGCAGCTTTCAGTTTCTATGCCACTATTATATAGAGCAAACCTCCAGAAATGATAATACATTCTAAAAGAAATGGCACCATTTCTAAATGAAGCTCATTAAATACGCTCGAGCACAAGTGAAAGGGTGTGTTTACACTTTCTGAGGGTAAGTGGAGCTCTGTTTAAGAGGTAGGATACTTGATCTCAGTAAGACACATAAGGATCAAAACCAGCAAAAACTCAAAGAAACTCAGAGGCTAAGGTCTCCTGATAAACACATTTAATAGAAAGAAAAAAAAACAAAAAAACATAAATTTAAGATGCAAGAATTAGTACTCACAACAAAAGCTGATGGAGCAGAAAGTGGAGATCTTCACTTGGCATACTCACAACAAATCCTAAACATGGCTGGCTACAGAGTTTTTAACCCGTCCAGGTGAATATCACAGGGAGTATCAGGTTAGCTGCCTCCACTCAATTATTTACCGCTGGCCTCTCATCAGGCACATTAGGAGCAAAAAGCTCTTAAATCCCCAGTGACCGCTAAGCATTCAAACATACCAAATGAATTTAAGGAGTGAGGAAGTCTTAACACCACAAAAGTAAACACATTCCAATTTAAAATGACAATTGTCCAGATAACTTTTTAAATTACGGCAGTGAACCAGAACATATTACGAAGAAGAAACTATTGGTGATTCTTTTTCCACAGTTTTCTGCTGCTTCTTCTTCTTTCTGTCTTTAAACAGCGGAGAACTCAGGAAGGTGGTGTCTGTGAACTTATCTCCACGCCTGATTTTGCTGTTTGGGAAGAAAAACAGAAACGAGATGAGTTCAGGGCTTTAAAAAGGCTCAATAATAATCAAATGTAGAGCAGATGAAAAGATAGAGGCTGGATGATCTGACCAATCATGAACTAGTTCTTCAACCCGATAGGAAAACAAATATCTCCCTAGAAGGTTCACCTGTAACCGCTGACATGTCATTCAATCTACTTCTCAAAAAACAGAGTACACAAGCAACCAACAGAGATAGCTGGAATATGGTACTAATGATCATATCGGTCCATTAAGCACAGATAAAAATATCTGTTTCTATTCCCCCCAAAAAAGGAAGGGGCAGGAAAATAAAAGAAGAATGGCTTCGGGAAACAAACAATTTCATCTGCTCAACTTTGGGAGCGTAACTTTGAGTCTACAGAAGCGCTCTATCATTCTAGCCTTGAAACGACACGTTATGAATTTGCGCTATATAAATTACCTGAATTGAACAGAACTGACAACCCTGTCTTCATACATCTATAAGAGTATTGACTGATTATTTCAATTCAAACACTTTTCAAACAGAACTCACATCTATAGTAGCTTTCAGACTGTAGGAACCCTTTTTGGTTCCTGTAACCTTTTCAGGAACCAGGCCATTTTTCACACATTTGGACAGATAACTAGGGCAGCGACCCTCAGTTCCTATAACCATTTTAGCTCCTGCTCTGAGGCAGGCTGTTTTCATGGTTCCATCAGAACTCATTTGACGTAGGTGTTTGATGAACTCATAATCTACACCCCATGCTACACTGCACTTCTAAAGGCTGTGCTTCAAAAAAAAAAAAAAATTATCAGAAAAAAAAATGTAACTAGAATTTTTTTCAATCAAACAAAACTTTTTTTTTCTTTAAACAGGCAATTTTGTCATATCAGTCCCTATCAAGATCACCGACTCTTCTACGAATGACATCTGAAAAGGTTCCCCTGGCAAGGGTAGTTAAAAGTTCTATATTCAGGTTACAAGATGACGAGAATCTGAAACTTTGAGAGCAGGAGAGTGGAGAGTTGCTATGAGGAACACATCACAGACTTCTTATTAAGGACGTGAAGAAGTATAATTTTTTTACCGCCTGCAGATAAGACGTTTTCTTAAAACCACTCTTGGACCTACACATTTCATTTTGAAAGTGGATTGTTGATGCACAAGACATGGGACTTAGCTCTGCACAAACTGCCAAATAAAAGTCTGAATTCTAGATTATAATCACAAAAAGTCTAATTTTGACTATTATTCCCAGAACCTAAAACATTCTGGCTAGAACGTCTGAATAGGGAATAGCGTTTCAGTACACTGAAATCACAGTTCGGTATATATTTAACTTTTGAAGTCATTGGTACGTTTTCACATACACTTTAAGCAGGAAAAATAAATGCAAATGTGCATGACTTTTTTTTTTTTTTTTTTTGATCAGCATTTAACAAAGAACCTGTTTTCTTGAATTTCCTCCTTTCAATTAATGAAAATTATTTCTATTATGTTCTCGTTACAGGAATATTAGGTTATATGAATGAATTGATTAATTAAATTAGTAAATGCATCTAGGGCAGCAGTTCCCAAAGTTGGGGTTGGAACCCCATTTGGTGTCACATACATGTAAGGGTGGAGTGAATGACAATGAGCAAGTATCTGCATTCTATAAATTGAGGAAAAGATGAAAAAAACAGGACTTGAATTCATAAAAGCAACATATATTTCTCAATATATTGGCTTTTGATGTTGGTTTTGTTGCCAATGTATCAATTTTTAAGTGACTGAGAAAAATGCTTGTATCTTCCATCAAGATTTGGGGTCACGGGCCTCTTAGATGTTTATTTTGTGGGTCAGAACTGGATTGTTTGGGAACCACTGATCTAGGGAATATGGCATAATAGGAGATCATTAGAAGTTAGTGAGGAGGCCTCTCATCTCTTTCCTGTCTGCGATAAGAAAGATGTTGATAACCTTGTGAGGAAGATACAACATTGTAGCGGCTAGAAGCAGAAGCTGCTTACGGGGAGTCAGACTTGATGAGACAAAATGAGACGGCTGTGAGAGAGTGAAGGCAGCCCAGATGGGCTTCTATGCAGGACTGGGTATAATAAAATATAAAATATAAATACCAATCTGGACTGAAGAAAGAAGATATTTTCATTCCACAACATTGTATAACTTAATAAAGTGAAAAGTTGAGAAATGACTGGAGATTTAATTGGATATCTTTTTGAATAAATAAATAAAATGGTGAAAGCTACATAGCCCGAGTAAAAAACACTAGAACAACTCGAAAACGGATTGTGTTAATGTTTAGAAATGATTAATACTTACTACTGTCAGTATTCGAGAATTCTTAAATCACTTTGGTGCTGTTTTGATATTTCTGCAGCCTAGTCTCCCAGCTGTACAGTACAGGCCAAAAGTTTGGACACACCTTCTCATTCAGTGCGTTTTCTATATTTTCAGGACTATTTACATTGTAGATTCTCACTGAAGGCATCAAAACTATAAATAAACACATGGAATTATGTAGTACTTTACTAAACAGTGGGAAATAACCTTGCCTCCAAAGTCAGTCGACCTGAACCCAATGGAGATGATTTGGGGTGATCGGAACCACAGAGGGAAGGCAAAAGGTCCAACAAGTACTAAGCATCTCTGGGAACTCCTTCAAGACTGTTGGAAAACCATTTCTGGTGACTAGAAGCTCAAGAGAATGCAGAGCAGTAATCAGAGCAAAGGGTGGCTACTTTGAGGAATCTAGAATATAACACATGTATTCAGTTATTTCATCCTTTTTGTTTAAGTACATACAGTAATTTCATACATTATGTCTTCTTTCATAGTTCTGATGCCCTTAATTGAGAATCTACAATGAAGTCATGAAAATAAAGAACACAGATTCAATGAGAAGGTTTGTCCACACTTTTGTTCTGTACTGCACCTGAATGCAGCATGGGCAGCTGTTAGGAAAATCTGCTCTCCTCAACCAGGATTCCACGACTTTCGTTTTATCCAGAATCAGGAGTTTTGGTTGATTGGATGCTTCCGGTAGCCATGGAGATGTCGGCTGGTTTTTCTCTAGTATCAGTGATGTTTCCACTCACTTTGACATTGTTTCAGGAGAGTCATTCAGCTCAGTGCAGAGCGTGTTATGGATTTTATGGCTGTTGAAAGATGCGTTTGCTGACAAAGTTCTGGTTTGGTCCGTCTTTCTGTTTCTACTGTAGCTGCATGATAAACTATTAATGTTCCCAATAGCAGAGTTTACTGATAGCTGGGAGTACTCTCTGTTGGTGCCATTTTGTTTTTAATTGAGCTGCGGAGTTTAGCATATAAACATTCTGCATGTCTTCAAGTACAAAACATCTAGATTCAATTAGTAAATGTGCGAAGCGAACCGAGAAGGTTGTACTGAAAAATAAGAATACATGTACTTGTACTTTTGAAATATTGGAGCAAAACTAAAAGATCATTAAATCCTCAAATATAAAAGAACTTTACAAATATTGGTGCTTAATTAAGAGAAAAACTAAACAAATAGCATTCAGAAGGGTAATTAAGCACAACCTCCATCTCTACTATAACATCACTATAAATGCAGATGTTCTGTTTCTGTTCACATGGTGCGGGTCTCAGCCAGTATTTGAGTCCAGTGTTTTACATGACGTACTACACCAAAACAGTAGGTGGCGGTATACAAATAATTTTGTAGCTGTCCAACAAACAAGTGAAAAGTACCGACGTCACAAAAGGAGCGACGGCCTAGAATGTAAACATATTGCTCTAATGGCCAACTGCTACCTGAAGCCATCGACAGGATGAGTGTCGCAGTAAACCTGCTGCTTTGCTACCTGGTGTGTTGCTGTGAGATGCGTATACCCCGTTGTTTTGGTCTCTTTATGGTAGCGTGGATATTCAGTAACTTCAGACGGCAGTGTCTATTGTCTTGGATACGGCCAGAGTACGGCTTGTGTTCACATGATCTGTATCCACTCGTACCTGGACTCCGGTACGACCTCCAAGGAAGGTCTCTCGGACCGTATCCTGGCACGGTCCAGGCTGTGCTCACATGGTACCAAATAAGTGGATTTTGAGCAAATATAGTATCCCAATACGGACTCAAGTCCCCTGTGAAAACGCCCTAAGAAGTCTTGTTTGCCACAAACCATGTAGGGGACACAGGAAACAAGCAGAAGAACGTGCTCTGTTCAGATGAAATTAACATCTGAACTAAGAATTGATATCACCCTGGATACACTAACGTGCAGTAAAACATGGTGGTGGCAGCATTATGCTTTAGGGATGCTTTTATTCAGCAGGAGTAGCAAAAGCTGGCAATGAAAGACTTGAGACTGGAGCAGAGGTTCACCTTCCAGCAACCAGAGCTATAAAGGCACGATTTAGATCAAAGCTCAATCATTAGTCAGAATGGCCCAATCAAAGTCCAGAAAGGGAATCTACAGTAAGACTTAGCAAAGAAGTCTCTGGATGTGCTAAAAGGTTTTACCCGTCCTGTGGTCTCCTGAAGCACCAGTCACCGTAACATTGGTTAGATCACACAGCCTGTAACGTCGCAGGTACCTGGAATTAGTCTCTTTCTGTCTGACTTGCAAAGACATTCTCACCTGTTCAGTGGTGGCTCCTTATAGCTGACCACACAGTTTCTTCTTCTGCTTCTTCCTTCGTTTTCATTGTCTGGGCTTGTAAAGGTGTTCGTAACCATTGTTAGGACTCCTCCTGCTGCAACGCAAAGTAAAACATTCACTATCAGCAACTCCACAATGAGGCTTCATAGTTTTCTTTTGTGTTTTTTTTACAGACTAGTCAGCGTAGACGCTGATGGCTGAGATACCAGAACCACCACAGACCTGGTGAGGTTCTAGCTGACTCCTCAGGCGATGTGCTCCTGGTAGGAGAGCTGGGAAGAGATTTGGATTCGGTGTCCACAGTGCTGAGCCATGGTGGCTGAACATCCATTGGTAGCAATCCGACGTCCTGATGGCCGGTCTCATCACTGGCGATGGACGTCCTGCTGCTGTTCAGAGAAACACTCTTACTTTTGTGCTGAGTTGTCCGTCTGTGGACGACATAGATCTCCCTCTGATTCCCAGTTTCAGTGCCTGAGAGCAGCTTTGTCCTCCTGTGTTTAAAGTCATCCATGGCTTTGGAGAATTTTGAATCATTCAGACTTTCACAAATATCATGACTGTCATGGTTGAGCAGCATCTGAAAATCACCTTGACCTTCCTTCGTGACCTCAGGACTGTAAGTGCTGCAGACAGGAGGCTCGTCTCTACAGAGAGGAGTCAGAGCAGCTTCGTTTTCAGATAAAACCTCTTTGTTGCTTTTCTTTGTTTTTCTTTTCTGTCTGGTGTTGGAACCATCAGCACACTTCTCCTGCGACGTCGACTTCTTTTTCCTGGATCCTGCTGCGTCTTCTCTTCTGGACTTTTTAGGTTTGCGGTACTCTGGACCTGAACAGTCGGGTTTATCCGTTGGCAGAACTTCAACGTTATGCTCTGATGTCTCGACCAGGGGGCGCTTTGAAGAGCGGGTTTTTTTACGCAGCGCTGAATGTGAAGGTTGTTGGCCAGGACTTTGAGCATTCAGCAGCTCCTTGGCCTCACACTGAGGCTCTACAGGAAGTATCAAGTCATGGTCCAGATCAGGTGAGTCACTGTCCCGGGAAACAGAGATGACAAAAGTTCCTCTGCATCTCGGTTTGGTCAGTGTTTTCCTCCTGACTTCGGCAGACTCTGAACCTGCCCCCTCCTCATGACAGAATATGGATTCCTGTGGTGGGGCCGGCTCTCTGTTTTCTGCTTCCTCTTCATTGTGGACCTTATCCAGTTCAGACTGTTGGCTCTGGTCATCATAAGACAGCAGATGGTCAGAGGCTGACAGGATGTTCTGAATGACAGCAGATCGTCTCCTGACTTTAGTTCTGGACCGTCTGTAGGTGATTTTAGAACCGGCTGGAGCTCCTATGGGATCACTGCCACCGGCTTTCAAAGAAATAACTGTAGGATCGGAAAAATAATCATCTAACTCCTGTGAGGTAGTGGCACAGGAGCCAGTATTGCTCTTGGGTCCCCTCTGCTGACTGCCAAGTTTTGGAATTCGAGATGTTTTCACATTCCTCTGTAGTGTTTCTGGTAACTGAACATCAAGAAGTTCTGGGTCTTTATCTTCTCGTGGCTGTTTAATAATTTGTGTATAAATGTCATCAGATTTCTTCTTTGCTCTCTGACTTAAACACTTCTGAACGTCTGCACTGGAACTCCGGGCCGCCTGCTGACTCTTCGGGCCGTTTGGCTTGCAGGAAGGACCTTTTTTCTTGGCTTTGGTTTCCACGGTGACGATTTCAGCAGCGTTACTCAGAGTAATCTCCATCGACGTATTGAGAAGCACAGTATTGTCGGCTTTTGTTAACTGAGGCTCCGTTTCTGAAGCAGAGACACTCGGAGCGTTAACGCCACTAGAAAAGGACGGCGTAGAGTTGTCGTGTGTTTGACTGTTCTGAGGACAGAGGACGGAGGTCAGTTCGAAGCTGGGCTGGGACAATGCCCTGGACAGCCGCTCCACTTCGCTCCTCAAGCTGTTGCTGCTGCTGGAGGGACGACGCGTTCCTGTCGGAGTAGCTTGAACACATTGGCTCAAACGCCTTTCCTTCGTAACGGCATTTTCTGGAAAACAGACGTTAATTTATAGTGTTTCAGCACATATCTGAAATTACTTGCACTATATTTCCATATGTCAAATGACCCACCACGAGAAACTTCAGGGGTTTTGCTGCCTTTGGTCAAGACATCAAAAACATCTTCACGAGTGTTTCGTTCAGGCTTTTCTGGAGTTGCTTGAATGTTTCCGTTGGGCCAGAAGGACTTCCTGGAGATTACAGACTGCAGGTCTGACTCATCATTTAGCCTATGGAAAGTGAGATAGAGGTACAGTAATTTAAGCATCTGATATCATTTATATCCACAGAACTATAACAACTGTGGGGTGTGTAACTTCTGACCAGGTGGCTGCATCCTTCTCCCCATTTCCAGCGGTTACGGTGTGGCGGCCCTCTGACAGTCTCAAAGAATCCTGAAGGAAAACAGACATTTTCAGCTTCACTGGTTCAGATCCCTGCTTGTCAGTTGGATCAACATTTTGGTCTTTAAGGAGGTTTTGTAGATTGTAAATCTAGCTCTATTAGAGGGGAAATTATACAAGCCTGCTGTGAATTTTAGGTCAAGGTTTTGTCCTTTAGGCATGGACAAGGGATCTGAAGATCTCATCTCAGTACCTAATGGCAGTCAGGCTAACTCTGGCGAGCACATGGAAGGCTTTGCCCCCCCACCAAAGAACTGCCATCCCACACCATTACTGACCCACTGCCACACTGGTCATGCTGGGGGATGTTGCAGGCAGCAGAACGTTCTCGACGCTGTCTGTAGACTCTGTGACGTCTGCTACATTTGCTCACTGTGAACCTGCTTTCATCTGTGAAGAGCTCAGAAGGCCAGTGGCCAGTTTGGTGTTCTCTGGCAAATGCCAAACGTCCTGCAGGGGTTGGGCTGTAAAAAGGGCAAACCATTTGTACAAAAGAAAATAGATTTTTGAACTTGCGAATCGATTCAATTTCTATAAGAATCGATGAAAAATCGATGAAAAATGGATTCTCCGATTTTTTTCAACACAGCTCCAATGAGTGGGCCCACATTCAAACACAGCTGGAAAACAATTCCCTGCAAGTTATCCATTACACTATATCACAGCTGCTGCTGCTAAGAGTAACCCAACCAGGTATTAGGGGGGAACCAATAATAATAATAATGATAATGGATTGAATTTATATATCACTTTTCAAAACACGTACAATTCCACAATTCATTCACTCTCACATTCACACACTGGTGGAAGCAAACTACGATTGTAGCCCTGGGGCAGAGTGACAGAAGCGAGGCTGCCATATGGCGCCATCGGTCCCTCTAGGAGGCGGTAGGTGCCGAACCTGCAATCATTACAAGGCCAACTCTGAATCAATTCGTCACACAGGGCCACGATTTTTTTCTCCCTTAATAAATTTCCATTTAAAAAAAAAACCACATGTTGTGTTTACTTGTTGTCTTTGGCATATTAATTTATTTCTTGATGATCTGAAATATAAAAGTGTGACAACCTTACAAAAAAAACAGGCAATCACAAAGAGAGCAAACACTTTCTTCATGCCTCTGTATCTGTTCATCCACTTTTAGAGTTTGCAGTATTGAAGCATTTCTCTATAAACTTTTGGCGAGAGTTGTGGGTAACGCATTACAAAGTAACGCTTTAGAGAACTATAAAAATGTGTGACTTAACGTGTTCGTTTGTGCATTAAGCAATCAGTAATGTTTTTTTTGTTTTTTTTTAAGTAATCCGTTATTTTACGAATTTCTCTCAGTAAGGAAAGCAAACTCCCATTAAGATGGCAGAGTACAGCTTTTACATCGTGGAAGTACGCACTTATTTTCAATTCGTCAACGAAAAGGAAAAGAAGATAACGGTAAGATGCACACTCTTCTGGCGACCGCTGTGTGGAATATCCGATTGCTGACCGTCTTTCCAACTGTTTAGTTGGATGACTGGCATTATTCATTGTCACGACTTCTCGATGCATTCAAACGAGGCTGTGTCTGTCAAATAAGTAGCAGCGCATTTGCGAGGCACTGCAAATGGTCTTTTAATTTTTGGTAACGCATGAGTAACGTTTAACTTTTATGAATAGGTGATGCTGTGACATAACTGATAACTTCATTGATGAAAATATCGTAACCTAATTAATTACTTTCCAAAGTAATAATACCCAACACTGCTTTTTGTTAAGTTATGTTCACATATTAACCCCACAATATATTCTGTTTGCATATGTGCTTTTATTGTGTAAGGGTCTTCACTTCCAGTGGTGAGTCGTTGATGTGCGGAAAAATATGGAGGCTGAATAAAAGTTCTGAATGTACAGAAACGGACTAGTTTATTGAGTAACAGTTATATCCATTTACTTACAGTGTGTTAACATGCTCACAGAGACTGATTAACTCAGTTCTAACTGCTGATCATTAAACTCTTGAGTCAGCTTTTACAAAGGCAGACCTGCTTAAATGGATTTCAGTGCGATAGAAGCTGAATTTACCTGACTGTATTTTAACGTAAAACCCACCACAAATTTTGATGTGAACCAAATAAGGCTGAGGCTTTCTTACGCTGTCAGAGATGAGTTCGGCCACCATGTCCAGGTGCTGCAGAGTGTTACTGTGGAGATTTCTCAAGATGAGCAGCTGGAGGAGCAGAACAAGAACAAGAAGTCAAACTAAATCCCACGCAGGCGCGTGTCCTGCTTGCTGTAATCACACTCACCAGTTTCCTCTGCTTGTACTTCTTGGCAGCAAGTTCGAAGCAGAGAGCCTCCACACGCTTCTGCAGGTACACCACCTCCATCTCAAGCTGCCGGCTCTTCTCCTTTTGGGCCTGCAGGGCGAGAGCCAGGGCCTTGTTGTTGGTCTTCAGGGAGACCTTGAAGAAGGAGGAGGTGTCTGTGTGAGAGAGAGAGGCCGTGTTAAAACTGAACAAAGTCGTTTCTGCTGTCTGTGCAAACCATGGAGAATGACGCACTGAGAATTTTATTTTTGATCTTTGAAGCCGCGGCTGATGTCTGCTTCGATGGCTTTGATGGCGTCATCGTCTTCATGGGGAACATCATCGCACTGACGGAAAAGGCTCACAAAGGAAATCTATGAAGCCAGAAACCTGAGGAAACACAGAGGATTTGGTTTGTCTTTAACACTAATGAAACAAACATGTAGGGTAAGGTACATGTTAGAAGCACTGATGTATGACTTATCAGTCAGTGAGAATAAAGGGCTGAAAGTAGGGCCGGGCAGTATGGGAAAAAATTACAACATTCCCTGGTAGTATTTGAAGATATGAGAAGATTTATTTTTATTTAAGGATTTATTTTTGTGAGTTGAACATGTCATTGGACATTCTACAACCGGTTTGGACAAATTTAAAAGGTTAAGGCTGTGTTATATGAATTAAAAATAAAATATTTGACATTTTGTCATGCCAAATTCAGTTTTTGATTTGAATCGATTTTTTTCTCCCTTTTCAGTCTTAAAAAAGAAATTACAAACGGCAAAACATATTTCTAAAAACTTGTTTTTTAAAAATATTTTATTTTTCATCAATATAAAAAAACCATATATACTATAAAATATGTTTCTAAAACAAGATGATCGGCTCTGGGTGGGCAGAAATCACTTTAGACTGTGGAAACCCTAAAAGTGCACAGATACATTTTTTTTTTTCATATTACAAAAATGCAACAGACTGGCGTCCTGTTCAGAGTGTACCCTGCCTAACGCCTGATAATTGCTGGGATAGGCTCCAGCTCCCCCGTGACCCTGAATTGGATAAGCGGTTAAGAAAATGGATGGATGGATGGATGGATATTACAAAAATGCAATCTTCATTGATAAAAATTTATTAAAACTATTTAACTGATAAATTGCTAAGAAATGATAATTAATTAAGGATAAGAATTAACACTGTTCATTACTCATGAGTCTGGCAATTTGTGGGAAGGAACAGTTTATTTTTATTTTCCCTAATTTCCCATCCCTGTAGCGCCTCCCTGAGGGAATCAGCATGAACAGAGTGTGTTCAGAGTGTGTATCATAAAGGTTGCAGACCTCGGTCCTAAAGATTTCTAAAAGAACTGGTGCTGCATTAAACATCCAGCATTCCTAATTTTCCTAACATTTCTCACCAGGAACTACGGCGCTGGTCACAGATAAAAATAAGATGGATTAAAGTAAACACAGCCAAATCTTAAGAAAAAATAATACAAATGAACAAAAATCTATGTTATAGGCTATCTCAACATCCAAATAATGTAGAGTGAATTTTGGAGATGTGATGAAACCAACAGTCAAAAGGTTCATAGGGATATAAGTAGTTTGGGTAGGATAATGTGAATCCTATATCAGCCAAAACATATTGATTACTACAACAGAATAATAGGGTCATTGTAAACAAAATAAAACATATTTCTGACTAAATTTCCACCCAAAAAAACTCTGAAATTCTGAGATTAAAGTCACATATTTTCCAGAAAACACTCCGAAATCCTCTGATGTCAAAAAATAGCAAAATTAAGAGTGAAAACTCGTACATACCCCCCCCAAAAAAGTCTGAAATTCCCTGTCACAAAAGTCATAAGATTACAAGAGACAGAAATCTTTTGCTTAATTTTGGATATTTCCTAGGAAAAAAGAGCCATTTTCTGATGTAGAAAAGAAGAAAATTGGCAAATAAAAAAATTATAAATTTCTATTATTAAAGGCATACATTTTCGATAGGCTGTCTAAACTAAGATAATTTTGACGTTGTAAAGTCAGAAATTTGTAAATATGCCTTTAATCATAGAAATGTCTTTGCTTTTTCTCGCAAATTTTCTCTGATGTAGAAAAACATCAGAGAAAAACAAGTTTTTTCCTAGAAAATATCTAAAATTAATCTCAAAATTTCTGTGTTTTAACTCGTAATTTTGCGACTTTTTGACATCAGAGATACTTTGAATTTTTTTCTGGAAAATATGTGACTTTAATCTCAGAATTTCTGAGTTTTGGGGTGGAAATTTACTCTAAAAGAATTTTGTTTTGTTTACAGTGGCCTTAATACTCCATGATAGATTACTCACCTATCGATAAGCAATTCGCTTTTAAATGAATCCAAACACTTTTAGTTGTTTTTTTACAGCAGTTGGAAGGACACGGCCAATTTATACCTCCAGAAAATCATCTGGAGGTACAAAGGCAAAAAAATATTAAATGTCCTTTTTTAATTTGAAACCGACCAAACATTCAACCTACGTACCAGTTGGCTTTAAAACACCTGATAAAGAAACACATAGAACCATGAATGTCAACGTTTTAACCAGGACATTTCTTCGTTTTACTCTAAATGATCACTCCATCATGGCTTACTTGTTACAGTCACAGCTAAGCTAACTGCTAGTTTCTGTCATAACTTTCTCCAGCCTTACCGTCTTTAAAAGTATTTCAGCGGGAGCTTTTTCTTCTAGAAAATAAAAAAATGCTAGAAGACAGACATACGGATCCACAGACGTTTTAACAAACTAATGTATTAAAGAAAGTACTGGTTCTGTACGCATTTTGTTTAACAACCTGCTGAATACAGTTCAAAAATAAACAAAAAAAATCCGCCGAGCTTCGAAGCATGCGCACTTGCGCAGTGAGTTTAGCGGAACCGGTGAAACATCCCTATGGCCTGGACTGATTTCCTCCCTAACTGCATTTTAAAAATGAAACCAAAATATATAATTGATAAAAATTAAAATTTTCTTTAAATTATTTTCTGTTAGGGGAAAAGCAAAAAAATAGCCTATGTTTTGTTTTGTTTTTTACAATGTGAAATTATTTGTACAATAGACTGTAGGCCTATATAGTACAATCAAAAGTATTTATCTTTTTATAATAACGTTTTTCACTTTGATCTCGCACTTAGATACGCATAGAAACGCATATATCCTGTGACTTTTAGTTAAAGACAGTGCACCCAGATTTGATTTGATTTATTTATTATATTTTGCTAAATATAGCAAGGTGTTTTTTTTACAGAAAGAGTGACCCATATTATTTTCTAATTGCTGTCATTAGACAGTATTTTCTTCTCTTATCCAGCCCAAAATTTTTTGCTAAATCCTTATTTAAGTTACATATCTCTTTCCTACAAATACTACTTTATTTGATTAAATAACACAAATCACCCTTTGTTTATTGTTTAACAGTTAAAAAATGTCACAATGCTCATTTTTGTCATTTTAAGGTTTTTTTGTCCGTGAGAACTTGTGACTCCACTAGTTTTGCCCACATGACAAAAAACTTTTTTTTTTTTACATTACTGCAGTACACTGTGTGGCTATGGTGGCTGGTGTGTGCCGCTGTTCTGAGTATCCCGCCTATGACTTGGTGCTAAATAATTTGTTTTAACTATTTTTGTCGCTACTCCTTAAGTTGTCTTCAGTTGAAATTCTTATTTTTAGACAGTCTGTTTTTAGTTATTAATATTTCTGAAAAATTACTCAAAAACTTTTTGAGTAAAATGTGTAGAGTGCACAGTTGGAGTGTTCAATCGATGTTTCTGAATGCAGCTGAAGCTGCCTGTTGTCAGGTTATGAGATGACGGCACCGACCGGGGCTTGATTGGTCGGGCCTGGGCTTCTTTTAAGGTAGTCGGCTTCTTCCAGATGTGTGCCAGCTGCGGCTACCCCAGGAGCTGGAACCCCCCTCTCCATGATGCCAGCACCATAGAGTTAATAGGTAACCTGCCTGTTTTACATTCCGTGCTGTTTGGTCTCATATATTGCCTTTACTGACGCAGCTTC
Source organism: Apricaphanius iberus (assembly GCA_028564705.1). Lineage (NCBI taxonomy): Eukaryota > Metazoa > Chordata > Actinopteri > Cyprinodontiformes > Aphaniidae > Apricaphanius > Apricaphanius iberus. The sequence goes on along the minus strand of JAPXFQ010000474.1, from coordinate 332,983 downwards.
CCGACTAGTTAGCACTGGAAGCTAACACTGCTAGTCTAAAAGCAGCAGCTACCGCTAACATTAGCTAACCATCAGGCTCAATGTATAATTCATCCCTTTCTGCTCCTGCTACTAATAACAGAGCACAAAGTTGAATCTAAATTGTTAATAAAAGTAATAAAAAGTGTAACAAATCCAGCGACATATGAATATATTAATGAAAATTGATGTAGCTTCAGTATCTGATAAAACGGATTAGAAGCGGGTTCCATATCAGCCTCCTCATTGACAGTGACCGACGGAGTTGTGATTGTGTGACAGGGCGGTACTTTCCTTTTTTCCGGTTATTTATAAGAGTTTTTTCTCTAAAGCTTCGGTCTGTTTTGGTCACATGATGAGGTGAGCAGAGTGTGATGCCAGTCATTTCTGCTTTTGCTTCACTTTAATCCAAGATGGCATGCATTTCCAACTCCAGCTCTGTTGCCTTTTTCACAAGGTAAGCACCGCAGACTGTCCAGGACGCGGTTTTCTGTCTTGTTTCAGTTGATCATAGAAAGAGAGAGAGAAAGCAAGGGGCATCAGAGTGGCAGTTAACGGTGTCAGCCGACCGGTAATGAAGGGGCCACCGGTTCCTGTCACGAGTTCGGATCATCTGTTGAAGGAAGGAAAGAAGGAAGGGGGGGTAGGCTTAATCCACGTGGTTCTTCTAGACTGTAGCAGGGATGTGAGTGGGAGCTGATGGAAGACCACACATCTAACCAAATTCACTTTCTTTTCTCTTCCAGGAAACAATTTTACTTAAGTAAAACATATTCTTATTGAGATTTCCCTTTCTGGTGTAAACCCGAGCTGTAAGGGGCCAGAGTATATCAACAGGTCACAGTACTGTAGATCCTTTCCTGCCTGGTTGGAGAGTTTTCCGTCCTGGTTTAAGTGCAGGTCGAGAAGCCAGACTGGTACTGTTATTACAAAGTTTTCCTGGGATCTGGAAAGGTTACATAAACCAGGCCTGAAGCTTTGATTTCCTCACAGCAGGTGTGTCATGTAGTGGATTAATGAAAAGCAGTAGTCCTGCCAGCTCCATTATATTTAAATCTATATCTCTTTATTCTGCTACTTTCAGCTGCTCCCCTCAGGGCTCACTCACTATCTGCATCATGGATGCAGACCATGTTAGATTTATTTTCTAACAGTGCCTTGGAGAACTTTGAACGAATGTATCATGTTACAAACACCCTTCTTTACAGTTCCAACTGTGTTCTTCTGCTCTTTTTCTTCTGTAGCCGGATTAGCAGCAACATGGCTGCTGATGACAAATCATCATCGTCTTCCTCAACTGAGTGGAACATCGAGCCACCTGTCTCCTCTCCCACCAGCCCCTCCCACCTGACTCACTTCAAACCACTGACCCCAGAGCAGGATGAGCCTCCCCTTCGCTCTGCCTACAGCTCATTTGTCAACCTGTTTCGTTTCAGCAACAAGGGTAAGATTTGGTTCTAAAGCTTACAAAGTGTTTTTGGACTCATTCTACAGCAGTTGATCTATATGGCTTAAAAATTAAATCTCTGATTTTTTTGTGTGTGTACCCAATACGATCTTCGATTCTGATATATATATATATATATATATATATATATATATATATATATATATTTTTTTTTTTCTATGATTTTTTTTTTTTTTTTCTATTTGTGTTTTCTTAACAAGAAATTGCATGTGACAAGAACAAAACAAAACCCGGAGCTAATGTGAATTCAAAGTCCAACTAGAAACCAGCTTTAAAGTACCCTTGTAAAACAAGATGGTATAGTTCCTGGATGGATTGAGATCATTGTGAGCTATGAAACTCCAAGTAGTGAAAGAGTAATCTTCAGTAACAGAAAATTCTTTTAATTGATAAAATCTGTTTATTGTCCAACCCTGTGATGATCCTTGCACTCATAACTTTGGAAAATACATACCAGATGTTTGGGGTCTGCTTCTATAAATGCTATAAAGCATTAAATGACCTGACACTGATCATATGCAACATGAAACATTCCACTTGTTCATAGGAAGAATCCCGCCAAAGGGGTTAAGATTCACCCCTCCCCTTCTGTATTTGTTCAGTCTCTAACCTGCATTGGTTCATCAGTATTGGCTATAATTAATAACTCCCTGAGGCATAGTTAAAGCTGCAGTCCCTCCATCCATTTTCCGAACCGCTTAGTCCTCCAGGGGTCGCGGGGGGGCTGGTGCCCATCTCCAGCTGTCAACCGGCGAGAGGCGGGGTATTCCCTGGACAGGTCGCCAGTCCAGAGAATATATTTATGAATGAAAGTTTTATAAATCTTTGAAGGGAGAGTGAGGTTCAGTACAATGAGAAAAGGCTAGTGCTCCACAACATTTGTTCCTTCCATAGACCCTTTTATATTCCACACTGGCGCGGAATTTTTTTTAGCCAATACAATTCGAGTTTCCACCTTTTTCAGCTGTCAGTGAACTTACATGCACGTCGCGAAAACCTTGTGAGGATGGGGCCGTGCACACAGGCCGCTCCTGATTAAAGTCGCCATATTAGAAAAAAGCGTTAGTCATCGTTCACCTCTGAAATGTCCATAACAAAATAGCATTGGGTGATTCTTGCAGTGTTGCTGCTTTCCTCATTTCCCCGCTGCGTAAACACAGGTTAAAGCACGAGCACAACTGTTGACTTGGAGACGGATGTTTTGGGTGGGGCCTTGTTAGTGGGATTAAAAAAAATCTCTCTCCCTCAAATACTCCAGACAACATCTTTAAAGAGTAATTCCCCCCCTACCAGAGTATAACCCCGCACACATTTTCTGTTTGAAAAATGCCTTGAAATGAGGCGTTGCCTGGCGGACTAACAAGGAGGAGGGGGAGGGTTGGGTGTGGTCTTTGCTGCAATTGACATGTTGACTGCTTGCAGCGCTGCTTGTTGTGGCAAATATCAAAAAAATTATGAGGAGAAAGGTAGCAAGCACTATTAGACACTCAGTTATATAGTTTGTCAGCAAATAAAAGTTAATTTTTGGGGGCGAGTTACACTTTAAGTCACAAAGTGGCTGAAGAAACCTAATCTTGATGCTGATAACTTCTGTCCCTTCTCCAAGCTGCCTGTCCTCAGTAAAGTATTTGAAAAAAGTAGTTCTAGCCCAGATCTGATCCTGACTGTTGGCTACAGATCTCTGGTGTGTTTCAGTCTGATACTGCCTTAATAAAAGTTCACTATCACCCGTAAATACCTGCTGATGAATAAAGTGTTCTGAGTTAGCTCTACTGGATCTTGGTGCCACCTTTAATACAGCCGACCACACAGTTTGGTAAAAGGACTGCAGGTTCTGGCTGGTATTTTTGCTTCAGTATTGGACCAGTTATCTTCCTCTCTATCTGAGAGGAAATCCTACATCAATACAAACATGATCTCTTCTGACTCTGCTTCTCCAACCTGTGGGGTTCTGCAAGGGTCAGTTCTGGGCCCTTCATTTTCTTTTAGATTCCTCCACTTGTTGGTATTATTCAGTCTTTTTCTGATATTTTTAAAAATCCCATCTATGCTGATTACATCCAGCTCTATGTTGATGTTATTTGTTTTAAGCTAGACAGTTAGTTCACACACCTCTAGATTTGATCTCATATCCGTCACTGGCTCTGTGGTAATTTCCTGGTTTTAAACACAATTAAGACTTTGACTCTAGAGTCTTTGATAATAGCTCACAGTCACCTACATCCTAAAATCAATCAGACGCTTGCTTCTTCTCGCTCAGTAACCAACTACAAGGAGTCAAATCACCTCATTAGGTTATAACCACACATCAAAGCTATTTCCTCTTCCTGTTTCTTTCATTAGATTATAAAAACATTTCCAGCAGCAGCCAGACTTCTCACCGAATCCAGTAGATGAATTCATATTAGTCTGTTCTTCTTGTGAATGTTCACGCTCAAGATTATTATTTGAATCAAACACTGTTCTGCTCGTGGTCTTGGATCCCAAGCCCATAATTTCCAGGGCCCTCATTTATCAACCGTAATTACGCACACATCCGTGCGTATTTCATGCGTGGGAACAATTCTACTCATTGTGTGGTATTTATCAATTTGTGCTTGTGCATAGAAATGTTCCTAAATATAAGTACACTTCTAATCGTTCATATGCACAGCATCTAGTGTTAGAACGGAGGAGCTGCAACACTGAAACAGTTTTACTTTCACAGAATATTCCTCTCAACTGTTTATTACTTCCGCCAAGGAGCTCATATTAAATTCTGTCTGTGTTTTAACAAAATAACTGAAAGTTATGGAAATTTTTGCAATAAACTCTAGGGAAATATTAGACATTTACCAAGAAATACCTAATTTAATGGGGGGGGGGGGGGGGGGGGGGGGTTGAATCCTGTCACTCATTATCTGCGCTCGTTGTGTGATAGGGACATTTTACTGCATACAGTTGGATATTGAACCATTTTTTTCCTTTATATTAAACAGGAACATATCCACTGTCCCGATCTCATTGACTGTCTGTGTTCAAAATATTATTATATTATATTATATATTATTTGTGTTCAAATAAGTTAAGGATTTCCACAGATGATAAAAACAACAAATTAAATGATTCGTTGCCACATTTCTCTCTCTCTGCAACAGAAATAGTACAGCTGGATGCTGAGTGGGTGGTTGGTGGTGGGAGGTAGATGCAGCAGAGAAACCGCTGATAATATACATATACATAAACTATTGGTGTTGAAATTAATTTGTGTTAACTATCACATTTTTAAAAGTCTGTTCATTATGAATACTTTTTTTGCCCCATCTATGCTTCACCTCGATCTCGGTGTCACTGATATTCCTTTCTTTGCACTCGTGGCCATCATTTTTGGGAACAATGGAAGGATTTCAGGCATGTGTTGTTACCAAATATGGTTAATTGAGGGTGTTTCTGTATGCAAATAACTGAACAACCACAAGCATCTGGGTACACAAATGTGGGATTTATCAACAGATGCACTTCTAGTAAAAATCTTTCCAGCACAATCCACATGTACTTTCTGTCAGCCAATCTCCTTGAGGGGAGCTGAAAAAAGACACAACACTGCAATGATAGGCAGACCCGGCATAAAAAGTCAGCACCTTCTGCTGTCCTGGTGGGGAATTGCTCTTGGAACAATGACACACCAACGAAGAACTATAAACCAAAAGCGTCTCCATCAGTACGTCTGCGTCTGGGTACAAACTTGCTGACAGAGAAGGATAAACTAGACTTAAAGGGCCCAGGACTTTTTCAGTCTGTGGCTCCAAACTGTAGACCAGCTGTCCCCTGCAGCCTACCTTTGCTTACTCTGTGGGGGTTTTCAAAAACCATCTGAAAACCTCTTTGTTCTCCCAGGCTTTTATTCAGCTTCCTATGTTTGTTTTTCTATTTTTGTATAACTCAACCACAATTTATGTTGTACATTGCGACTTTTGTGTATGTAAAAAGTACTTTAAAAGTCACTTCAAACTAAGTGCTCAATCTGTGCAGCTAACTGTAGTGTTTTTCAACTGATTTGTCATTTATTTGTTTGTAAAAAAGTAAATAAATCACAAAAAATGCCTAATAATAAGATGATGTCATGTAGCTAACATTGGCTAGCACTAGCTAGTACTTAAATATTTACTGAGACCTTGTAGAGGTCTCTCACTCCACCGACTATTTCTCCCCCAGCATAGCTACGATTTTCTACATGACCAGATTTATAGTAGTTTTCTCCACCCGCAATGCTCCCTTCTTTGTCATGGACGCAGGAGGCAAAGCTGGATAATCTGATGGCCGTTTTTCTTCTTCAGTTGTGTCCACTACATGTTTTCCCCTTCCCATAACCTCACCACCTGTTGGAGGGGCCACAGGAGTCAGGTGCCATGTTAGATTGGCGGTGTCCAATGGCGGGTCCCATTCTTGGTTACAGGAGCTAGGTAGCAGCCTCTGAGGTTTAGAGAAGGATGAACCTAACATGCATTTTTGGGCCAGGAGGAAACCTGATTACCTGGTTAGACGGAACCCATGCATGTTCAGGGAGAAGAAGCCAGCTCAAAGAACACCAGGACCTTCTTGCTGCTAGCCAACAGTGCTGACAACAACCGGTCACCATGGAAACAAGTATAAAAAAAGTATATGTGTCACTGGCAGCTTTTGGTCATGACTGTATACATGTGAGTCACAGTGAGAGCTGCTGCTTAGGCCCACGGGATAAAAACAGGCGGTGGACAAGTTTCCGCTTTTTGGCCAAAGTTAAATTTCTTTTTTATCATTTCATAGTTTAAAAGATCTAGATCAGAAGTGTCAAACTCATTTCCATTTTCTGACCAAATAAAGATAATGAATGTACTTAAAGGGACGGTTTTTGCAGAAAGTATTGAGAAAACTATATTTAACAAACCACTTAAAGATGAATAAGTATCCGTGTCAACGAGTTCTTCTTAAAATGAAATGATACTGAACATCTTTTCATTATAATGTGATTTAGGAATATTAATATGAACACTGGGAATCTTACAACATCTCACGATTCAATTCCGATTCTTGGGGTGACGATTCGATTCAGAAGCGATTCTCGATTCAAATAAATTTTTTTTCTTAATCAATTCTCTTTCATTCATCCTTTGTGTTTGTAATACACACAACTTGATCTGCCAAGTGTCTGATGAAGTGAGCCATGAATGTAATAGGGCATCATCACAAAATGGATTTTACAATCCACAAAGTAAGAAGACACGAAATTGCAACTGGACATCCAAGACCTTTTAAACAAAATTTCTAGTCTTGAAAAAAAATGCTGATTATATTTTAAGAAGAAAAAAAGAATATGTATTCTGTTTGTTCTTTGGTACGTAGTAGAAAATACATTGAAAATATTTAGTATGCACCAAATGTTGCTTATCAACCATCATTAAACAGAAATGTATGGCTTATGTTATTATTTTCATTGTTTTTGTTAGAAATTTTAAAAGTCCTAACGTTATTGAACTCAGCATATATTTCGGACTTCCTTGAAAGCGCCACAGGTGTGCAGCGCTGCTGGATGTTTATGTGTAGCTTACAAAGAAAGATCGCTCTTATATACTTGCAGATTTATAAAAAAATAAATAAAACTTTAGCCAAGGGTGTCATTAGCATGGAGAAGACCTTTTAGACGGCCCAAACATTTACCTTCAGGAAAGACGGGGCGGGCTGGATTGTCTTTCATGCTGAAGCTTTAGCCTAGCGGCTACAGCTAGCTAAGGCTAGCAGCTAGCGCTAGCTAGCCAACAGCGCATCAGACCGTTCAATGCGACGGTGGCCGTTGCATGACAAACACTACGCGAAGCGAAAATGTAAAAAGGTTAAGAAAACATATTTTTTGAGAATCGATTCTCAAACATTTCGGATCGATTCTGAATCTTGTTAAATAGGAATCGAGATTCAGACGTGAATCGATTTTTCCTCACACCCCTAATATTAATAGAACTTAAAGTTGTATGTATGTGGTCCTGTACAATTTAGAGGGCCACACAAATGGCCTTGATGGGCCGGATTTGGCCACAGGGCCTTGACTCTCACACCTGTGATCTAGATTGATTTAAAGTTTCTTTATTTTTGTTAGGCTTATAAAATGCCCTTTGACCCTTAGTGCATGAGTCATTCTGAAGTAACTGTGAAGGAACCGTGATCATCATCCATTAAGCCAGTATATTTGTAAAACATGGTCATATAAATCTGAGTTATTTAAAAAACTTTGTTAAAACTTTATTTTCCCTTATTCTGTATCTGATGTCATAATTGCCTCACTGATGTCATGTGATAGATGGGAGATCTGACCACCACATGACTTGTGTTTTTAGACCTGAGGTCTGAAAAATACTCAGCACAGAAGTTGAGAGTGACTCAAGTCAACATGTTGACTTGCCCAGATCCACTTGAAGCTACTTGAAGTCCTTCGGAAGAAGTTTTGTTCCACTCACTATCAGCATTTATCCGTATAATGGGAGTTATATGGATAAATGACGCTCCAAACTCGCCGGGTAATGGCGCTAGCGATTCATATCAAAACATTGGTGAAATTACGGAGTTTTGTGGCAGATAATGCCAGAGGCTGCACGGTAGTTGCCCCGACAACCCTCATCATATGGGTATACGCTGATCACAAATTGATCTAAATATCTCCAGAAGGACTTTAGGTGGTTCCAAACTTGTCTGGGTGAGTCAGTGTACATAATGTATGCTAAAAATAAGGTCCAGGTTGCAAAAAACGGTACTTCACCCTTAAGAATCCAGAAACGGTACATTGTCCCTGACTAGTACCTGCTTTACTTTTTTTTAAAATTTTTATTAGCATAAGAAAATGGAAGGAAAAAAATGAAAAAAAGAGGCAGTGCCTCTTAAGGATTTTTTCAGCTTCTTGCATTAGTTCTGTAAATATTTCATTTCATATTTATGGTTTAAAATGATCAAAATATGTTACTAGTCACGATTTACAAACTGAGAAACCTCTTCTTAGAATTTAGTTCTTATAACTACTTTTCCCAGGGGAACCTTTTCAGATTCAATTTGCACAAGAGTCAGGGACTTTGATATAGACCGTTGTGCCAAAACCGCCTGTTTAAAAAAAAAAGTTTAGTTTAATTCTAAATTCTTGCTAGTTATTTTTATTCTTTTTTTTAATGGGGAACATAACCGAAAATTCCTACATCATGAGTTCTAATGGAACCATGAGAAGCCCTTGTCTTAGAATAGGAGCTAAAAATGGTTACTGGAACTGAGGGCTGTGGCCCCTTGTTCTTATCCGTTCGAATGCGTGAATAGACTGCGTAGTTTCTGAAACGGTTACGGGAACTAAAGGTTCCTACAGACCGAAAGCGACTATTGTCTAAATCGGAAAAATGGATGTCTTACTCCACCTGAATGTATTCACTAATCAAATGGCATTCTGTAGAACTGTGAGGATCATGTTCTTGGACTTTTCCAGTATGGTATGTTTCAACCCACCTTGAGCAGTCCCAAGCCACAGTAGCCATAAAGTCCACTACAGAAAGACTCGGTTTCTATTATTCCTCAGAATGTTTCTGTTGCCAGCAATGTAAAAAAAAATGGCTGCCTGACTGTATTGTATTTACCTGAGTGTCCAAAGTAATAAAAAAATCAGTAAGTGGTGAATGTAGGTCTATCACTACCACCTCAAGAAATGCTAAACTGACATTTTTTTCTAAAGTGTTTGATTACTGTAGGTGTTACCATAACACAGTGTAAAACAAGAGGTCAGCGTATCTAACAGCATCATTAGGAAATGCTGGATAAGGGACTCCATCCCATACCTCAGTGAGCCGTTTGGTCATTCCTAAGTGCCCTCCGCCCTGTTCAGCAGTACGTTGTTTATTTTAAAATCTTTTTAAGTAGTATTTAGTCCGATTCAGCTGAACAGAGAACGACATCTAAAATACGAATACCTGGTGCAGGAACGATCACCCATTTGTTTGTAATAAAATAGTGAGATTTCTGTAGAGGTTATTGTCATTAGGTTTGGGATTTTTGCCTTTGAAACATTATTTCTCATTCATGTTTAGATGTTGGTCTGGAAGCTGAATCACACTCTGCAGCTGCACTGGAGACTGGAATTAAGTGTAACTTCAGACAAAGTCTCAAAATGAGGAACCATTTCTTGAAGCGATCAGAAGTCAAAAAGACCATCTGAATGAACCGTTTCCTGATCCATAAACTATTGGAGGAAAGCACTGCAGCAGCCAGTGTTGGGCTCTAACCAACCACAATAGCCACAGTTGAGCTCTGAAGCCTCTGTAAATGTTCAACCTGCAGTAAGCTCCTGATCACCTGGACACATTGAATATAGTGGGGGTTTCTCAATGTCAAGGCGTCTCGCCTACCCAGGCATTACCTGCGTAGGCGAGGCGCCTTGCTTCCGAGGACACTGTCCTTCCTTGGTAAAAGAAAACGCTTTGGAACAGACTTACCTCACGTGACCGCGGCTGCCGGCTTACGTGCTCTGTTAACGTCCAGCCCCTCGTAGTAACATTGTAGTAGTACTGTAGTATTACTTCAGCCATGGAATAGGAAATGTATAACGAGCTTTTCACTTTTTTCAAATTGTGTATATGTCGGATAAATCAAATGTTTAAGCCAATTAGTACCTGGTAGCCACCGAAGCTGAAACTACTAAGCAACTAACGTACCATATATAACTGCTTTAGATCTAAAAAACAATAATAATAAAAAAAAAAACATTTTAGATATAAGCCTGACGGTTAAAATTTGTTGACTTACATTTAAAATGGAAATTTACCCCCAAAGTAGCTGCTGCCGGCTCCTACCGCGCTGTATTCTGGGAAATCTTTGACCGACAGAAGGCATCAAGGCCCGTCTAATGTATCCTTGGTTAGTTAGCTAAACGGCTAACAAACGGAGGACAGATTCCATGGTAGCACATGAACATTGGAACACGCCTTGGAGGTCCCTGATGACATATCTCCTAGGCAACCGGGGCGGGACCAAGGTATCAAGGCGAGGTTCCTGGGCATTGAGAAACACCCTGTGTCTGGGGATCATAAAATGATTTTTTTTTTTATCTGGACTCAGAGGTGTAAATACTAATCTGTAAAAATGATGGACAGCCTTCAGATTTTTCACCGTTCTAAAAAAACTGGTCAAATAGGACGACCCCCGGTATTATCCCGAGATGGAAGAGTCCGTGTCGATGGATATAATCACTTGTTTTTTTATTCCCGATTGAAGTCCTCCTCAAGTTGTGAGCTTTGTGAGCTGCTCCAAAAGGTGGCTGTCCTTCACAGCCCCCCTGAACTGTTTGGCATTCTGCTCTTCAGCTTTAAAAGCCAGAAGCTCCGGGACGTCTACATCACTCCAGTTTCCCCTTTCAGCTGATATAGTTTACAAATGCTAAATGAACTCCCCAGGTTTACTTAAATTTAGTTGGGGCTCAGCTAGGCCTGGGCGGTATACCGGTTCATACCAAAAACCGCTGTTTATTTTCGTTATGATATGAATTTTTAATATACCGCTATACCGGTGAATACCTCTGACAACTTCCGTAACGTTTCACTGCTACACGCTCTTCAACACAGTGTAGAAAATAAAGTTTTTAACTAAGTACAGCTGCTGGCAGGAGCGAAGCACACAATTCTGATGAAGTAATTCCAAAGAAAGAGGAGCCTCGTCTATAGTTTAAAAAGTTTATCAGCTTTATAATGTCAAACGAGAACCGAACATACCTTTTACAAACGCTTTTGGGGGTAACCAGTAAGGGGAAGTGTTGAGCGCTGGTTCTCCACCCGATTCTCAGAAGTAGAACACGCGTTAAAAACAGAACTGGGGATGGATAAACCTGCTGCCTTCAGCTCTGAGTGAATAGACTGGGCTCAGTGTTCTGGGCTCCATCTACACTCTGGAATAGGTGAGAAGCTGGTTAGCTTTAGCAGATGGACTGGATTAGAATAAGCTTTGAGAAACTAAACCTAAGATTTACGCCAATAGTATACCAAAGTTTTATAAAATTTTTAAAATATCATAAAGCTTCAAGATAAGCCTTCAATTTAAATGACTATATAATGGTTAATAACATTACTTTTCTTTGTATTTACTGATGTTACTCAGGTCTCTTGATTTGTTTCTGTGTCTTAGAAAATTAGTTATGATAAAAAAAAGTGTTTGAAAAATGACCTAATTTAATTCTTAGTTAAAATTAGTTCATTGAAGTTATCGATAATGATCGATGATAATCCATCCATCCATTTTCTTAACCGCTTAATCCTTAATGGGTCGCGGGGGTGCTGGTGCCTGTCTCCAGCTGTCAACGGGCGAGAGGTGGGGCACACCCTGGACAGGTCACCAGTCCATCACAGGGCCACAAGGATGACAGGACAGGACAAACAACCATGCAAAAAAAACATGCAAACTCCATGCAGAAAGACCCTGGGCCGGGATACGAACCTATATCGTCCAGCCCTGATGACAGGCTTAGAAAAGAAGGAAGACTGTAATGATTGGAGGTTTGAGTTGTAGTGGAATTTGATAAAAACACTCCAAGCTGCTTAATATTCTTTATGTGGTTTTTGTTCTGCAATCACACATTGTAGGAAATATGAAGCACAGTGTCTTGTACAAGAAAATCCAGAATCATGAAGGCGAAGAGGATTGGATTACTTATCCGACATGTTTGGTTTCTCAGCTTTACTACCCAGTCTAAAAAATACTTCTGACATCCACAACACCAAAGTTGTGTGTTCAATTCTAGCTTTCTCATGTTACATATCTGGGCAATAAAGTTAACCCCAAGTTTAATAGGAATTAAAGTCTAGAAAAGTCTGGAATTTTCTCAAAGAGCAACTCCCGGCCCTAGCATCAGGTTTGAAAAATGCGACAAAAAGAGGTCTGGTTGACCTGGGAATGGCCTGGTCGGTGTCAACTTTTCCTTGCTATTCCAAATCTAACTCACTATGGAGACGTGGCCGAGGCGCGACTTGTTCATACCCTGCAGGATGTCTGACGATAGCAGTATTGGCTAATCGAATAGTGATGCCCAATTCAAATTCAAGTGCACGGTAGAGTGTTAACCTGGAGAGGGCTCTACACTCACAAAAATTTGTATTTTTACTAAAATGTAATAAAATATCAAAAATGACCCGATATGTAAACCTCTCTATTAGACACTCATTTATAGTTTATCACCAAAAAAAAAATGTTGCTTGAGATATTAATTGCACTTTAATGTAAAAATGTCTGAATCTTTTAGTAAGCGAATGTAAATTGTTTGCCTGAATCTCTTCGCTGGTCCTGGAAGTTCCGACAGTACCCAGTTCTCAGTCCGTTTAGACCTGCCTGTGTTCTTATTTTAATGTTGAATTCTGTGTGTGTGTATGCGTGTGTATTCTTTTGAGAACAGAAGAGGGCCGTCCTACCATCATAGTTTCAGAGAAGTCAGATGTCCCGCCCTCTCGTCGGCAGTCTGAGAGACGGAGCTTGTCTTCCAGTCCTTCCCATTCTGTGCACAACTCAAGGACGCACCGGAAGCAGCATCCTGACATCCTCAGACGCACATCTACTGTCTCTGGTAAAATACATACAAATCTTTTTAAATTTTTTTGTGTGTGTTTTTCAGAATTAAAGTTTTCTCTATCAACAGAAAAATGTTATTGAGATTTTATGAGTTAATTTTCTTAACTCCAGACAGCTTTGGTTTTTGACCTGTGATAGGAGGATCTTGCCTTTTTTGACATTCTATGCTTTTCTGTATCTTGGATTTTGGAGGAGGAACAAATGATTGAATTTTTTGTTTGTTTCATTGATTGCATTGCCTATTCTGTACAGCCGTTAGCTGTTGCGCCTCTGTACTGGTATGGATAAACTCATCAGAAAGCACTGATAACAATCTTCTCCTCTTTGTTCTTTAAGACTTTGAATAGATTGGCTCCACAGAAACGTCCCAAGAATGTTTTTTTGTTGTCTGATCAGACTGGATATTTCTTTATTCATTCTCTACATATTCTTTCAGAAATCTCTTGCCGGTCTCACAACTAAGAAGCAAGCAACAGCACATGTTTCGTTATACTATTAAAAATCACTTTTCAGATGTCCAAGTTTCTGGTTTTGTAACATTTTGACATGTACATGATTTTAGGGTTCACTAGTTCCACGCTAGAGTCAGTTTTGACCTTATAATCCTCCATTTCTAGTTTCTGATATATCAGTGGTTTTAAACAGAATGATTGTAGTTGGGTAACAAATGGAAGAATGAGGCACTTTGGCATTTCTCATATTATTTTAACAGTCTAGGGTAAACGTGGCTGCAATGTTTGGACATTAAATCGAAAGACGGGGTGTCTCAGTGCCAAAACATGGTCATGCTGCTGTTTTTAGAAAATTCTGTTCATGCCCACCGCACAAAGACATCAGAAATTTCTAGACAAAAAAAGTCAGACGTTTTTGATATCTAAACTAAGGATAGCTGATATTACCCACCTACAATCATTAGCAGCCAATATTGGCCTTAAAAAGTAATATCGTAAATTATCGGTATCCTGCGGGCAAGAAGTTGTGAATTTTTTTAAACAACCTGCCAATGTACATAATATTATACATATTTGGAAAACTGAGATTCGAGTGATTCCCATGATGAGTGCCAATCAAGGATACAATCATAACTCTAGACACAGCAAGCAGTTTTGTAAAATCACAGACTCACCATTTGTAGCCTCGTATCAGTGCCATCTTGAACAAAAAATATATATTCTTACACACACAAGGGTCAAATTGATGTCCCACAATGAAATAGTTTGTCCACAAGTCTGATGTCCACAATCCAACATAAGCTCCTGCTGAAAACTTTGTACATTCCCTCCTTGCCAGCATTTATCACAATGTTTTCATGGTAGCTGCTTCTAGTATGCTCAGATTAGCCTACAGATTACACTGTACTGTGGTTACCTTTTCTGTGGAAAGACTTTGGGTTGATTGGGGGTGGGGTTGTATCTTCCTTATTCTTCATGTGTAGTTTGAACCACTTGCTGCGCGGTATAAGGATAACACTGACATGATTAGCCAATGGAATGCTGTAAACACGTTAGATGAGAGGCGGGCTTTATCACTGGATTTGTAAATACCAGGAATAAAAGGATTTATCCAAACACAGATGTTAGTTTATAACACACAGTTAGATTAGCCTTGTTTAAAAAGAGACCGTTATGTTTCTGATGAGTTTTATCTAATCACATAGGTACAGTGATGGGTTCCACATTCACCCTGGAGAGGGCGCATTGTCTGGCTCATTTTGAGACCATAGTTAGAAAAACGTGGCACATTTACTTTATATTATTATTATTATTATTATTAAATTTGTTGTGGAGAAGGGTACTTTTAAAGCTTATCATTTTAGAAAATAAAAAAGCTTTACATAAAGTGTTTATTTTCCAATGTATTCAACATCATACTACTTGGTATCAATAGCACTTGAAGACGGAGTGTTGTGGAGGAAACTTCAGGGTGTTTTCTTTTCAAGGAGACCCCAAATATACTTCTACTCAAAATGGTTCATGAACAGCTTTAATTTTAATGTAGGCATGATTTTTTAAAAATACTTTGGGTGGAAGCTGCAGGAATGTTGAGGGGTTTTAAGCATTAAGCCCTTCAGCTACTTTAATCTCTCAAAATGTATAAAAGTGACTGATCAAAGGTATAGGTTTCACGATATCTTTATGTATTTGGCAAAACTCAAAATATTTGCTGTGTAGTGTTGTGGGCTCTGTCCCAATCCATTTTTATAAAAATTCTAAAAATCAAATTAATTTACATGTCCATTTAATTGTTTCGCAAAAAAAGAAATGAAAAGTCCAGACAGCCATTTCAAGGCTTTTTAATACGGTTTTCCCTGGAGACTGTTACTCACCAAGTGTCATTATATTACGGCCATATAATTAAGGTAACAGCACTGACCCATATCTGTATAGAATCGGAATAGATTGGATTAGATCAAATCCTGATTATCGATTTTTATCTCTTGAGAATGGGCCCTAATTGATTCTTAAAATTTGAACCGATACCCAGCTCTAGTCCTCTTGCTTTTGCATTTGTGAGCGAAAGCTTAAATGTTTAGGTAGACGTCAGTGTGTGGCATTTCCATGTCCGTAATCAAGAGTTAGAGGCAAGGCAATTTTATTTCTATAGCACACTTTCAACACAGGGAAATTCAAGGTGATTTACATCATTACAAAAAATGTAAAAATAAAAAAATATAATAATCAAAAGACCGCTTAAACAAACATTTATAATCAACTGACAATATTAAAATATAAGAAGGCATAGACAATAAAACAATGCCATTTAGCATTTGACCAAAATAATTAGTATGAAAATTAAAAATGGACAAACAAGAAATCATTAGCAATTGAGTAAAAGCAATAATGATATCAGTTACTCATAAGCGAGTCTAAATAGGTATGTTTTTATTTTAGCTTTAAAATAGTTCAGTGTCTCTGCAGTTTTGCATTCATCTGGTAGTTTGTTCCAGATATGAATAGCATAGAAACTAAAAGCTGCTTCCGCATGTTTGGTTCTGGTTCTGGGGACGATCAGTAAACTATAGCTGGAGGACCTCAGTGATCTGGATGGTTTGTACCGTGATAAGAGATCTCTAATGTACTCTGGTGCTAACCCATTCAATGATTTATAAACTAATAAAAGCACTTTGAAGTCTATTCTCTGAGCTACAGGGAGCCAGTGGAAGGACTTTAGAACTGGGGTGATGTGTTCTACTTTCTTACAGTGTGTCCAGACCAAACGCGACAGGAGCGACTAGAGCTTCAAGTTTACATGTAAAATCAATGGAGGAGCGCGATGAAGCGCGACTTGGGGTCCCGTGTCTCGAAAAAGCTTTTCTGCCTGATTTGCGCGAACAATTCGCGCTACACATGCGATGGAAGATTCGCGCTGCATTTTATGTGGTGCATTTTGTGCATTCGCGCGTCTATCGCTCGAGTTGGAAAAATCTGAACTCCAGCGTCAAATCGTGCCGCGACAACCAATCAGGGGACAGAGTTTCAGTGATTCTGTGACTGTCATGGAGTCCCAGCCTCAGCAGGACATGGAGGAAATACTGATAAACATCGTGGCTAATCACCCCAAGCTACATGACACAAGCAGTTTGCTATACAGAGACAGAAATTAAAAAATAAACTATTTAAACAGGAATGCTCTTAAGAGGTTTGTGGCTGGCTTTTAAAGGAGCCGTTGTTGCTGTAAAAGCACCTCTCGGCCTAGAAGTGAGCCTTAAAACGGCCTCCTCACCTGGTTTCCTGGTAGCAGCTCCCGCATCACGTCCCACGCTGCTTAAATATTATAACCTTTTACGAACCGCAGACAGATGGACAGCTGCTCAGAAATGTAGTTGGTGTGTCGGCAGGTGAAGCTTGGACCTTCACGGCACAAACTGGCCGAGCAGGTCACGTTCTCCAGGCGGCGAGGAGCCGTTTTTTATCAGAGGCTCGCTGCTGTTTATTGATCCCTCCGCCGTAGCTAGACTGTATCTGTAGCTCACCAAACCCCCAGTGCAGCGGTCCCAGCTCTACCGGAGGCCAGGCCGAACACGTAATCCACTCTGTCCTCCGTCAGCTCGGTCCACAATCCACCGCTAGCTGCACTGTAGCCCCAGCTCCGCTGAAGGCCAGTTCGCGCGTGAAAATACCATATTTGAAGCGCGACCAGTTCGCATTGTACACGCTTTAAGGTGCGAATGTGCACGTGAACATCTAGGCGTGTCGCGCTTTATAGTCGCTCCTATCGCGTTCAGTGTGGACACAGCGTTAGTTTTAGTGAGAAAACGAGCAGCAGCGTTCTGGATCAGCTCCAGCTGTCTGATTGATTTTTCTAGGTAGACCTGGGAAGATACTGTTACAGTAATCAAGGCAGCTAGAGATAAACGCATGGATGAGTTTTTCTAGGTCTCCTTGTGTCATCATTCCTTTAATCCTAGAAATGTTCCTCAGGTGATAGAAAGCTGACCTTGTTATTGCCTTTATGTGACCCTGGAGGTTCAGTTCTGAGTCCATTATTACACCTAGATTTCTGGTCTGGTTGGTAGTTTCTAGTTGGACCAGTTTAAGTTGTTTACTGATGTTGAATTAATCTTTTTTGAGTCCGAAGAGAAGCACTTCAGTTTTGTTTTTGTTCAGCTGGAGGAAATTATGGGACATCCAGCTGTTAATTTGCTCAATGCATTTATTGAAGATTAGACAGTCTGAAATCTGTAAAAAGCTATTCTTGAACATCCCCAATCTAAAATGATGCATACTGAGCTCAAAATTGGCTTCAGTTCTGGAGGTTCTCAACTTCCACTGATGGGGAATTAGCTGATTATGTCTTAAGCTCTTAAGCCTAGTTTATGCTTCTGCGTTTTGATGGAGACGGATTGACGCAACGCCATTATCCGTCAACGCAAGGGCTCTCCATCACCTACGCAAGTACGCACGGAGTAGAGACCCATTTTTTAACTATCCGTCTCCGTTGAGGGAGAGTATATGCATTTGATTGAACAGTTTCAGTAACAACCAGCGATCGCTTCACCAGAACAAGGCTCTATAGGCGCTGTAATCAGTAGTTAATGCAGCGTTTGGCCAGTATATGCTTTATATTGAAAGGATAATTTATTTAATCTGTTCCTTTGGATATTTTGAACACCAGGAGGTGCAGGAAACGACAAAAAACGGTTGCTGTGTTTTGTTTTCATGCGTTTCTAGAGTATTCTGTAATCCGCACTTCTAGTAAAAAGCTTTATAGCTTAATCAAAACGTACTTTCTGTCGTTCATCGCTCCTTGAGGAAGAAATGTTTACAAGCCTAGAAAAAAACAGTGTGATAGTAGGCAGAGATGCCATGAAAACATAGCACCCCCTGCTGTCCTGGTCGAGCAACGCTGAAAAAACAATAGAGAATTGATTGGAAGAGTGGAGTACTATAAACGGATTTTAGATATACTTTATAAAAAATAGGCAGGTTTGTCGTGAGTCCATTGAAAAAAATCTTTAAACAGGTGAAACCATGAATACTTGACTGCAAAATGGTAGGTTTCCACTGTAATCAGTTGTAAAAGATGCTGAAGACAGTTTCATATCTTCAAGGAAATCTGGAATGTGTTGAAGTCTGAATCAGCAGTTCAAAGCTTCAAAAAACGTTGAGGGTGGAAATCTTCCTCAACAGTTTCATAAAGCTACAGGAAGAACTGCTAGCACTTTTTGGTTCTCTTCCTCTTCTATTTTCTCTTCATTGGTACATATAATGTCAGATCCTTAAACCTGCACTTAATACAGAAAAAACCTGGGTGCAGTTTGGATGTGTGTGCGCCTGTCTCCTCAGTTTGGGGGCCTGTTTAATCACAGGAAGCCTCCTATATACATAGAAGCCAGCTTTTCTTAATTCTCTGACACATTGTTGCTTCTGTAGATAAGATGCTGATACGAGGAACACGTGTTGCATATTACTTTCATTGCTATTACTTTTTCAATTTCTAGGATCTTTTTCCTTTTGCTCAATGTTTTTGTGAATGCTTTCTATGTCCGTGTTGCTTTGTTTTTTTTTTGTATCCCTTAAGTTGCCTTTGCAGTCTTCCTACTGCTTTTTGTGACTCTTTTACCAACTTTCAGCTTCTGCTCCATTGTGGCCAACACACGATGACTATTATCCATCCATATATTATATATATATATATATATATGGATGGATGGATGGATGGATGGATGGACTCTTACCAAATCTTCTCTGGCATGAACCTGGAAGCCTGGAGAAAAGGCAAACAGAGAGCTGTGCTCAGCAGTTGGAAAATCTCAACAGCAGTTCAGGGATGATCATGACTGTATCTTAATATAAGAAGGCAAACGTTTTTCTAGTTAAATATTGTTGCATTCAGTGTTGATGTCCATCCTGTATCGCTTTAGAGTGACTGTGGTATTAAGGGAATATTCCCCCTAACTAAAAATGTATCCATTGCTGTACTCCCTAGAGTTAGATTAGTTACAAAAAGCAATTTGTAACAAGCTCAGTAATTCCCCTGACCTGGGACCAGTCCATTTATAAACAGCTTAGCTTAGCATAAACCAATATAAGTAAATGGGATATACTAGCATGCTAGTAGTTTCCACCCACTTATATTGATTTGTACTACGCTGAAGCAAACAAATGTCTGCAAGATCAGGGGAATTACTGAGCTGGTTACAAAATGCTTTTTCTAACTAATCTAAGTCTGGGGAATGTGGCAACAGATGCAGTTTTAAATAGTGGTGGAATATCACTTTAAACTACCAGATATACTATAAGGAAAGAAAGGAACACTTGTTTTATTGAACTTTTTATCGCCTCATTTTGTTACGGAGTTATCGTCCAGCCTTAATAAGAACAAGTTATTCAGACCGTTATTTTAAAAAGAATTGAATGGGGAAAATCCTCTTCCTTGCATGTGCAAGAAACAAAGTGCTACATTTAACATACGTTTGATTGAATGTGACATACCAACAGCATGTAAATTCTGCTTGCTGCACTTTTTTTTAACTTGCTCTAAAGGGACTGCTAAAAAGAAGAAGCTTGTTAGTTTTTTCCTGTCGTAAAAGTAGATCAGATGAATGTCCAGTAACCTGGCACTGTAGAAACTGACTGATAAAGCTAAAGGGAAGCTTGGGGAATTTAAAGACAGTTATTCTTGTTGCACATTTTGAGACTGACGTATGGACTCGATTTTATGCTGATAGAGTGAGCATTGGATGTGTTTTATTAGTGTATGCCAATATCAAATAAAAACATTTGATAAACCGTTGGCTGTAACATCTTGTCTTTTTTTTTTTTTTTTTTTTTTTGATTGCAGTGGATTGGCCAGGTAGGGTTCTCTGCATTGTGTGGATTTCCTAAGTTGCTTTTAGCTCTTAACCACGCTAAGAGATTTACTCAGACGGTTGTGTGTGTGTTTTAGTGCATGGAGTTTGTCTAAAACTTGCACCGACAACAGTGTTTGGTTTGTCTTAAAGTTTGTTTTTTCTTCATTCAAGAACTAATAACTGTATTGTTTTGATTTTAAAGCTAACATTTGGGTTATACATGCTTATCTTATTATTTATAAAGTTGTTTTTTTTGTTGCAACTTTTAGGAAAACCTGCTCACCAGGTGTTAAACTGCATTGTAAATTAGTTTTTGCTCATTAATTAAGAAGACTTACTGCATCATGATTTAAGACAAAATATATTGAAAATGTTGTCAATGCACCAGCAAACATCCTATTTATAAAGTAAGCATTCCATTTGTTCACATTGTTTTTAAAACTATTTATTGGCTGATTGCAGACGGCAGCAGGAAGTCGGATACGTCTCTAAGCAGTCACGATCCTCGCACTGCTGTACAACTTCGCACCGCGCTGAAGAGGCTGAAGGAAATAATGGAGGGAAAAAGCCAGGTACCGAAGCTAACAGGAACATCTGACACTCATGGCTTCTGCAAAGATATGAGATAACCCCATCAGTTGTTGGCAATCACTCCTAATCAACCTCATTTGCTCTTATAGTCTTTGGCTGTATGGATAGAAAGTCAGCTGTACAAGATTACAATGTAACGTCACAAAAATCATAAAATGACATATGTACATAAAAACCATGTAGACATAAAATACATAAAGGAAATGTACAGAACCAACATAATTGCTATAAAAAATAAATCTAGCTGCTATAAAACCCTAACCGAATGCCAGACTAATAGATTATTTTATTTTTTTAAATCCATTGAAAGAACCAAACGCGAACTAAACCATCTTCTGTGGAAGATTGTTATTCCAAAGCCTGCCTAAAAGTTTGTGATGTTAAATGTTCTATAAATGTCTGCAGTGGGACCATGAACAAGTGATTAGATGTTTTGGGGGGGGGGCTCTGGATCAGCTGAGTCAGATATAAGTAGCTGCGTTTTACCTTGAACATGGTGACTTTAAATATGTTCCTATCTGAGCTGAATCCCAGTAAACTCTTATAATCTTCTCTTCCTAAATATATTTCCTACATGTCACCAGATCATCAGGAACTGTTGTCACCGTTTCTTCTTGTTAATATAACAGGGTCTTGTTTCGTTTGTCACACAAAAATCAACAAAACAGACGTGGATGTGACGAAATGCTGAGCCACGCCTTGTGTTGAAAGGATGGCCAAACGAAGCAAATCCTCTCAGCAGCTTTTTCTGGCCGTTTTTCCCTTCCAGGACAGTGATCTGAAGCAGTACTGGATGCCTGACAGTCAGTGTAAGGAGTGTTATGACTGCAATGAGAAGTTCACCACCTTCCGCCGCAGACACCACTGCAGGCTGTGTGGCCAGATCTTCTGCAGCCGCTGCTGCAACCAGGAGATCCCTGGAAAGTTCATGGGTTACACAGGTAAGCAACCTCGTAAACTCTCTAATCAGAATGTCCTGGCGGGATCTGATCAGTTATTGATCAGCTACACCAATAATTATTGTTGAATCTTTTGGTTAAGTCTTTAGTTGATAAGAATTCTTTGGTATCTACTCCTTCTGTGCAGGAGACCTGCGAGCTTGCACATACTGTCGGAAACTAGCGCTAAGCTACGCTCATTCGGCAGACTCGAGCTCCATCGGCGAGGAGCTGAGCGCCTTGTCGGACTCTCCCTGCTCTGTGTGTGTGTTGGAGCCCAGCGAGCCTCGGACACCCGTGGGGGGGAGGAAAGCCAGCAGGAACATCTTCCTTGAGGAAGACCTGACCTGGCAAAGGTGAGCACACACTAAAACACAAAAACTCTGACCTTCCTCCCAAAGAGTTTCTATTGGACAACTAAACAATCTCTTCATCTGTTCCTCACATCTAAACTTTGCCGTTCATGCCTCATTTTCTGTGGAACGGCTAGGCATATAGTCAATAAAATACAATATAACTCGGACTTTATTTATTAAATTCAGAAAGTGAAACTAGATATAGATTTATTGCACACAGAATGATAGTTTTGATTATTACAGCTTATAGCTGATGAAAGTGAAACACCAAGAATGAGAAAGGGTTCACTCTCTGTAATTAATCCATATAATATACAGTATATGCTTAACTTTTTGTATGAAGGTAATAAAATAAATTATGCTTTTTGGAATATTGTAATTCATTTGAATCTAGCTGTAAATGAACTGAGATGCAACTGTTGATTCTTTTGCAGAGCAGTGCTCAAACTAGTCCTTGTAAAGAGTGAGGTTAGTTATGAACGTTAATCAACCAATTAGACGATATTACAAATATGGGTTTGATGATATTTAGAAAATCATGCATAGGAGTAGGGATGCACCAATCCCGATACTGGTATCGGGTATCGGCCCCAACACCGTCTAATGTACATGTATCAGTATTGGTTAAAGTTAACCGATACCATGAACCAATACTCAAAATGTGGAAAATCTGCAATAAATTCACAAGAAAGATACATTTTTTACTTGAAATGTTATTTTTGTGGTAATTTTATATTTTACATCTCTTATTTTGCCTTAGTTATGTTTCGTTAGTAAAGTCTGGTGCCTTTAGCCTCTTCAAGAAAGGTATAAGGTGGAAGTTATACAGTTAATTAATTCAACAATAGTATCGGTATCGGGTATTGACAGACACACAAAATCCAGGTATCAGTATGGGGACTGAAAAATGTAACTCTGAAACAATCTTGCAATAAATGGAGTAAAAATGGACTGTGTTGAAAGTATCCGTCTGTGCTGCATGCTCTCCATAGCCCACCTTTTTTTCCTGCTGTTTTAGGCTTTCTGTCCACTTTCTCTGTTAACTTTCCTCTCTTTCTTGTTGACATAGAAAAACTCCCATTGGGATGAGAAAGAAGTGAGTCTTGCTTTTTTTCTTCATGATTGTTTTTTCCACATCTGTCTCAATCGTTGAGGCTCTTTAGCTCCTACAGCCTTCTGCTTTGCTAAGACGTGGCTCGCATGAATCTGACTGAACTACAAAGAAAGCGGCTCAGAGAGAGAATAACCCAAGCTGTTTCTGTCGTTAGCATGATTCACCAGGAGCCTCAGAACAGCGGCCTCGCCTCTAGACTCTCCACTCTGCAGGAGGACGTGGGGAAGTCGCCAGCGAGGAAAAGGTAAGTCCTTGTTGGTGTTTGTGCTAACGGAGAACTTCTGTTGCTTCATGACGGCTCTTTGTTTCCTGACTAATGTTTAGCTTACTCCTTTGTACAAAAGTTATGCAGTGTTGTCTGCATAAACCGCAGCATCCGATAAATACAAACACTTTACTAAAGCACTATTTACCTAAAGACTCCTGTCTGTAGTTCTACAATTTGGCTACTGCAATATGGAAAAATAAATTGTAAAGGGAAGTCTGCAGACACTTTCTGTTCATTTGACTTCCTCCACATAGCACAGCTTCCCCTACCCTATGTCGGCTGTAACAACCAGCAGAGGGCGCTGATTTGCTCAAAACTTAAAACCAGAATACTCACAACACTGTCAACCTGCTTCATGCAGATTTATCAATGAGCAACATTGCTGCTGTATATGTGTACCACACAGAGAAATGTGGACATGAACTTGAGCATAAGCTCAGAAAATATTAAACAAAATTGTAAAGAATTTTGTTATTTATTTTGTCTATTTGATGGGGAAATGTATGAATATTAAACCTGTAACACCGTACAACATTTATAACCGAGTACGTTCCTACAGGGCTTTTAAAGTACAATTACATACCAATATAAAATAATAACGAGTAATTATTAAGTAATGCGGAACAACTAAAAATGGCTTTTTTTTACTTGTACGTTTTTTTTAGTTATTAACTTAATACAAATATATACACTCTGATATACATATTTAAACAATGCTATGTACGTTTTGGATAAGCTGAAACCCCAATTCTAATAATAATAATAATAATAATATGACATCATATTTGACAGCTCCTTTATAAAACCCAATATCACCTTAGAAAGAATCAAATCAAATGTTATTTATAAAGCGCATTTCAAATTACGAAGAGCAAAACCGAAAAAAGAATATATAGATAAGCAAAACCAACTAAGATCCGCCAGAAATTAATCAAA
Source organism: Apricaphanius iberus (assembly GCA_028564705.1). Taxonomy (NCBI): domain Eukaryota; kingdom Metazoa; phylum Chordata; class Actinopteri; order Cyprinodontiformes; family Aphaniidae; genus Apricaphanius; species Apricaphanius iberus. The sequence goes on along the minus strand of JAPXFQ010000474.1, from coordinate 308,414 downwards.
CACATTAATGTGAATAAAGGGAAAAAAAACATTCGTTAGTTATGTTAGTCATTAATAAGGTTAGTTTTCCTCCGACCTTTTTTTTTTTTACTTATTTGCTGTCTTTTTCAGGTCTGCCAGTGTGACCAACCTGTCACTGGACCGCTCTGGATCCACGCTGGTTCCCAGCTACGACAGTTCGGTCAGTCCACCGCCCAGCCGAGCCATGTCGGGCCCCAAGAGCGGCACCAAGCTGGACCACAGTGAAGAGGAGAGGAAGATCCTGCTGGTGAGTTCTTTGTTCCTCACGTCTACTAACATTTGGTTTCATTAACCAGTCATTGTGTTTTTCACAGCATCAGAATAGGTGAGCTAACCGCGTCCAAGGCCGGATCGGGGCTCTACTCAGCAGCAGTGACCTGGGCGTTAGGCCCTAACATACCTTTTAAGGATCTGTGGGCCCTTTATTAGAGCAATTGTTTGGATTTTATAAAGGTTTATTTGTATTATTTTTACTTTTTATGGGGACTCTGCGTTTTGCACTGCCTGGCCAAAAAAAAAAAGTCGCCCCCTGGTTTTAAGTAAGCGATTACGTACAAGTCTCCTGTTGAATAATTACTGCACGGATAATTATTTTAAGCTGACAATAAGTTATTTAACCCCAAATGGTGCAATGAGTTGCTTCTCCTTTCATAATCAACCATGTTGAAAGACACATCTGGTGGTCATGGAAAAGATGTTGGTGTGTTTAAGAAGGCTCAAATCATTGGCATGCATCAAACATCAAGTATATGCCTAGGGAGATTGCAGAAACTGTCAAATGTATTATTAAAAAGTGGAAGGATAGTTTGCTAGGGAGCATAAAGATGTGTCTCTGGAACAGTGGAAGAAGGTCATGTGGTTTAAAGTCCAGATCACCCCTGTTCCAGAGTGGTGGCCGCATCAGGGTTAGAAGAGAGGCAGATGAAATGATGCCTCCATCATACCTAGTGCTGTACTGTATAAACCTGTGGAGGTAGTACCATGATGTGGGGTTGCTGAGGTTGGTCAGGTCTATGTTCAGCAGCAGGTTGTGCTTTAAGAATGAGGTCAGCTGACGACCTGAATATACTGAATGACCAGGTTATTCCATCAATGGGTTTTTCTTCTCTGATGGCACAGGCATATTCCAGGATGACCATACTAGGATTCATTGGGCTCAGATTGTGAAAGAGTGGTTCTGACATCATTTTCACACATGGTTTAGCCACCACAGAGCCCAGGCCTTAACCCAATTGAGAATCTTTAGGATGTGCTGGAGAGGGTTTTACACAGTGGTCAGACTCTACCATGATTAATGCAAGATCTCGGTGAAAAATGTATGCAACACTGGATGGAATTAAATGCTGCGACATTGCAGAAGCTTATTGAAACAATGCCACAGATAATGTGTGCCCAGGGTTCCTACGCAAGTATGGAAAGTATGGAAAAGTATGGAATTTTGACTTTGGCAGTGTGTAGGAACCCTGTGTGCCGTAATCAAAGCTAAAGTATTCTAGTGTGACCTGCAACTTTTTCTGGGGCCAGGCAGTGTACAAGCCCATCAGACTGCTGTGGTACAACACAACGGAGAGTGTCATGGGTTGATCAAGCAATCTCATGTTTTTAAATCAAAACAGTATCATGGGTGGATTTAGTGAAAGTTTAGGAGCAGTTGTCACCAAATGCTACTGCTGAATGCAGGAATGAAGTAAAAACGTTGTTCTTTTTTATTCTGTCGCCCCTGATGTTTCTTACCTCCTCTAATCCAGTCCAACTGAGAATCCTAAAAATGTATATGTGACAGGATTCTTCCCAGCTGAAGGAGTTGTGGAAGAAAATCTGCCATAACAACACAGGGATGGAGTTCCAGGACCACAGATACTGGCTGAGGACCTACCCTAACTGCATTGTGGGAAAGGAACTGGTTAACTGGCTGCTGAGGAATGGCACCATTTCCACCAGGTAGCGTCTCACTGAGCACTGCAAAGGCTTTTATTTCCATTCTTGTGAATATTTAGGGCTGTCTTTCATAGTGTGATGTTATGTGAGAACAGGAGTTGATGGCAGACTACCTGGTGTATTTGTATATATATGTGTGTGGTGGGGGGGGGCTGGAATCACATGTAAATCTGCTAAACAGACATGGTCACATTCTGCTAGCACGGATGGAGAAGTGCTCCAAAAAATGCTCTAAAGTCAAAGAAACTGTTTTTGCTAAAGGTTTAAAGAACTTCTGTCCCCGTTGTTTTGATAGATACACAGCTGTAACCTCTGTGTGTGTGTGTGTGTGTGTGTGTGTGTGTGTGTGTGTGTGTGTGTGTAGGGCCCAGGCTATTGCGATAGGCCAAGCATTAGTAGACGGTCGCTGGCTCGACTGTGTCACCCACCATGACCAACTGTTCAGGGATGAGTACGCTCTTTATCGCCCCCTGCAGGTAGGAGCCAATCTACCCAACAGAAATAAGTTTAACTCTCTGTCAGGCTGCTCATCGTGTCCCCCACTGTTCTGCAGAGCACAGAGTTCTCTGAGACGCCATCTCCAGACAGCGACAGCATCAACTCCATCGAGGGACAGTCAGAGCCGTCCTGGTTCAAGGACATCAAGTTCGATGACAGCGACACAGAGCAGCTTGCCTATGAGTCGGACTACACCGTGCCAAGTAGGGATTCGGTACCAGAGAGCGTGGGGAAGCTTCGGTTGAGTCTTTGTTACTTTAAAATGTGTCTGTGTCCAGACTCGGCCAGCCCCAGCAAGAGGACGTCGGTCAGCAGCTTCCATTCTGCTGTGGACAGCGACTCCGCCGCCTCCATCAACCTCAACATGGAGCAGAACAATGTGAACTTTCATATTAAGAAGCAGTCCAGGTACCCACATGTGCCTCCTCCTGCAGATCAGAAAGGTAGGTAAAACCACGTGTCATATGTTCATCAGATCTAATTTATGGAATCGATATTCCAGTTCTGGCTCATCTCTATCTGAATTTCAAATTAAAACACCCAAAGTGTTAAAAAATGGGCAGTGCAAGACACACTTTGTAACTTTTACACTTTTAAAAATGTGTTTTCAAAATGTTTTGGTGGCACGCCAGCATTTACTATGTCTATTTTTGGATCTGTCACTGGATGGGAGGGTCATGGTGCTGAAAACCACACAATACAACTTTTCTGTCCCGGGACGCTCCCTGAAGTACTGAGACAGTTTCGCTTTACGGCAGTACACTCCATGCTACCAAATGATATAAACAAACCTGCGGTTTTGAGACTTGAGCCATAGCAGATCCAAAGAAACCAAAGAAGACGCTATCAGAAGAAGCAAGGAAACGAAAGAGGAAGTGATAGAGGAAGAGCAGCTCTGTTCCCAAGCTGAAAGCTGTCAGAGCTTCACTGCTGTGTTAAGGAATGTAGATGCAGCAAGTGCTGAGGAGCTGGATGCTGAACGCACTCCATGACAACCATGACCAGGTTGCTCCCCTCGTTGAACTTAAGCGCACAGCGCACCTCTCGCTGTTCCTCCTGCTGCCTCAGAGCAACAAGACACAATATGACACAGCTCAGACAATACTTCCATCTTCTCACTGCTGTGAAAGATCTTTTCTGTCAAACTGTTGGGTAGGTCAAAGCTACGACTTACCCAACTAGGATTAGCTTAAAACCACGTATTGCAACTTTTCAGTTTTGTGTTAGCAGCCAGTGTGATTGAGGTGTTGGCTAGTTCAGCATCCGTAGTAAATCATGTTTTATCTCTGTTTCTATTGGATTGGTAAGTAATAAATGTGTGTTCTGGGGTTATTTACGTATGACGATGTGATACAGGGCTGGGAAAACTGTTTGACGGTTTACCAACTGACACGCTCTTAGTTTGATGTGTTTTGTTGTATTGGCTAACGAGCTTTTTAAACCGTCAGTACATTTCTTCAGATGCGCTCCATAGAGATTTGTTTTTACAATGGTGAGGTTATGTTGCAAGCCTTGAGAGGGCGATGGAGGGTAAATGTCGGCAAAGTCATGGAGTGTTTCTTTAAATCACTGATGTTGTTGATCAGATTGTACTTTTACCATGCTGTCTTGGTGTGTCTCTCCTCCTCCCACTCCTTTTGGTGCTGAACACTTTTGCTAAACGTACTACTGCCCCCCTCACCATTATACTCCCTACGCCATAATTAACAGTTAGGATGTGGTCCTGTTGTTGGCCTGTTGACTTCCAAACATTGAGCCGTTTTAAACGAAACGTTCAGTAAATTTGTTGCAAAATCTTTTCTTTTTAAAAGTGGTTTCTAATGAAAAGTAACTAATATTACACAACGTGATTAATTTAATCATTTTCAGTGATTCTCTGGTTGCTAATCCTTGACCAAATAAGTTTTCTAAGTGGACTATTATCTGTCTGGGTTCTAGAGATAAATGGACCTTCATTTGGTGGCAGGTTCTAAACTTCACATATTTTTAAAAATGTTTTTTTATCACTTTTTTTGGGGGCACAAACTTCAGCTGAATTTCTTGTTTCGGAGGACGGAGGACAGAACATCATAATCAGCGATGCCTTCATCAAAGGTAGGAACTCGCCACTTCCTCATTAGTTCAACCCTACTGCTTCGCCTGAGTAGCTCCATAAAGCTCCTCCTCTTCCTGAGCCGCTGTTTCTGCTGCAGAGTCTCTGTTCAACCGTCGTGTGGAAGAGAAGGCCAAAGACATGCTGTTCACTCCGCTGGGCTGGCACCACAGCTCCCTGGATCAGCTCCGAGAGGAGAACGGGGAAAAGATGGCCATGGAGAGGCTGCTGTGAGTGTATTCCCAAACAGCAGTGCTCTTCATCCATGGATGCATTGAACAACTAATTTAAAATGATCTGCCTGTTCTGTTCAGCTCAGCCAACCACAGCCACATGATGGCGCTCCTGCAGCAGCTGCTCTACAGCGAGTCTCTGTCACTCTCCTGGAGGGACATCATTGTCCCCGTGGTGCGGCAGGTGGTCCAGACGGTCCGGCCCGACGTTCGCAACTGTGACGACGACATGGACATCCGCCAGCTGGTGCACATCAAAAAGGTGCATTTCATCATGGTTTAAGTGGTTTCATCTCTATGTCATGGTGATTATTCTCTAAAGTACTGTGTGTTGTACCATGTTGTATGAAAGGTAAAGGTGTAACATCACACCAAAATCATAGTGTGGGACTTTTTAATTAAAACAAATACTAATACTCTTATGACTTTTTAAATTTACTTTGGTTAGCATTAAACAAAGGACTTCTATCCTGAATTCCTTCCGGTTAATTTCTGAAACTTAAAAAGTTGAAAGCGTATAACTTAGTGGAGATTTCATTGGATTTTTTGAATAAACAGAATAGTACAAGCAGACATAGTCAGGGTAGAGAACAATAGAACCACTTGGAAACAGTCAGTGTTGATGTTTAGAAATTTTTCAATAATGTCTCCCATAATTGAGAATAAAACATGCTTAAATTACTTTGGAGTATTTTAGATATTTCCACAGCCTAGTCTCCCAGCTGTACCTGAATGCAGCATGGGCAGCTGTTTGGGACAATCCCTTCCCCACAACAGGGATTCTTTCCATTTGCAAGAGTTTGGTGTGATTGGATGCTACTGGTAGCCATGGTGACGTCAGCTGGTTTTTCTCCAGTATCGGTGGTTTTTCGTTTAGGTTAACATTGTTTCAGATGAGTCATTCAGTTACGGAGCTTATTACTGTTGAAAGATTCGCTGACAAAGTTCTGGTTTGGTCCATCTTTCTTCTCCTGCTGTAGCTGCATGATAAACCATTAATGTTCCCAAACAGCAGAGCTTAGTGATAGCTGGGAGTCCCCTCTGTTTTGTTTTGGTGTCATTTTCTAAATGTGCACTGTGCTCTGAGCTCTGCTTGTGTTCAGGTAGAAAATAGCTGGATTCCTTCGGTACATGTAGGCCCTGAATACCATAAAACCTGAATACATGTACTGTTACACGTCTAATAAAAGGGGCTATAGAAATAAATGTGAAGTGATTGGTTGGATTACCCATCTCCCTTTGTGGTTCAGATTCCTGGAGGCAGGAAATTTGACTCTGTGATGGTGAACGGCTTCCTGTGCACCAAGAACATCGCCCACAAGAAGGTAGAGGCATTCCCTGTCCGGCTAAAGTTTTGATTGCTGAACAATTGTCACTTCTTTACAAAAGCACTCATGTTGGAAAATGCTCTGAAAATGTTCAAGCTTGTGTTGGAAGTTCTGTTAATAATAAAGTTTAATTCTGACCTGGAATCAGATGAACTCCTATATCAAGAACCCAAAGATTCTACTGCTGAAGTGTTCCATCGAGTACTTGTACAGAGAAGAAACTAAATTCACCTGCATCGAGCCCATAGTGCTGCAGGTGAGCAGGTCGCTCTGACACATGAGGAAAACGGTCACTAAGCTTTTCTAGAACTCTGGTGTGTTCTTGACCTCTTCTACAGGAACGGGAGTTCCTGAAAAACTACGTTCAGCGTATCGTAGACGTTCGTCCCAACCTGGTGTTGGTGGAGAAGACTGTGTCGCGCATAGCTCAAGACATGCTGCTGGAGCACGGCATCACACTGGTCATCAATGTCAAACCGGTCAGTGGGACAAATGTCCGAAATCAGACAGATTCTACAGAAGCATGGAGGATGGAAAGTACCATGCTGTGCCCTAATAACTGATCTAATTTAACTGGTTCTCTCTTACAGTATTTATCCTGTTTAGAGATCAGATGGGTCACAGAATATAGAAATATCTGTTGCATTATTACCATCTCATTTTGGATTTTTTTGTATTCTGTTCATTCAGGTACACTGATCAGAAGTCCTGAGTGACCTGAATGTGTTTTTAAAACACGTTAACTCTTCCATGCTTGATATGAACTTTTGAACTAGTACCTGGTATTGATCACTGTTTAAAGGAAATATATCATGCTTTTAAGTCCTTCCTTTTCACATGTAAATCATTCACTAGTGGTCTATGTAAAGTAGAACCACAGTGGTTTGGTCTGAATTCCATGTTATTGTAGCCCCACAGACCCTCCTTATACCGTTCTGAGGAGCATCTTTAGAGCAACTCATTTTCGTGCGGTCCCTTTAAATGTAAGCGAAACATTTCATGCCCCGCCCCCTCCAGGTTACAGAGCGTTCCGCACCACCCCGTTCGGACATTTTTGTAGTCTGATAGCAGCGATACGATTACTACCAGCAGATAAACTTTTTATTGCGACGATGTCACTCACCAGCCCAAGGTTCCTCTGTGACGCCTCAGCCATCTAATAACTTTGAAATAATCCTGACACTCTCATGAACTTTGACCAAGTTTGTCAAAGGCTAATTTCCCTCCACACTAATACGCTATGAATGAAGTAAAAAAAAGCCTCCGCCTTTTTATGGAGTTCGCTAGCGCAAGTGTCAAAAACGTCGCTAAATTCCTGTACATCATGTGTACCCCACGACAAAAAGCGGCATAAAAAGCCCAATCATTTTATTCAAAGCATGCAGTACAGTTATATCCTCGGCTAAAAGCTAGCGCACATCACTAACAGAAGCAGAATGTACAATGCTACAACTATCAAAACAATCGCCCGTACAACATATCAACACACAACATTCATGTCTAAAATAAAGTTTACTGTCATTTTAGTGTTATTTGAAGCTTACCGCTTTGCTTTGTCCGTCGTTTCCGTGGAGAGAAGGAACTGACCCCTCAATCAGACAAAGTCTTTCGGCTAATCCCTCCTGATACAAGGAGAACTTTCCCCACGGATGTCGGTATATTTCCACTAAAAATAAAATTTAACCAGGCACTTCTCAGAGGCTCTGATGCTGGGGGTCGATGTAGGGATTTGTGTGGGTTAATACACCCATTAACTGAACATTTTGACTTGCTTTCTTGTAATTTCGACATGACTGACCTTGGACTACAAAATCGCTGTGGGGGAGAAAAAATGGCGGCTTCACGAAATTGGTTACCCGGAAGTCCATTACCTTATTTGGCAGTTCAACAACAAATGCTGTGACGTAATAGACGAGAAAACGTAATAGCGAATAGAGAAAACTAAATGGACTGAAAAATAGGACCAAAAAAGAATGTAAAGATATAAAAACAGCACCAGAAGAGAATAAATGTAAGTTGTCTGCACTCCTAAACACCCAAAATACACATTTGCATGCATTTAAGGGCTAAAAAAGTGGATTTTCCATGATATGTCTCCTTTAACAACTAACCTCCAGTTCCCAGCAAGGTCCAAATGACATTATTTACCGGTCAACAGGTTTAAAATTCTTATCCTTCAGCCATTCCAGTCTCCCTCTCATCACAAAGCTCTGCGGATCATTTCCAGGGTGTCTCTGGAGGTTTTTCCCATCTATTCCAACCAATCAGAGGGAGCATTTATCAGGAGAAATGTATTATTTTTCAGGGTTTTTTCTGTCTCTATAAGTTGATCTTGGATTTTAGAGAAGGTGCCCTGAAATAAAATGTATTATTTTTATTAATAGCTGTTGAATGATCAAGTGAAGTGCAGTTTGTTCACGATGGGTTCATTCCTGGGGGGTAATGGCTTCTTCTGTTTACATGATAGCAAGTCTTGGACAGAGTGAGCCGTATGACCCAAGGGGACCTGGTGATGTCCATGGACCAGCTCCTCACCAAACCCCGTCTAGGAACCTGCCACAAGTTCTACATGCAGCCCTTCACTCTGCCCAACCGTAAGAGCCGCCATCAGTTGATGCTGCTGCTGCCCCAGTTTGGACTTGCAGTCATTTCTCTGTGTGTGTTTCCAGACGAGTCCAAGACTCTGATGTTCTTCGACGGCTGTCCTCCTCAACTGGGATGCTCCATCAAACTGCGTGGCGCCTCAGAGTATGAGCTGGCCAGGGTGAAAGACATCATCATGCTGATGGTGTGTGTGGCCTACCACTCGCAGCTGGAGATCTCCTTCCTCATGGACGAGTTCGCCATGCCACCCAGCTTACCCCAGAGCAGCTCCTTCCCATGCCTGCTGGAAGGTTCTGCTGCTGACGAGGAGACGGAGGGAGACAGTATGGAGAAAACGGCAGTGAGCGAGAACTCTACGTTGGGTGAACAATCTGCAGAAGCACTTCTTCTAGAATCCTCAACAAAAAATGAAGACGTGGACATTCTCAAAGTCACGCAAAGCCCACACTCAGCTTTGTTCTCTGTCCAAGAGGAGGCTGAAAGCCCAGAGACCAGGACCTCGTCCCCATGTTCTAGCCCCGCTCCACCTCCTCCTTTGTCCATCTGTCCTCATTTCCTCGTTGAGGACGAACAGGAACTGGGCTCGGACACCCTGGTTGGCACCTCTGAGGGGGAGACGACGGGAGAAGAGTCACACGGTTTGGCGGATGAAGAACGCTCAGAGACCCCCTCCCCTAAGTTGTTCCGAGACCCTCTACAGGACGACACGGGGATGTTCATAGCCGAACATGTGGACTCATCCGACGACCGCCTGAAGTCCATCTCTGCAGTGTTCAAGCACGAGCTGAAGGACATCATCCTGTGCATTTCCCCTTTCATCACATTTAAAGAGCCGTTCCTTCTAACGCCTGCAGGCATGCACTGCCCCAGCAGGGACTACTTCCCTGAAGAGGTACGGCTGGTTTTCTACCAAACTCATGCTAGGAAACAAAATGCTTTTTGGATTTGTTCTCAGGACTTTTGTGTCTTTCACTCTCCTGCAGGTCTATTTGTCTCCTCTCCTCAACAAGGACCTAAAGGAGCTGGATGGACGCAGAAAACGTCAGCTGCTCAAAGACCCTGCTCCTTCCTCTCTGGTCAGTGCACAGACCAACGGCACCACACAGCCTAGACCCGCTGACGTCCTGCCTTGCCACGGTCTCACCACCACCCGCATCGTGGACCACCTGAGCAGCAGCCAGGATCTTGCAAGAATGCTGGCAGACTACAGAGCCAAGGGTGGCCGAATCCGGCAGAAAGAACCCAGCGACCCATTTGGCTCTGCTGGCCCGACAGCTGCCAGCAGCAGCCAGAACAAAGTACCAGACAAGGCATTCAGAAAGACCGACAGTGAGGAGGAGAAAACGGGCAAACAGAGTGACACGAACTGGACCCCAAAGGTACCGTTTGTCTCAGCTCTTTCTCATAAAGCACTCAGGTTCCTTTATCCCGTTAAAAAATCTGAATAGCTTCAGGATATTTGGACCGTCTTTCTGCAAGTTGTACAGCAGCCTGCAGGTGGTGTTTCATTTTAGAACCCTTCACTACTGATATTCGCAACATCTGAAAACTAGAATGAGGTGGCATTATTTATAACCCAGAGTAGTTCAGAACGTCAGGTCAAACTCATGGAGTCCAGTTGGTTGTCCAACACCATTTGGTAGGTTTCAGTCGGTCCCTCTACAAAATGATTCGCAGAGAATGAGGTGGTCTCCATCCTGTCCACAAAACAGAAATATATATTCCCTGTAGATTAGAGACCACGACTTGCTCTGCATCAGCACAGTCGGTGCATGCAGCTCGGCTCATTTCACTCAGAGCCAAACAGGAAAAACGCTGATTCCACCATGTCAAAAACAAATTTATTTTATCTTTAAAGTTAAAAGAAAATGTAAAAAGAAATCTGCAGGTATGTAAGATGAATTTTTCGTTTTATAAGCCACACACGAACATCGTTCTCCACTCTGCAGAAACTCGTCTGTGATTTCTCTGCATCTGCACCAATCTGCTGCACACCTTTGTTGCATTCAAGTAACGTTGGAAATCTATGTCTTTAAAAAATGTAAGACATTTAACGCATAACAAAAAACACTGAGCATAAGCCATAAACTCATGTTTAATGGCGGTTGGCAATCAATGTTTGATGCATGCTAAATATGCCTCTTTTTTTTTTTTTTTTTTTACAAAGTATTTAAAAAAAAACAACTATTTTCACTCCATTAATTTCATCTTTTAAAGGTATCTCAATTTTGTTTAGAACAAAAAAAAATTGTTTAAAAGAATGTCCAGTTGTAATTTTAGTACCAGTTCACTTCTCTCAACAGTACACTTCAGGAAAAACAATTGACATGTTCCAGTCTCTTCTTAAAGAGAAAAGTACCACTTTCCTGTACCGTTTCCCCTGTTTATATAATTCATAATTTAATTGATATGAAAAAATCCTAATCTAGTTATAATATTTTCCTCCTTTCTGTTTTTTTTCCTGCTTTCCTCATTATACCAACTTTCCTTTGAATGTTATAAAGCCACCTAGCAGTTCTTTCTTCCCTTACTTTCTGTCGTCTTTCCTCAACCTTTTGAGGCTGCCCCTTTCTGTTCTATAGGTTATTTTATTGTGACATATCTCAGCACAAAGGTTTTGCAGACTGTCTTCATTACAAACGGTCTTTATTTGTATTGAATATTGGAGGAGAAAAAAAAAGACTGCCACATTATTGATGAGGTCATCAGTACACAAATTATCATGTGATGTCGTCGGGTGACTTCTAGTGACTTTCTGGGTCCAATTCAGCAACGTTTGCTCAGAGACAGTTGGTAGGTCTGATTATGTCACCCCACAGAGAAATCTCATTGAACAGAATCTCATAGATCTAAAACCCAAGTCGGTGGTTTTGAACCATAGCGGCTCTGTGCTGTAAATAAATTGGTTACTGAACAATGTGTCCTTTGTTGAGTAATTTTAACGTAGAATTCATGGGATAGGCTACTAGCAGAAATTTATGTGGGCCGAAAAAACAAAAAAAACAATCATGCGTGCCTTCAAGTCCTGCAGTGGTTACCACCACTGACCTTTTTAGACCTAGAAAAACCCTGTATGACTGAAGTTATAATAATACCAAGCTAAGTGGCAATATCACATTCAATTTGAACAAAAGTTGATAAATAAATGTAAGATCCTAAGACACATTAGAAACACAACTGCAGCTGCTGATGCCTGCAATAATACTTTGGCTCAGAACCAGGTTTGGTTTTGCTTATCAGCTGCAGTTTGATTCTAGACCAGTTTAGTCGCTAGACTATTTTGCACTTACAATGAGGGGAGCTTCCTTTGTACTCTAAATGTAAACGTGCCTTTTCATTTGACGTAATTGTTGTCCTTTCCTTTTACTGTACTGTCATCTCAGACCACATTGGAACACTAATTTACATGTTTAAAATGGGGGATGATACCCGCAGACCCCCTATACAATTTTAGTTGTCACCTTTTTCACCCTCTGGGTCTGGAAAATAATCTTTTGGCCTGGGTAAAAAAACAAAGACTTAATCATTTTTTAACACTTTCTAAAGCATGAAAGTCTTATAATTAGCGATGCAATGATAAGTACACATTATCAGTAGCAGCAGGACTTCCAATGGCTAATCTAGGAGTGTATATCATAAAGAAGGAAGCTAACATTATTTGCAGTAATAGCTCTGCTGATGGCGCTTTAGGAAGGTATAATAGTTAAAGAAAATGGGGCAAGAGAAAAACAGACAGAACAGCATGTCAATATCAACAAAACCATTTACTGTATCATTGGACAGTAGTTGGAGAATGTAGCAGAGTAAGGGAAAGTGGGTAATATATCCTTTAGCACTGATAACGGCATGACTACAGAGAGCTCAGGGTGACCCAAGAGTGACCAGAGAGGAGCCTGATAACTAAAAGATCTGCCTTCCATTCTGCTTTAAGACATTCTTGGAACTACCACTAAACCTGCATTCTGTGATTCAAGTGCTCTGTTAGGAACGTATGGAACAATCAGATCTCTGGTGGATGATAGGACACTTAGGTCCTTCAGTTTATTACTTATGAAGGTTCCATTAGTTCACTATAAATCATGTGGACAAAGAGCTTTCTCAGTCAGAGGTCCAAAGTTATTGAATGAGCTGCCGCTCGCAGTTTGGCCGGCGCCCTCCCTATTAGTTGTTTTTTAAGTCTATGAATGATCCATTATTTTGCTTGTGGAATTAAGTTGGCTGCAGATATGCTCCCCTTATTTGTTTCCTTCTTTTCTCTTTTATAAAAATGATTCTTAACATTTTGTTTAGTTATTAACTATCTTAACACGTCTTTTTGTCCTGTTCTATATTGTTTTTACCGCATCCCTAAATGTGCAGCACTTTGGTCAGCTTCATGGCTGTGTTTAAAGTGCTATGTAAATAAAGGTGGTATGGTATGATCATTAAAGACTTTGTTTGTAAGAAGGAGGATCCTAAATCCTATTCTGGATTTAACTGGGAGCCGATGAAGAGATGCTAGCAGGACAAATTGGATCTCTCTTTTTAGATAAACTGAAGAAGGCTTTTAACTTTCTGACAGGAAATGACTACAATGGTGCACACACTAGTTTTTCAGTATCAGGACAGGATATTGCTAATTTGAGCAACATTGGTGTTTGTTTGCCTGAGGACATATTTCCCTTGTTTTGCAACCTCATACAAGGCTTCCATCTTCTGACTTCTGCGTTTTTCTCTTGTGGCCTGATGAAAGTCCCCAAAGGTCATGTTCAGTCTATTCTGAGAGACGTGGGACAGCCAGGTGCAACACACCAGGTCAAAACCTCAGTCTACAACAAAGATCATGTGGAAAGCTCTCTACGTCTAATACTCACAATGTTGACTTTAAAAGTTGGAAACTTACAGGTTTTTGTCACAAGACCTCTAAATGAAGTAATTTGATGCGCATTGCCTTTAAAGTATAATACCTGGTCACTGAGAGTTTACCAGGGTCCAAGTTTATCTTTACAAGAATCAAGTCCCAGTTCTGCTTTTTGTAAAGCTCTGACCTCGTTTTTTATATCTTAAACAATGAATTTAGTTCTCATTGCTTCATTTATTAATTTTAACAGCAGAGGAAAAGTTGCACTGTTGTTCAAAAGGACTTTATTGTTACGCTAAACCAAAGGCAAAACGATTTTTGAGTTAGCATGTTATGCTTTCACCGAATAATGGGATCATGATACAGAACCAGTCTGTGCGTTTACATGCACATCCAAATCGAGCTGTGGCAGTAAAGGAGGTAATACCCAAACCAGACTAGAAGGCTTTATCCCAGTACACATGAAAATCAAGAAACAAGAAAACAGAATTATTAAAGTGCTTGGGACTTTGTGAAGGTAGGTAGAAGCACACTATGTGGTGTTGGCATTCTTCTGGTTGGCCTAGAGCGCCACACAGATGGTAATCAAAAGCTGGCAGCAGTGAAACCGACGGATTAAAAGTAGGATATGTTTCTGCTGCCTCATCACTTGCAGAAGGAACAGCTCGATTTAGCTGGGATGTCATTTACTAGCTGTGAAAAGTCAGATTTTTTAACTGCGTTATGTTGGTTCGTTAGGTCAATTATGAGTAGGTCAGATCAGTTTGACTTCAGCCGGACTGACGTGTATAGATGCATTTCAGAAGTCTAAATTTAGTCGCACTAAGGCAGTAATTTGGTTTTCTTTTACTGCACTTAAACTCTTTACATTTACGTTTCATCACGTTCCGCAACGGGTTTAGATTGAAAAAAGACCAAACTGACTCACTGCCTAAATAAATTGCAGAAAGGTCTGGAGAAAGGTCTGCAGATCTCTAAAGTTTAAAGAGTCTGATTTGAGTTTGAATACTTCACTGTTAGAAGGAAGTGCTAAGCTCATTAGCTCAGTAACAGCATCTAAGATGAACAGTAATGCTATTAGCATGAGCTGCTAGCACTTATGGATAGTCCATTGATTGATTGGAAGGTGATAGAATTTCTGAGCAGCTGATTGATCAGAAAATAATCTCACTCTCAGTAGGACTGAACGATTAATTGCACATGCAATTAAATCGCAATTTGGTAAAATGCGAGTTCTTAATCGCAAAGGCTGCTATTTGACTTGATGTAAACATATCTGGTAAAGTCACGTGACTTGCAAACAGCTCAAACAATGCAGGGATAGAAGGAAACGTTGCACTTTAACCCGTTATAAAATGACCTAAAGCTTAACAGAATCCAACACTGCACAATATTTGGTAGCAAAGAGGAACAGTACATCATTTGTGAGACATTACATCGGCTATGAAAACATTGATGCGGCGCAACGCCAGGTATTATGCAGAACCCGTACGTGTTGATAAAGGTACAAACCTTTATCAACACCTAAAACCATCACACCACCATATATGAGAGTTGCACGGCTAAACTGACCGCCACCAGTGTTTAAATTCCCAGTAAACAAACTTCGAGGCGACAGGGATCGCTGACCGAGCTGTTTGAAAGAATTGCTCCTTACGAACATAAAAAAACGGCACATTATAATGGGTTTTATAGCCAAAATTGATTTGTTAAGCATAATGAATAAGCTAGGAATCAAACTCACACACACATTTTAGCCACATTTTACCTGCGCTGTATAAAAAATGCAGACAGAAACTTAAAGCCGCACCGAAAACAGAGGAGTATTTTGCAACAACTGACCTGAGATGAAACCGCTCTACAGAGCCATACCAGAGTCTGAAAGTGCATTAGATCGATGGAGAATTAAAAATCGGAGATTGTTCCTCCAAGCATCCTACTTCCTGGATAACCACATGGAGGAAAACATTGCAGCCAGAGGGAATTAGGAACAAAAGGAAGGATGCCTTGATTGCAGAACGACGCCGATGTCCATAGACTGTGAAGATTAAAAGTAGATAAAGTAGTTAATATTTGCCTTTGTCTTAAAATAAGTCTATCTTATGGAATAGAATAAATTAATATATAAAAATCTGTTTATAATACAAAATATTTTTGCTTGCATTCATTAAAAAATGCATGTCAAAAGCCCCACAAAAATAATTACATAATAAATCGCAATCGCAATATTGAAGAGAAAAAATCGCAATTAGAATTTTTTTCCAAAATATTTCAGCCCTAATTCTCAGTTATCTGTGCATTTCTAATTCGTTCCCATGTTGTGGTTCCCCAAAGTCTGTCATTTAGATTCTTGATACCCTTGATGGTTAAGGTTGCAGTGGTTAGTTTAGAAATGTCGGATCTGTGGATGTTTCTGCTCCTCATAATCTTTTCTCTTCTCAGCTCGACTGTTTGAACCCAACCAACCATCAGAGGCTGTGTGTGCTGTTCAGCAGCTCCTCTCTTCAGTCCAACAATGCCCCCAACCCCTGTGTTAGCCCCTGGTAAGCTGCTCCTATGCAGGACATGGAGGTCAGAAGTGATCACTGTTTGCTCTCAGTGTGTACGTCTGTTTCCAGGATTGTCACCATGGAGTTTTATGGGAAGAACGATCTGTCTCTGGGTGTGTTCCTGGAGCGCTACTGCTTCAGGCCGTCGTACCAGTGCCCCAGCATGTTCTGTGAGACTCCCATGGTGCATCACATCCGCCGCTTCGTCCACGGTAGCGGCTGCGTGCAAATCGTGCTGAAGGAGCTGGATTCCCCCGTGCCGGGTTATCAACACACCATCCTCAACTACTCGTGGTGCCGCATCTGCAAACAGGTGAGGCGGAGTTGGTTTTCAGGTAGCTGAGGTTGCTGTTTTCCTCTCTGTTGTCCATTCACTCTCTGCTGCCCTCTGCAGGTGACCCCAGTGGTGCCTCTATCCAACGATTCGTGGTCCATGTCTTTTGCCAAATATTTGGAGCTTCGTTTCTACGGCCACCAGTACACCAGACGAGCCAACGCCGAGCCCTGCGGACACTCCATCCACAAAGACTACCACCAGTACTTCTCCTACAACCAGATGGTGGCTTCCTTCAGGTTGGTCCCTGGAGTTCACCTGTACCTGAGCTCCAGCAGATAAACATGACGAAACCATTGTGTTGAACCATTTATTTACTGTAATTCAGATTTACCGATGTAACTTTATTAAATACATTATTGTTAACTTGCTGTATTCCCATTTATTCAGCTACACTTCTGTAAGGCTGTTGGAGATCTGTCTTCCTCGTCCCAAGATCTTCATCAGGAATCTGGGCCCCTCTAAAGCCAACCTACAGCAGGATCTGAAGGACTTTTCTCAGAAGTAAGTGGATGTGAACAGAAAATATCCCAGCAGTCTCAATTCAGACCAAAGGTCGTACTGGAATTTTTTGCTGTCCGTCATTTTGACTGAAGGAAAGAAAAAAAATCTGGTCATAATCTATTTCTACCTGCCAACGTATGCATATGACATAATCAGTAGTTTTTTATTTTCACATAATAAAATCATGCTGACCTGCTGTTAAGTTTTGCACGTTGCTGAAGTGTCCTCTGTTGCAGACATGTCACAATAAACAATAATAATAATAATAATAATCAAGAAATTGCCTGATATATTTAATTGAGCTCAATGCTTTTTCCATTTTTGTTTATTTTCCCTCATGTGTCTCCTTCTTTCAACTAAATTTACTGGATGAAAAAAGAAACATGGTTCCCTTTTTTCTTAGTGGTAGAATAAAATCGAATATCTTTTTTTATGTTATTCAAACTGTGTGTATTTTTTGTTAGTTTGCACTTTTTGGGCCTCATTTATCAAAGGTTTGCGCTTGTTAAAATTAGCCCTAACCTTTCAGCGGCAACAAAAACAAGCAGCTGGTGATTTACTAACCACTGTAAGACCGGCTGTTAAACCCGTAGCAAGCTTTTGCCCCTGAAGAATATGCGATGTGGGCGCTTCTGTCAGAAGACGCAAAATATTGGGAGAACATCCAAATAAGTAGGCGTTCCAGGCGCAGTGTGATGTCATTTTTTCAAACACCAAACTGCCCGTTTTAGCATCTGTTTTTACCGCTTCTGAAAGGCACATCTTAGCTTTGCACCACCACATCCAGCATAGGTACTGACAAACTTACAAATATCATTCACATACATTTCAACCTAATAGTACATAACTCTCTAATGATCATAAATCTGACAGCTTTGTTGATTTGCCCATCTGCACCTGCTGTTTATTTATTTGGATCTCCATCAGTTTCCGCCGGAGTGGTTACGAATTGTCATGGGGTGCAGTTAATAAAATATGATAACCATGCATGATAACCCAATGACAGTTACAAACAACATTTCAAAAATAAAATTCATGCATTTCAGAATACATACAAACGGCCGATGTAATTAACTTAAAACTTTAACCTAAAACATTCAGGTAGATCCAAAGATAAAATTAGATTTTGATATTTTTTAAAGAATAAATATGATTGAGTTAATTAGTATTTTTAGATAATTTATAAATTTCTGAGATGCTCTGTAGGCGGCATCATTTTGCAGGAAGTTTGTGTTAGCACATATTAGCAGAGGCAATGATAGTGTGGTGCATTTCAACAATATTAGTAGAATATGAACATCTTAGGACTGCTAGCAGTGTTTTTCTGGACAAGCTGCATGGAAGAAGTTTGCATGGAGCAGGAGCAGCACATGCATTAAATGAATTAATTACAATTGAAAAATGTTTATCATTTATTCTTCAAAGATTTGCCTATGGGCTTGAGGGTCCAACCCCTGATCAGTATTTTTTGGAGGGCCGTCTTGTTTACATAGTTCATCCTTTTTTTTTCATTGTTTCGTTTGTTTTGTTGATTCATATTTGATCTTAATAATATCTTCCAGTTGCAATGGCATATGTCCTTAAGAAATGAAAGTTTGTTGACTGTTACATTAGTTACAAGTGGCCTCAAAGCAATATTATATTTGATCGTAATATTATCTGGGGCAATTTATCATCCAGCAAAATTTGTTATCACTTGCCTAGTCTGTTGCCACGTTGGAGACCGGAATGAAGCACTGCTTCTGCTAAAATTTTAAATCAGAGAACAGGTCTCCAATTGAAGTGATCAGAATCCGGCAAGACTCTGAATGAAGGTTTTTCTTATCTCTTCAGTGGGAAGAATATCCTGCAGCGTGCACTCTTTTTGCCTCAGAGGGTAAACTGCAGCGATCTATCACCGACTGCTGGTGTGTGATGCAGACACAACTGTGCTCCGTAACTCTTTAATGCTTCATAAACTCTCAGATAATGAGATGCATTGAGTTTGTTTCCAGTTGGGGGTCAATGCTCAGATTCTCTCATGGGAATATTTTTTGGATCTGTTCTACTCGTACTTGTCCTGAGAATACTCCTCCTACGGGATCCAGACAAACAAACAGCTCAGATGGTGCTCTCACCATGTTCTTTTCTTCGCTCCTCTCTCTCTCTCAAACAGGGTGGCTTTGGTGTACCTGGCCATCGACGATCGACTCACCTCCCTGAAGACCGACACGTTCAGCAAGACCCGGGAGGAGAAGATGGAGGACCTCTTTGCTCAGAAAGATGTAGGTGATTACCCTCCCTTCCTCTGTATGTCTGAGCTGCAGGTTGGGCTAATGTTTTGCGTCTGTGTGCAGATGGAGGAGGCGGAGCTGCGCAGCTGGATCGACAAGCTTCAAGTGCGACTGCAGTCCTGCGGCCTGGACTCGCCTCAGCAGCTGCAGGCCGTCCTGGAGTCACTGGTGGTGAAGAAGCAGAGTCTGTGTGAAATGTTGCAGTTCTGGAACAGCAGGTAGGAACCCAACCAATTCCCCAAATTGATCCTTAATGCAGCCAGCATTAGGCCTGGGCGGTATACCGGTTCATACCGAAAACCGGTGTTTATTTTCGTTATGATATGAATTTTTAATATACCCCTATACCGGTGAATAGCATAACGTCTGGAACGTTATAAGCCAGGACCGATTTCACTGCTACACGCTCTTCAACACAGTGTAGAAAATAACTTTTTTAACTAAGTACAGCTGCTGGCAGGAGCGAAGCACATAATTCTGATGAAGTAATTCCAAAAAAAGAGGAGCCTCGTCTATGCTTTAAAAAGTTTACCGGCTTTATAATGTCAAACAAGAACCAAACGGCATACCTTTTACAAACGCTACTGAGAGTAAACAGTAAGGGGAAGGGTTGAGTTACAAGTGGCCTCAAAGTGTATGACCGTCAGTAGTAGGAAATCATTAATAGCTGTAAATGTGTTTTACATTCCATTCACGATACTTCTGCCGTCTTTTTGTCTGTTGTTATCTGAATATTAACCAGCTAATAATCTCCTACAGTCACCATGTTTATTTAACTTCTTCTTTGGCAAAATCCGATCTGAGTCTGTACTCTGCGCCCTAGCGGGGTTCTTCAGTACTACATGCAAAGCAATTAAAAGATGCAATTTATTGCTTGCGCCAACGTGAGGTTTGAAAAAAATTATACATTCAGCCTTAGAACATCAAGAATGTCTACCAGAATCATAATCATTTTAATTATTTTCATATCATTCACCTGTGTCTGAAAAAACAACATGATGCAGTCCATATGGCAGTAAAATTGGCTAATTAAATTCTTCATTTTTATAAAATAATGTGATATGAACTGTCTTGTATGGCAAAAAAAATACCGGAATACCGTTATGTTTTTTCTAAATGCCGTGATAGGAAAATTTTGCCATACCGCCCACTCCTAGGCAGCATGTAAACAAGTGTATAACAAGTGTAACAGAGAGAGAATTTCAGACGATGCCAAATAATAGCTACATGTTCAACTTCTATAAAGTTTAGCCTGACAGCTTCCAGATTAAAACTGATGAGCTGATTTTAAGGAAAACGCTCTGCCCTGAACTGACTCACCTGAAACAATGCCAAGAAAAGCCAGCTGGCGTCACCATGGCTACCAGTTCAATTCAATTCAATTCAGTTTATTTATATAGCGCCATTTCACAACAGATGTCATCTCAAGGCACTTTACAAGTGCCTTGAGATGCATCCAAACTCCTTATTCTGGATGAAATGCATGTCAGTGGAATGCCTATTGATGAGAAGAGATTTTCCCAACAGCTGCCCATGCTGCTTTCAAGTACATCTTGGAGACTAGGCTGTCGAAATATCAATACAACACCATAGTGATTTAAGCCTGTTTAATGGTTTGTTCTTGCATGCGTTGTCTGCATCGAGCAACTCTCCCAACGGATGTAGATTGACGTATATAAAGCACGTGGGCGGGCCTTTCTCTGCCGGCTGTTTAAAACACTACCGGATCGTGATTGGCTAGACAACGTCGGGCGACGTCACTACAGTGATACACTTCTATTGGTTGGGGCACTGCGTCAAGTCCGTCAAATGTCCAGCTAGCTGAACTTCTGCATTGCTTGCGTTTGTTGTAACGCTTGAAAATTGATGGAGCCAACACACACGACACAATGCTGAGACTCTGATGGACCTCTGACGGACTCGACCGTAGACTTTACATGCGATCTTGCCGGAACTGACGCTGACGTTTTGGGCGGTGGGAACGCACCATTATTCTCAAATGTGAGCAAAGTATTATTTAAACATTTCTTTTTTTATTATTATTATTATTATGTTGATTTATTACTTCAACACAACAATATATATGTTACATCAAATCAAAATTAAAATGAATTATTAAAAGTCCAATTTACTTGTAATGTTTTCTAACAGTCTTTTAATATAAACATGTCTAAACATTTATACTATTTTCGGTGGTTCTATTTTTTCTACTTTTAAAAAAGAAATCCAATCAAGGCTCCAGTCAGTTTTATACATTCAACATTTTTAAGCTACAGACCATAATAAAATGAAATGAATTGAAAGGAAGGAATTCAGTGGGAAAAAAGGTTATTGGTTCAATGGATTATGAAACTAAAATTAAAAAAGTAATATGCACATTCGTATTTATACAAAAAAAACATAGAGACCCTTGACTTTTTTGTGTTTCATCAAACCTTCATCAACTGTCAGTAAGTGTGACCTTCTGGAGCATACAGGTGTTTAACAGCATGCCAATTGGGGAAGGTAGGAGCTCGTGACAGCAGCCATAATTCTAGTAAGAGAATACCCAAATGCAAAAAAAGTTCCTCGTGCTCCCTGGGGGGAACCTTCAGTGTTCCTGAGGATCAAACTGTGGTCAAAGAAAATTACAAAAAACTCCCAGAGCCACATCTCAGACTCTGCAGACCTCATTTAGCTTGGTGAACATTAAATATGGTAAAGTTCTTTGAGGAAAAACACAAAAAATGGGCTTCTGCTTATAAAAGCTGTTGCTGCTGCATGTTTGCTATCGGAAATGTCTCTCTTGCAGGCTACAGGACCTGTTCCAGCAGGAGAAAGGCAGGAAGCGTCTGTCTGTCCCACCGAGTCCAGGCAGACTCAGACCTAATACCACTGATGACACAAAGGTTGGTTTCACCACTGGGGTTCAGACCCTCACTAGACTGCTTGCTTTTTAAAGGAGGACATTCCAGGAGTTGATTTCAATTAGCTTTTCATGTTAGATGTTCCTCGGTGGAGGGTCGGGTTTACAGTTTTCTTTTGGTTCTTTTTCAAACTTCCTGTCGATCATCTGTCTTTGTCTTTAAAGTTGAGTTTTATTCTGGTTGAGCTGCTTCCAGGGTACTCGGTGTGTGTTGTTTTCACCTGAGAGCAGCTGGTCCAGCTTTCTAGTTGGAGTTAACCCTCTAGGCGCCAATGTCGCAATATTGCGATAAGCAATATTGTTGACTCTAACGAGCCACAGTTGGAGATAGGGCCACTAATTTAATTGCTACTTTACACCAGGAGATGGCGGACATGTGTACCTTTAATCTTGGACAACCTTTTGGGTGTGTTACCATGGAAACTTTTGGAGTAAATCGGCCTGTAAGTCAGCGACGCGAGCGGGGGACGCGAGGTGCAGCTGCTGCGGTCACAGTATAGAGAAAGCGACTTTTAGAAAGATAAAACTTATGAGGTCGAGATGTCAGAGTTCCCCGCTGGGAAGTACTGGCTTATTCAGATTCTGAAAAGAAATATGTACCTCTGATCTGTTTAATTGTCCCGGGAGAAAGTGAAACTAAAATGTCCCACAGCAACAGCCAGTCCCGTTTCGCCATGACGCTCCAAAAGCAGCAGCATTCCAGCTCTGCATCACGTTCTCCCGGTGAGAGAAAGGTATGTGTTCGGGTAGCAAGGTGGTCATCACAACGCTAATTTTGACCGAGGTGGGAGGGATGTAAAAATCAGTGGAAATAATAGCAGATGCGATCGAAAACAGGAGAGAAAAAAGACCGTTTATAAGCGAGTAAAAAGCAGTAAAGTTCTCTGTCTCGCTGCAAGTGATGATGATGATGATTTTGGCGAGGTTTGCTTGACAGATGAGGAAGAGTAGAATCACAAGTGGATCAGACAATTTGATGAGCCTGTTAGTTATTTTTGGGACGGATCTGTAAAATTCTGTGGCCAATATTTTCTTTCTGTTGATTTTATATAGTGAATAGAGTAACGAGCCACATGAGAAAGGACATAAACAGATATATCAACCTGTTCTTGAAAAAAAGCCAAAAAAATGAAACATAGATGTAGAAAATACATACACTACCGATCAAAAGTTTGGGGTCACCCAAACAATTTTGTGTTTTCCATGAAAAGTCACACTTATTCACCACCATACGTTGTGAAATGAATAAAAAATAGAGTCAAGGCATTGACAAGGTTAGAAATAATGATTTTTATTTGAAATAAGATTGTTTTTACATCAAACTTTGCTTTCATCAAATAATCCTCCATTTGCAGCAATTACAGCATTGCAGACCTTTGGCATTCTAGCTGTTAATTTGTTGAGGTAATCTGGAGAAATTGCACCCCACGCTTCTAGAAGCAGCTCCCACAATTTGGATTGGTTGGATGGGCACTTCTTGCGTACCATACGGTCAAGCTGCTCCCACAACAGCTCAACGGGGTTCAAATCTGGTGACTGCGCTGGCCACTCCATTACCGATAGAATACCAGCTGCCTGCTTCTTCTCTAAATAGTTCTTGCACAATTTCGAGGTGTGTTTTGGGTCATTGTCCTGTTGTAGGATGAAATTGGCTCCAATCAAGCGCTGTCCACTGGGTATGGCATGGCGTTGCAAAATGGAGTGATAGCCTTCCTTATTCAGAATCCCTTTTACCCTGTACAAATCTCCCACCTTACCAGCACCAAAGCAACCCCAGACCATCACATTACCTCCACCATGCTTAACAGATGGCGTCAGGCATTCTTCCAGCATCTTTTCAGTTGTTCTGCGTCTCACAAACGTTCTTCTTTGTGATCCAAACACCTCAAACTTGGATTCATCCGTCCACAGCACTTTTTTCCAGTCTTCCTCTGTCCAATGTCTGTGTTCTTTTGCCCATCTTAATCTTTTTCTTTTATTGGCCAGTCTCAGATATGGCTTTTTCTTTGCCACTCTGCCCTGAAGCCCAGAATCCCGCAGCCGCCTCTTCACTGTAGATGTTGACACTGGTGTTTTGCGGGTACTATTTAATGAAGATGCCAGTTGGGGACCTGTGAGGCGTCTGTTTCTCAAACTAGAGACTCTAATGTACTTATCTTCTTGCTCAGTTGTGCAACGCGGCCTCCCACTTCTTTTTCTACTCTGGTTAGAGCCTGTTTGTGCTGTCCTCTGAAGGGAGTAGTACACACCGTTGTAGGAAATCTTCAATTTCTTAGCAATTTCTCGCATGGAATAGCCTTCATTTCTAAGAACAAGAATAGACTGTCGAGTTTCTGATGAAAGTTCTCTTTTTCTGGCCATTTTGAGCGTTTAATTGACCCCACAAATGTGATGCTCCAGATACTCAATCTGCTTAAAGGAAGGTCAGTTTTGTAGCTTCTGTACCGAGCTAAACTGTTTTCAGATGTGTGAACATTGGCCGCTACAAACATGATTGCACAAGGGTTTTCTAATCATCAATTAGCCTTCTGAGCCAATGAGCAAACACATTGTACCATTAGAACACTGGAGTGATAGTTGCTGGAAATGGGCCTCTATACACCTATGTAGATATTGCACCAAAAACCAGACATTTGCAGCTAGAATAGTCATTTACCACATTAGCTATGTATAGCGTGTGTTTCTTTAAAGTTAAGACTAGTTTAAAGTTATCTTCATTGAAAAGTACAGTGCTTTTCCTTCAAAAATAAGGACATTTCAATGTGACCCCAAACTTTTGAACGGTAGTGTATATAGAAAATCTAAATAAAAAAATTGAATTATTGATGAAATAAAAGTTTTAAACAATGTAAAAAAGCAAAAAATTGTAAAAGTCATACAATCCAATAGTGCCAACGCCTGATGACGTCATAATATGCAAATTAGATGTATGATTTTGCTCGTGTCACAAACTTTGGATCATACTGAAGATTTTTATAATTTACAGTGTACCTTTATCTATAACCATATTAAAGCTACAACATTGTGAACTAGTGATATCAAAATGGAATATTTTATAGAAAAAACCAGGCGCCTAGAGGGTTAAATTCAAGAAACTTCTAGCTGTACAGGACATTGCTTAAATCAGTGGAAACATCCGACTGAACATCCTGCCCAGTGTGAACGTTCTACACACTGCTGCGGTGTTTTAGCTGCTAATCCGCTCCATCTTTCTGTGATTAACAGAGCACACTGGATTCCTCCCCTCGTAACCCCTCTCCTGTGGTGCAGAATGGGGAGAAAGGTGGGTTCAGAGTCACGGACAGCCTTTAGTCCTGATAAACAGTTTCCTTCCTGTGTTCTGTTGTTGTGAGAAGCTGTTGTTGTTCTCCCATTTCAGAGGACCGCCACCTCTGCCCACTGCCCTCAACCAGCTCTTCTCTGCTGCTGTCACCCGGAGAAGCGGGGGCTGATCCCACTACTGGACCCAGTTCTGGTGAACAGGACTCCGTCAGCATCCCAGAAGGTTCATGATTGGACACTTATATGAGCATCCAGTTTGTTTTATTGCTGCTTCTGCTCGTCACGTTTCGATTCTGGGGACTTCCAGATGTGTTCGACGGCCACCTGCTGGGCTCCACCGACAGCCAGGTGAAGGAGAAATCCACCATGAAGGCCATCCTCGCCAACTTTCTGCCTGGCAACAGTTACAACCCCATCCCTATCCCTTTGTAAGTGTCACCGTCAGAGTTAGTCCCTGAGCTGGCATACTGGGTTCCTACACATTCCAGAACAGTTTTCCATGACTGGAGAAGTATGGAAAACTGTTTCTAGCTTTGATTCCCTGTCACATTACCAAAAAACCAACAATCATTCGTCCATCTGTCAGTCTGTTCATCAGTATCTGCAGTAGGATCATCAAAATGGACAAATAGAAAAAAAAAAATTGATGTCCTGTTTGCATAAAACCATGTAGGAAACCTGCAGGTGACAGAACAGTGCTCAATGAGTCTGTGGTGTGTGTGTGTGTGTGTGTGTGTGTGTGTGTGTGTGTGTGTGTGTGTGTGTTTTAACAGTGACCCAGATAAGCACTACCTGATGTACGAACACGAGCGGGTGCCCATCGCAGTGTGTGAGCGTGAGCCGAGCTCCATCATCGCCTTTGCTCTCAGGTGACCTTTGACCTCCCTAACCCACCACTGGCCTGATTGGTCAAAATTCCAAATAAATAGCGCAAAAATGCGTGCGGTGTAAAAAAAATTGCACCTTCATTTGTGGGTGATCTACTAAGATTGCTTGTGTGATTCAAAACAGGCACAAAGAGCAGTATTAAAATTAGGACTGTGTGCCCCCTGCTGTGTGTGCTGCGCCACAGCCAGAGAGAGGAGAAATAGGCATAATAGATTCATGATGCCTTTTTGGCAAAAAAAAAAAAAATGGAACAGTAACACTTGCATGTCAAGTTAGGGCTGCTAGGGAGTTCTTTACGATTAGTCCGGAATGTCTGAATTAAAGTTGTTAGTCAGTGATAAAATTAATATGTGCAATGTACATGCGCTGCTCTCTGCTCCAAGCAGGCAGCATATTCCAGAGTCAGACTTATTAAAGCTGCTGCATGTCCAAAACAAAGTCACTAAAATATCCATATTCATTATTGTACATGATTATTACACTTTATTTATTGGATCTGGTGGAAACAAACTTGTTTGCGGCAGTTTTAACAAACGCTAACCGTTAATAAATCTGTTTGTTTCAGCCAACATACGTCATCTGAGGCCACTTTACAAGAAAAAAAATCATTTAATTCAATACATTCCAATCAGTTCAACGTTTTCTATGTAAGGAATCCCAGAAGATACTAACATGCTTTTTGGTTCTACCCTATGTTTGTTGTCCTGCAGTTGCAAAGAGTACAAAACGGCTCTGGACGACCTGTCCAAAGCGTCAAACGCAGCCGGAGACGAGGCTCAGCAGGCTGTCGGGTAAGAAGGTTTCATTTTAACTTTACGTTTTCAGGAGTTCAGCAGGAAAAAGAGAGAAGCTGCTGATTCTCTGCAGGATCTGCAGCAGACAGCAGCTTAATTTCGGTTCATTTATTTAGCGCCAATTCACAACAGATCAGTCATCTAGAGGAACTTTACGAGAAAAGTCATTTAAGTACAGTTATACAGGCATTCCAATCAGTTAAATTTAAAGAGAGGGTATTATGCTTCTTTCATTCACATAGTACCATTCTGTAGCACATTCCTATACAATTATTACCTTCGGTTTGTTTGAAAATCCTATAAATATCAAAATCCACCCTAAAGAAATTTGCTTTCTAATCACTTCTGTATTTCACGCCTCGATATTGGTCTGTGTCTCTTTAAGACCCTCCTACCCTTTCTGACATTTCAGTACGTGGAGTCAGACTCGGACATTGGTTAACTGAGTTTTTCTGTGTGTTATATTGTAGTGTGTTGGAAGAAAAAAAAACTTTTATTACAAATGTGAACAATAGCACCACAGAAGATCATACAATTGTACACGATTTATCTGACGTCCGACCCAGAAAGGGAACTTTTTGAAGAACCATAAAAAACCGCACCCTCACTGACTACCAGCAGGAGTTAGAAAATGATTCAATAATGAGTGGACGAGTCAAAGAAACACTGCGGCCATATTTTTAATAAGGGAATGATATGTTCCCAGGATGTAAAGCTTCAGAAAGTCATTTCTGCATAATCCCCCTCCCCCAGATGATTGCATCATGTCATTGACTGGCAGTTGTTACAGAAAACTAAAGCCTAGTTTATATTTCTTCATCTGCGAAGGTGTGGAGATACGCAAGGATAGACGGAATAGAAACCAATTTTTCAACTATCCATTGAACAAAATGGAGAGCTAATGTCTATGATTGGTCAGCTCAAGATCATTTCTCTAGAACGCCGCTATGTAGTCAATGAATTTAATGCAGCTTTTGGACACTAGATGCTTTATCTAATAAGGTCCTTGGTGATTTTGACGACTAGGAGGATTAGGGAACAACAAAACAGATGGCTAGGTTTGTTTAACATGCGTTTTTAGAGTATTATGAGCTTCACTTGAAGTGAAAAGCTTTCCAGCTCAATCAAAACTTGCTCTCTATCGTCCATTGCTACTACAGTGGATGTGCGTTTACAAGCTAAAGTTATAAAGTTTCCGTCGACCATAGATGTCGCTGCACTGGTTGACTTCTGGTTTTTGTTTTCTTTTTGTGTTTTTATTCCTCTGGTTTTCAGCAGTGCAGAGAATCGGGTGAAGAGCAGCCCTGCGAGGCCCAGTGATTCTCTAGCATCGCAGCAGAGTCGCAGCAGCACGGACAGTGAGCCGCTCAGTACGGATTTATGTGTTCTAACAAAATAGGCAGGATTTCACCACACACCCACCCACAGGTGTAAAATTCTTGAAGCTTTTCTTTTCATTTTCAGAGGATGGAGATTCAGCAGATAAGCAGAAGAAACAGACTGTAAACCCACACATCGAGCTCCGTAAGTCGCCGTTTTCACTCTAAGCTTTCAAAACTGGTTTTGAGAAAGTAAAAGTATCAAATATCAAGCGCCTCTTATGATATGCCTGGATACTGTAGAATTACATTTTATCAAAAAGATAATTCAGTGCATGTTCAAAGCAGAGACAAGGAGCCAATTCCCAGTTCTCAGTTTTATTTAAAACAGATTAACAAATTGCAGTTTACAGAGAAACATGCCCATTTTCTCTGGGCCAGATAAAGACATCTGACAACGAATGGTTTTCATGTCATAACTTTTATAAACGTCCAAAACTTCCCAGGATTCTAGGCGTCTCTTCTCCCTCGGTCTCTGCTCCAATCAGAACGTTTTTAAAAAGTGTCTGGAGACAGACTGGTTGTCAAGAATTATGCAGTCATAAGAGGGACGTGTCCTCCTCCTTGGTCAAAAGTTCATTCTGAGTTTTATGGTTTTATGGTCCTGGGACCTCCCGAGCAAAACTCCTAGTTTCTATCTCAACACCCTAATCTACAGACATCCTGTTTTTACAGCCTGCAATAAAACTCTTTGTCTCAGAGGTCCTCAAAGGTCACACATACTCCCAACATTATCCAAGGCTCTGATGTTCCTCAAAAGGTGCCCAATTAAAATACTGGTCAAGGATGTGTTTCACAACCATGCATAATATAAAACAGACTTTTACCTTCTGAATGCTTACTAAAGATATTTAAAACATGTACTACGAAACTGTAAAAAATAGCCCCAAAAGAATAAGATACAACAATACTAAATAGGTTTTTAGATGAATCAACTGTCTGGATTCAAGCATATGATCAAATTTGTAAAGAGGAATGTGAAACCCAGATCCTGTTCGATGTCCATCTGACATCCTCATCCATTCCCAACAGAGTTCTCTGACGCCAATGCCAAGTTCTACTGTCGGATCTACTACGCCGAGGAGTTCCACAGGATGCGCGAGGAGATCATGGAGAGCTGCCAGGAGGACTTTGTCCGCTCGCTGTCGCACTGTGTGAACTGGCAGGCTCGAGGAGGAAAGTCTGGAGCCGTTTTCTACGCTACTGAAGGTTAGAGAGGATCTCTCTCTGCTGGATGGGTTTCTCCCTGATTTATTTAAACTGTAGTCTTCAAACTGTAGTCTTCTTATGTCCCGTCAGATGACCGCTTCATCCTGAAACAGATGCCCAGGCTTGAGGTCCAGTCCTTCTTGGACTTTGCGCCGCATTACTTCACCTACATCACCGGAGCTGTGCAGCAGAAGGTACACTTGTAGCTCCTGGTTCTGGTTCTGTGTTGGCGTCTAACAGTTCCATGTTTAATCGCTTTTGTTCCACAGCGGCCAACTGCACTAGCTAAGATCCTGGGAGTTTACCGCATCGGATACAAGAATTCCCAGAACAACACAGAGAAGAAACTGGACCTGCTGGTCATGGAGAACCTCTTCTATGGGCGCAAAATGGCTCAGGTCTGGTCAAGCCACTTCTGGAGTTTTAGTCTGATACCTGTTGAATGTTGTTGACTCGCTGTTTTTCCTGCAGGTGTTCGATCTAAAGGGATCGTTGAGGAACCGGAACGTGAAGACAGACTCCGGGAAGGAGAGCTGCGAGGTGGTTCTGCTGGATGAGAACCTCCTGAAGCTGATCCACGACAACCCGCTCTACATCCGCTCCCACTGTAAGGCCATCCTCAGGGCAGCCATTCACAGCGACGCTTACTTCCTGTCCAGCCACCTCATCATCGACTACTCCCTGCTGGTGGGGCGGGACGACGCCACCGACCAGCTGGTGGTGGGAATCATAGGTGAGGAGGGGGGCGGCGAGGCGACCCCAGAGTTCTGATTCAGAAGCTTTGTTTTGAAGGTGTCTCTCTGCTGTTTCCTCTAGATTACATCAGGACGTTTACATGGGACAAGAAACTGGAGATGGTTGTTAAATCCACTGGAATTCTGGGAGGGCAAGGTAAATGACATTGGGCGAATCCTTCGTAACGATCCGTTCAAATGTTTTTGGTGATGTCCCACTGAGTGGACCAGAGAGGCATCATTGTTCTAACATCTGTTAGGATGATTTCTCAGCCCACTTACAGTAAAACATCCATAATTAACTCTTTAGGTGCCAAAGTCCCAATATTGTGACAAGCAACATTGCTGACTTTAATGAGCCACAGCTTGAGATATAGGCACTAATTTAATTATTACTTTACACCAAGAGATGGTGGACATCTGTACCTTTAATCTAATCATTTTTGGGTGCTACATTGAATACTAATTACATCGAAATGATCTTGGGCTGACCAATCACAGATGCGTGCTCTCCATTGTGTTTGACGAATAGTTAAAAAATTTGGCTCTACTCCAGCCGTCCTTGCATACATCACAGAAAGTCCTTTTGTTTAAGGTTGAATATGGAACATGGGCACCAAAGCAGCATCTAGTGTGTTGAGGTTGTATTTGCAATAACAAAACACCGTCTGGATGCCAGTTTTGTTGCCGTAACCAGCCAGCATCATGTCCAGCAGCAAACCTTACAGGGTAAGGACTATTTTGTACTAATAAGTTTAAAATACTAAACAAAAAAATAATTATAACAAAATATGGGTCAACGGCAACAGTACATTTTTGTACCTGTCCTCTCAACATCTTATTTGGTGATGTCCTCTATAAAAGAGATAATTTATACTGACAAATTTCATAGCGTGCGTATTCGACCGAGGTATATTCGTAGAGACCTATGTCAATACAGAAAGCTAGCTAGAAAAGTCTTTATAATAGCCTTTCACCGCAACGGTGAAAGTGAGCCTGCTATTCTGGACGGAGCCAGAGGATTTTACTTGGTGTGGAGGTGGAGGTCAGTGCTCTTAAATCTAGGAACAACGTCATATACACAAGTATTGCAAAGCTGTTTTACCGACAGCTAACTTTAGCCGTTAGCAAGCTTTCTTACCTTTCTCCATGAAAAACTTCACCATTTCCGCGTACGTTTTGATGCCGTAAAAGGTTTTTATTTGTGTCCCTCTGTTGTAGGCTTCACCTAAACTAACTGGTTTTAGATATTATAAAGTCGCTCCTCTTCTGAGAAAGATAATGAAATCTATGGGGCTCAGACACAGCAGCTAAACTTAGAGTGCTCCATTTTCTACAGTGCCTCATTCCAGGCAGTTGTTGACAATAGTATTTGGCAACCTGCAATGGCGCGCCGCTGTTGGCTGGAACACGTAAATATAAACAGTGCAGTGGTCGGAAAATGTTTTGTTTTTTACTGAATTTTAGGTTGAATATAACGTTTAAAGGAAAGGGTGCACTTTGATTCCGCACACCTCTAAACTCCCCGTTGAAGCATTACTTTTTTAAAGACATAACTTTTAAGAAAAATGTTCCATATTCAACCTTTAACAGAAAATGGTTTTGCGTGTCTCCACAACTATACAGACACAGACCAAGCCTCCGACTGAAGACTGTTGCTCTGTGACAATCTCCTGACCATCTAGAGCTGGAGGATTAATCAATTTTATCAATTAATCGAATTTTATGTTTATGAAGATAAAAAAAATTAAATCAAGGTTGTTGTTTTTTTTTACCAATGCACTGCTTGGACTTCTGTTGCTCAGAGTGATGTCAATCGGCCCAGGGCCTACCATCTTGTTTTACATGGATACTTTACAACTTGTTTTTAGTTTGACTTTGAATTCAGGTCAGCTCTGGGAAGGGGTTAAAATATTTTTCATTTCAGTTTCTTTTTAAGAAAACATTTGCAGAAAAAAAAGATTCAAATTGGGCATCTGATTTGAATAAGAGATTACATTTTGAAGGAATTTCACCCAGGCCTATGACCATTATGGCGCGCCAAAAGCTTCATATCCAGGCAGCAGAGAAGAGTTTCCACAGTAACTAATCCACCTCATTTGGTGTTTCCATCTCTGCCTGGCCATATGATCAGATTAGGGCTGGGCATATACCGAAAATCTACAGATACCAGAATATATGACTGTTACCGACATCAATTTGCCAGTGCCAGTAAATTTGGTATGTAAAAAAAAAAAAATGAAATGAGGTTTGCCTTAAGTGACGTGACTACGCACAGTCATGTGACAGAGGTATACATAAGTATATGTACACAGAGAGCTACTGTGTACATATACTTAGTAAGTAGTTTAGACTTCTCTACTGACCGTTTTTTTCCGAAAAATGCAACTAGCGACAAATAAAGTGACTTTTTATGGTGTTCTTGGATACTCAGACTCTAATGTGGAGCACGTATGTTTGTTGCAGCAGCAACAGAGCTGCTGCTGAACCAGAGCGTTTGTAGCTCAGCAGCTTCGCCCGCCCAGGTCCTGTTCAGGCCGAGCAGAGATGAACCCCGCTGTTTTTGATACGGAGCTACAAGCCGGCGCTTGTTCCCACCTGTGCTCCGTTGTAAAATATTTTCTGTTTAAAATAAACGGCTGCACACTAAAATCACAGATTTCACGCAGCCCCTGTCACTTCCTCACTTCATCTGGTCTGTGTGATCACTTCTGAGTTTAAACTGGAGTCTAAGAAATACAGGGAGTGGGAATCAAACCCTGAATTAAATGGCTGCTTGAAGCTGTTTAATAGCTAGAAGCTATCATATTTTAAAGAACATTAAGCAAATTTGACCACTACTGGACAATGCATACGGAAATGGACTCTACACCTTTTTAACTCCTCAGTCATAGTCCAGGAGTTAGTTGAGCCTTGTGATGCTAATCGTCACCTCCCAGCTGTAAAAACTATACCTTTTGACCATGGATGCGCATCATAGCTGTCCAAAAGTAAAATGGTAAAAGGGAGAAGTTCTGGCAGCTTATGAATGCACCCTGAGAAATGTATGAAGACATTTAGAAGACTCTTACGCATACAATAAATTATTCACGACAAGAAAGAATTAAACTAAATGCTTCCTCCCCAGATCGATCGGCCAGTTAGATTCCTGAAACAGTTTTTAGGAGTAAAGGAGAATAAAAGAAATGTAGCTTAAGCACAGGGACTGGGACTAGAATCTATTTTTTTCTTAGGGAAAAGGAATGTCTTTGAATCATGACGGTTTTAATCTGTGCCGTTTTGTTCTGATGACCTTGTGACCTGACTCTGAAGCCTGATGAGCTGCTGTGTTTGGTCTGCAGGGAAGATGCCCACCGTGGTTTCCCCGGAGCTGTACAGAGCTCGCTTCTGCGAGGCCATGGACAAGTACTTCCTGATGGTCCCAGATCACTGGACCGGTTTGGGAATCAACTGTTGAGCCAACGCAGTCCCACCGTACAAAGAGACCTAACCGCCAAATATAAGCAGTGCCGTCTGATTGTTGGCTCATCGGTTTTTACCTGGCTGGATGCACCCAGTCATATTCTCCACCCCCCCCGCCCACCCCGATGCTTCACAGAGAACTTCTGGTTTTATACGTGGTTCCATTCAGAGTGGACCTCCAGAAACATTCAGTCATTTGATTTTAGTCTACTGAACAAACTGCTTACTGTAATTTAATGTTTGTATTTGTACAGAGATTATCTGACTATTAAAAGATTATTAACACTGTAGGCTGTTTGTGTTTAATGAGAGGAGATACTGGCCACCCTGGATCAGAGAACTGGCCTCATTCATGCATTCATTCATTCTGATACAGTCTTATTCAGAGCTGGGCCGATTTCATTGCTGACCTCGGATCAGCCACAAACTATTGTTGTTGTTGTGAACTTTGGCAGAACCCTGGATCTGCTTCAGATGGATTAAATGCTGAAGTATCTCCAACGTGAAGGTTTCCACATTTTATCACGTCACCAACCTCAAAACTTGGTGGCTTTTGGTGGGATTTTATGTGGTATACCAAAACAAGTAGACTACATGGTTTGCATTTTTTTTTCATGTGAAACCAACTTTAATTAGCCTCATCTGTTGGTCTCAAGTTTTTTTTTGCTGGTGTGAGTGTATTCCAGCTCATCGAACAAGCGAACTGAGACCGGCTGGAGAGGTGATCTGTGAGCGATTCCAAACCAACCCTGGTGTAGGGTGTGACAGTGTGGAGGTCCTGTCACCGTGGCTCCGATAGATTACATGCCCTGGCTGCTTGGCCACAGGGAAATCCCTTTGGCGGACTGGTTGGCGCGCATGACTCTCACCTGGCAGTCGTTGGATCAAATCCCGCCCGGGCCCTCGTTGTGTACCCTACCACATAGGGCAAATCAGGTGGGAGTGCAACCTAACTTAATCCGACCCAGTGAACAAAAAAAACCTCCCAACTGTCTTTGTGGTGCATGATGACGAGGAGTAACTGTTTATGCATTTTCATGTGCTGTGAATTTCCCCATGGTGACATCAATACAGTATTCATATTCTATTCATATTTATAATGGAATGTTAATTCTACCTGCATCCTATTGTACACATGTTGCATCAAACTGTCTTAGTGCTCAAACATTTCTGTAGCGCTGCAGTCTTTTGACGTTTTGACTGTAAAAAAAAAGACCATCATTCTTTTTTATAATTATTATAACATTCAGGAGTTGATTTTAATTTATTTTAGTTTATATTAAATCCAAACAAACTGTGAATCCTAATTGTGCGATTAATAAGCTGCATCTTGGAACATTCCACCAACTTGCATGTGTTACAAGCAGTTGAACTTCTCCCTCTTTGTGTAACAGAAGAACCAATTCAGTCATAGGTTTGAAATCAGGGAAGTGATCAGAAAATGGCAAAACTCTCCTCACAAGGGGCTTTTCTGTTTGCTTTAGTAGGATGAAATCCCCCTGGATGTGCACTCTTTGCATCAGTAAGTTGCAGTGATCTGCCAGCACCAGTCTGTGTTGTGCCTCCTGTATAGCCAAAGATGTGCCCCAAAGCCACAGTAGCTTTCTGTCACCTTCACATTTTACCGTCACCGTTTTAAAAATGTTCAGCTATTTTCAAATTGCTCCTGATTTTACCCGTCTTGCACTATGTGAAGTTTGAAAGTTTTGTACTCGTGAGTTCCCCATCAGGCCAAACTGCAGCGTGAGTGAGTGGCACTCAGGAACGAACAGAAACGACAGCTGAGTCGGTCCCTTCCTGGAACATTTACAGATTTGATAGGTTTAGTTGGACTCTGGGCTGGAGTTTTACTGGTGCTAAAAGCTGCTTGTTTTTTTCGACCGGAGCAAGTGAATTTACAGGCATATAGAGGCAACCGCGGTGAAAAAGCCAGGGTTCACTCATTTTTTAGATATTTGTGCTTAAACTTGTGTATTGCCCCTTTAACTGTCCAATGGCGGAAAGATCTTAGCACACGTCTTTCCTAATGTTGAAAAACACCTTTGGTGTGGACCAAAGCAAGTGAACTCATGGATCGTCCTGTTGAGAATACGCTCTTAATCTCAGTCTAAAACAGATGTTCTATGAAGACATTCAGAGGTCTGTTAGGCTGATTTGAGATTGGGATGGAGGACACCCTGCCATCAGCATGGCAATGCTAGACAGACATAATGAAATGGTTTAAATGGTGAATGAAACCTTTGAGTACCTCTGTGCTTCAGTAGGCTACTGGTTCCACAACCTGCTGTTCTCTAACTATAACGAGGTTAATGGCAAATTTCTTAAGGTTGCTTTGATGAAAGTGGATTCCCGTTGAGCAGAAACAAAGATGGCGAGCAGAGTGCTCTGCATCACTCCCTGTCGTTGCCAGACGAGTCTTTGGTGGTGATAGTGCGGCCATATTTGTCTAGGCAACACAGAACTGGCTTGTAAGTGGAACAGTGACAGACCTTATCACTAATCAGATCAACCTTTTAAAGTGACAATGAGACATTTGTCCCATGTCCATCTCATTTGCTGTACTTTTCTAGTGTAAATATTTTGAACTTTCTTTTGAATTGTGCAATGTGTTTATATTTTTTTATTGTTTCAGGTAGATTCTTCTATAGCCTCGCCCCATTGACAGATATGCACATGCTAGTGAGTTTGGTGCGTGCCTTTGATTGAGAGATTTTCTCTCCTTAAATCGAACCTATCTCTTTCTTTGAACCACTTTTGTATTTCCTTTGGGAGAAATTTATTTTTAGCTTTGTACATAATTTGCGTGGTTTTTCTTAAGATCCACTACATCCATACATTTTAATGTTTGTAATTTTAAAGAGAAGTCATTTGTGTGTACATAACCAACATTGCTAACTATTCTCAATGCCTTTTTCTGCATGGTGCATCTTACCTTTGTGGTCGACTTTCAGGTATTTCCTCACACATCAGCACAATAAGACAAGGAGGAAACAGCGAGCAGTATAGAATATACATTATACTATATTGTTTTCTGATTAAAAATATCTCTTACTTTACAAAGTATGCCATTGGTCTGTGCCAATTCAGAGCGAATAAATTTGACTTGCAGTTTCCGGCTGAGATTGTAATCAATCATTATTCTCAAACAGTTTTCATAAACTTTTCCTAACCTGATGTCATCACACAAGACTTCGATAGGTTAAATCACAGATTGGTAAATTCTTACTGGTTTATAAGTATTAATCCCACTTTCATCTTTATGGACGACATACTCCACACTGTCTGGGTCGTATCATTTGGGAACGGCTGTCAGGGACTGGTGTAGTGGAGCGACCCAACTTTCTCCAAACCTGAATTACAAATGAAACCCCTGGGATCAGCTGAGTCAGCATGTAGAGGCTCGTAACTCTGGATCCCAGAACTTCAATGACCTGATGGCCGGGCTTAATGAAGAGTGGGATGCTGTGCCTCAGACAATAAGCTGACGTGTGAACAGCAGGAGATGTCAATCTGGAACTGATGCTCAAGGCCTGAAAGCCAAATACTTCCCCAAGTGATTAAATCGATTGTGGAGTTTAGATCTCAGTGGACCAGCACCGGCTGATGACACGGCACCTCCATTCTTCACCACTGGAAACTTCATGCAGCGTGGATTCTGAGTCTTTCCAAGTAGAATACATACTTTACTTTAAACTGAAAAAGCAACAGACCAGTGTTCCTCACCTCAGTCCATATTTGTGCTGCTCATGTCTAGGATTATTGATCTGTTCTTAGAGGCTCCTAGCTCAGTCTGCTCTTTGTGAAGTTCGCCCAGTTTCTTTCATGGATTTCACTCGACAATCCTCCTAAATTTGCATTATTGCCTACCTGTTGCTGATGCACCCTTTCCATTCACTTTTCCTTCCACTCATCTTTTCATTGATATGCTTTAACACTGTAGCTACTTTGAAAAGCCAACTTCTTTAACAATGAGCTTTTATGGATTTGCTCTCCTTGTAGAGGTCAGTGACTGTTGGACAGTTGACAGGGCAGTCTTTCCAACAATTGTGTAAGATAGAGTTTTAAATTCATGAATGAAAATTTTTTTATTTTAGCTAATTTTTGTTTTTTCAGGCAGTGAATTCTGAGTTTTTATTCTCCGTTAGCCATAATCATCAAAATTAATAAAAATAAAGGCTTAAAATATGCCATGTGTAATAAATCTATATTTTAGCTTCTGTAACCAATCACGTGATCAGAAATCGGGCCTGATCACATGGTTCAGGACTCTATCTGAAGGGACGTTACCTCCTGATGTGTGGATATATATTCCTATTAAGTTTATTCAATAGGAATATGTTTTTTTTTTTTATGTTAAACTTTTTTAGATTTACTGTTGCACTAAAATCCAAAAATGAAGAATTTATGTTATTACTTGATTGTTCAAGCTACCCAACAGAAGTGCTCTGTTTGTTAACTGTTAAAATAAGATGAAATAAATAGAAAATCCTGGATCTGCTTCTTCGCTCTTTTTTTTTATGTATTATAGAAGTATTCAGTTGAGACTCTGTAGTTGTAGCTAGATACTCAAAGTCAAATGATTAGCATCCCTAATATTTCATGTATATATATATATATATACATATATCTACCTATATATATATATATATATATATATATATATAGGTAGATAGTTCTAATGTACTTGTATTGGTTAGTTTACAGATACCATGAGCTGATAGCCTACTTATTTTTTTTCTGTGAAATGATTGCAGTTTCTAAATTTTTTCACTCAAATTTTTAGTTTTATGGCCTTTTTTTTATCCAATTCACCATCATTTGTTGTGACAAGCAGAGAAGAAAAAAACTTGTCTTCCAATTCTCAGCATTTTTTTACGTGACAGATCTAGTATCTGCATTGGTAATCGGTATCAGGTACTATTCAGATCAATGTATCTGTATCGTATTGGTATTGTTGCATCCCTAATATATATTTTCCACTGCGTTTAAGACTTTTGGAGTTAATCTTTTAAACAAAACACCCCAAAAACACTGTGTGATGAAAAATGTTTGAGGATAAATAATGCAGCAAGTCTTCTGTAACCAAACCAAATCAGTGAATCTATGTAAAAACTCCACACCAGGCACGGTTCTTTGACTTTTTTCCTCCTTTATTTGAAATGCGTCAGCAGGTGTCACACCAGCAGCAGCAGCTACCCGTGCTGCTAGGTGTCCTCGAATGTGACGCTGATCAGTTGGGAAGTTTCAGCGGTGGTAGGCAGTCACTGAAACGCACTGTTGCGCCCCCCACCCCACCCCCCCAAGTGTGTATTTTCCTTTCAGTCCATCAGAAGTCCTTCTTAGAGGAAGTCTACCGGCCGACACCAGAACAGCTCTGACCGAGCACTTTCTAAACCCTGGAAATAAATAGCTCCTACACAAAGAAAATTGCACATAAAGGGTTTAAACAGGGGCAGTAAGGTACGGTTTTTGGCTTGTGTGCTCTTGTTTTGGTGGTGATGGGGTCATGCAGGAACATTCTGAATGACAAGAAAAACAGAAGGCAGAAACAGGTACAACTGTGTGCAGCAGGAAGATTAACGGAAGAGAACCTTCATTTGAACCAACCAGGACACTTCTTAGTCGGACTCTTCTCTCATGACCTAAGAGCTCATTGGGGTTTTTTTATGAGCAGCTGATTACAGAGGATAAAGTTGCTTTCTGGCACCTTGTGTTTTTTCAAGGAATCGAGGATACAAGGTGTGATTGAAACCTCAGAATAGATGGATCTGAACTGGGCCACAGTGACACAGATGAGTTCTGGCTGAAAGGGAGTCCTTATTTTCTGAGGTACCTGATAAACTTCTTTTTTCAAACAATGCAGTTCTGTCCAAAACATTCAGAAGGAGTTATTAATCCATTAAGTTTACTTGCTTAAGCCTCCAGGAACAGCCGACCCAGTTCTAGTCTAACCCTAGAACCCCATCTAGTGGTTCTAGGGTTAGACCTCCAGATATTCAGCACTTCTAAGCTAACTAAGGTACAATCTCCTCTAGAGGTCCGTTTTCAGGGTTAGATGTTCCCCTCACACCTCTTTAATGTCTACTTGCTTCACTGATGATGGAGTAAGTCACAGAGAGGAACCCAAACTGAACTGATTCCCTGGAAAAGGTTAAGTTTGTTCCTGCAGAAACCAGATTCCCTTTGAGCATTGCATGGACTCACATGTGACCCTGCAGTCCAGTGGACGTCATTGTTCTGCTGGTTAAGGACTACAGGGGGGCCGGTGCTCTGCTGTTCCACATTGGAGGAAATTAATGAACGGGCTGAGTCGTACATCCCAAACTGCAGGTTTATGCCTATTTCACACAACTGTCAGCAGGGGGAGCTGTTTTTTGTTTTGCAGGCACTTGTTCTCAGGGCATTTCTTTTGCGACCACACAAAGCCAGAAACAAACCAACTGGTGACCGACCACTGAAGGATCTACTAACAACAAAGTTGGTAGTTGGATGGAACTGATGGAGCAATCTGATCCAACATGCTGCTGAGACGAGTCTCTTCCTCCTGCTGCTGATCAGAGTTAGACACGGGTTAGACATCAGTTCTAAATCTTCAGAGCTGAAATGAAAAAAGTATAGGCACAATAACATGCCATTTCTAAAGTTACAGCCACTATTTAACTGCCATGATTTGGGTTTATTTAGCCCGTCATTAGAGAAATAAATTAGGGTTCTTCTTTCAAAGTCATATCTGCATCCATATCATTGCAAGCAAATAAAATATTTAGTATACAAATGATACAACTTTTTTTCTATTTATTTAGCTCCAAAGTAAACAGTTAGCAAACTGAATATTTAGTTTACAAATGAAATATATAATTGTGAAAGTTGCCATGCTAAACATTTATCTTGGAGCTAAATACTTCACTAATATGTAAATTGACTTGCAAAGACGAGGAATTGGACTATCAAAATAAAAGCTGGGTCTTGCAAACCTCTTAACTGCTGCTATATGCTTTTTTTTTTCTCCGGACATGTCCGACATTAAAGCATAAAAAATGGAGTGAGCTGTTTTATCGACAACACGGATGTTTACCGATGGATTTAACAGTTTATATAGAGGGTCACAAGACTTTTATTTTGATAGCCCACTTCCACTTATCAAGTACATTTACATATTAGCTCAATATTTAGCTCTGTTTAAATAAACTTCAAAGCTACATAGCCAGTTTAGCTTGCAAATTATATATTTAACTTGGAGCTAAAGTTTTAAGCTAAATATTTAGTTTGAAGTTGCTGCATTTATAAAAGAAAAAAATGATCCAAATATCCCTTTGAAAAATGATTCCCCTTTGTTTTTTTTCTCTAATGACAAATAACCCAAATGATATCCGTTCATTTTTGACTTTACTAATGGTTCCCCGTGGATCAGTTGTTCCACCTCGCTGCCTGTTACGTCATGGTTCATTCTAACCTGCCTTCTACGTGTTCGTTCGGCCTCCTTCAGCCTGTCTCTGCTCTATCCTGTCTCTCTGCTTGGAACAGCTTCCGGCCAACTCTGAGGGAGGGGAAGACGTGAAAAACTGGTGCATCAATAGTAAACGATGCAGACTGTAAAGCGCCTACAATCTGAGGCTGACCTTACCGGCTGATTTTCTTACTGACTTACAAAAGTCTTTGTTCTGTACATTGAAACATTCGGCCCAAGCCCAGCCTGAAGCCGGGATGAGAGCGCGCCCTGGAACTTCTGGAAACCAAGATGTGTTTGGCATCAACAGCACCTTGCAAAAGTTGTCATGCCCATTGAACTCATTCACATTCTGTAACATTACAAAAAAACAATGAGATGCATAAATGGGATTCAACACAAATGAAAGCACAACTGTGAAGTAGAAGGCTGTGTGTTCATTCCCCTTTATTCTGATCCAGCTAAATAAAATCCAGTTCAGGAATTTGTCTTCTGAGGTCGGTTAACCAAGCAACATGTGTATAACTTAATCCAGATGTTCTGTGAAGGCCTCAGAGGTTTGTTATGAGCAACGTTCCCAAACCCTGGTCTTCAAGGCACATGGCAGAGTAAGAAACCCAGCAGGCGGGTCGGAGAAGTTCTGGAGCAATGAAAAGCAGGGTTAGAATCTAGAACAACATCCTTAAATACGTAATGAAACATGGTGGGGGGAACATCATGCTGTGGGGTTGTTCTTCTCCAGCAGGGTTAGGGAAGAAAGTCAAGATGGGTGGGATAGACTGAAAATATCAGAAGAAATGATGGGTAAAGATTTCACTCTGTAGATGAGCAGAGCTGAAGGCAGGTTTTTAACTAAATGTTTTCTGTATTTGATTGATTGTTTAAACCGTGAGGGAACAATACGAGGGCCAGATGTTATTTTTGAGATTGACGGAGGCCTTTGTGGCCACCGTAGACAGACCGGCGATGACGGATGACCACAGTTTAATCACAGACGCTAAAAAATAGGACATGCTGCAGGATTTCCTCCCTCGTTCTGAGAGTCTTGCTGGTTCCCTGATTATAAAACTCTGGCCTCTATAAGCTCCATGTAGAGCGTTCAGGCCACAGCAGGTGAATAATAATGCCTCATAATCTGCTCGATGTATGCTGGCACAATGTGGACTCTCTGTTCAGTTTGTTCCAATTTAATATGAATTAAAATGAATGGAGATTAAATCAAAACTGTATATATCATTATCATTTGAAAAATTGAGGGGTAAAACTAGAATATGATCAGAATTTTTCAAACCCCGTCCGTCAAAATGATCGACAACAAGGCATTGTCATGCTTCTCTGGCTGGTAGACATTACTGAAAAAGAATGACCTCCAATTCCAGCTAATAGTGGCTCTACAAAGGGCTCTGAATACGAATGTATATCAGATTTTTATTTAGGACTGTAAAAACCTTTCACTTCACATGTATGCACCACTTTTTCTTGTTTCTATAAATACACTTAAGTAGGAATGTGAAGAAGTTCAAAGGGTGTGATTCATTGGTCTGTTTAGAAGACAACCAATCGTTGGGATCGGGTTGGTTTCACTCAGCGATGGATCAGCCGCAACACATTTTGATCAAATGAAAGCAAACGTAAAGCTGGGAGTCTGACAGACCAGGTGCTTGTAGAAAACCCTCCCACGTCCACTCAAACTCATCCTTCGTCTTCCACTTCTTAAAATTCAAAATAATTATTACAATATTTATCCAGTATTAAATAATTTGATATAAAAAACACAAAAAAGAGCGAGTGAAATGACAAAGCTCCCTTTAGGATTGACCCTCCCCTACACACACACACAGACACACACTTCCCCACACGATTCTCACAATATACACTTCTATACACATCATCATCATCAGCGACCTTCCTCTTCCCCGCTTCCTTCCACTGATGTCTCATTCCGTAGCCTCGCTCCATGCAGTACCTGGTATACGGCAGCTAAACGTCACTTCAAGTCTTTAGTATGTTTCAATGCAAAGCTGCACAGACGTGAAAAAAAGCTGGAGAGGTGATTTCCTGTCTTGCTAACTATATACATATATATATTTATATTGTTACTCATGTTGGATTAAACATGTAACGATGGGAATAATGAGGATTAAGCTAAGATAAGGAGTAGCTTTGCTACTTGCTTGGAATCCAAAGGGGAATCTTCTGGAACCAAGAAGAGAG
The DNA here is from genome assembly GCA_028564705.1 of Apricaphanius iberus. Classification (NCBI taxonomy): domain Eukaryota; kingdom Metazoa; phylum Chordata; class Actinopteri; order Cyprinodontiformes; family Aphaniidae; genus Apricaphanius; species Apricaphanius iberus. Next base: position 264,886 of record JAPXFQ010000474.1, on the reverse strand, counting down.
TGGGATTTTTCCGCTCTGCAAAAACCTGGGACCTGATTGGTCAGTTACAGGAGGAGTGGCCGCCTCCTACCACTCACTGGTCAGTTTGGTGCTTTGGTCCCGTTTGGGAGGAGCCGGAGGCGGGCCTCGCCGCAGCGTTGCATAGCCTGAGATGTTGGCGTGTTTTGCTGATTGGGAGCGCCCGTGGTGCCGCGACAGAGTATGGGAGTGTCCCCGGGGCCCCTGCTGCTGCTGCTGCAGGAGCTCCGGGGGAGGAGGCGGGAGGAGTGCCATGTCGTCCATGGTACCTACGGGCTCCAACTTGGAGGAGGAGATGAGGTGGGAGGAGGTGAGCGAGCCGTGGCGCGACACCGACTTCCTCTTCAGCGTGCGATTGAGGTCCTCCAGGAAGTGAGGCTTGAAGGCCAGGGAGGCGGGCCCCGCTGATTTGGGGGAGGTCGGTGGGACAGGAGAGGAGGAGGAGTAGGAAGAGAGTGAGGGGGGCGGAGTTTGGGACAGCGGCGGAGGCGACAGAGGCAGTGAGATAGTGGTGTCGTACTGCGCCGTGTTGCTACTGCGCCGGTTTGTCGCCGGAGGAGGCACTGCCCCCTTTTTCAGCGAGCCTTGTTTCCAAGATGACGACGAGGAGGTGAAGGAGGACGTTGCCGACTGCGGAGGAGGCTGCATCTGAGGCTGGGGGTTCACCACGGCAACCTTCGGCGGGTGGTGGAACTCCGCTGGGTGAGGCGGGGGAGGGAAAAGCTCCAATTCGCTCGGGGGAGGCGGGAAGTAGTCGGCCGAGGAGTCGAGGTGCGGATGCTGGGAGGGGGGAGGCGGGGGAGGAGGTGACGGGAAGTCAGGCTGATGCTGCTGGCCTGTCTGCAGTCCTTGGATCACCAGCGGCAGATTGGCCAGGTTCAGCTTGCCTGGCTTGGGGAGCGGAGCGGGAAGGGAGGCGGAATCTTTGGAAGGAGAACCCGCCGCCGAGGAGGAGCTGGAGGGCGTTCCCGTCTGAGCCGCTTGGCCAAATTTACTCAGCAAACTCTCCACCTTCTTGGGCCTCTCGTCCGGAGTGTCCTTCATGGAGGATGCTCTCTGTGGAGTGGGAGGAGGCCCACTCTTCCTGGATCCTGTGGAGGAGGTCGAGGGGGACTTCTTGATGGGAGAACCTGTCTTGGAGGAGGAAGAGGAAGAGGGAGGAGGAGGAAAGTCTTCTAAGGAGTTGTCAGGAGGAGGTGGGGGGAACTCTGGTGACTGTGGAGCTGGGGCGCCCCCTATCTGCCACTTTGGTTTGGCCTTCACTGCAGGAGGTGACTGAGGGGCAGAGCTGGAGGCGGGCAGAGGGGAGGTGTTTCCAGGGAACTGGTTGACAATCTGTTTGACCAAAGAGGAGGTAGCGGCTGCGATGGAGATGGATGTGGAGGAGGAGGAGGGAGAGATGGCCAGGTTTTTGGAGGAGAGGCTGTGCTGCTTGGGCAGAGTGGGAGGCGGCTGGTTCGGCGAGTGTCCCGTGGAGAAGCTCTGCTGCTTCCTGACGGGGCCGTGTCCAGGAGGAGGCTGGGTGGGAGACACGGGGGAGAGGGCGATGGGAAGTGAGGACGGTCCCGACGGTTTGGGAGCGGTCAGCGGGGGGAACACACCAGAGAAGGTCTTGGGAGGAGCAGGTGGGGGTGCGTTAGGGGACAAGGGGCGGAGGGCTTGGAGCGATGTCGGCGGGGAGAGCTCAGTAGGAGGTGGAGGAGGTGCAGGAGATCCGTCCTGCAGTACTGATGGGGTGAAGTCGTACACCATGTTGGGAAACTTCTGTGAAAGAAACTGCTGCAGGCCGGCGTTGGACAGCTGAGGGCAGGGGTTGGGGAGGGGCTCCAGAGGGGGGGGAGGCGGCAGCCCATTAGCGTCCAGGCTCTCTGGGGGAGGAGGCGGGAGGTAGGGAGGCTCCTGCGCCTCCTCCTCCGGTAGAGGCGGTGGGGGCAGACAGTTGGGGCTCGGCGGCCCAAACTTCAGAGAGGCCATGGCGGAGCCGGGCACCGGCGCTGTGGGCGGGGGTGGAGGAGGCGGGGACGGAGGGGAGGTGCCGTAACAAGGGAGGGTGTTGTAGTTCTGCGATGGGAGGGACGTCGGGCCGGCGACGCCCGCCTGCTGCGTCCTGGACTGGTTCTGACGTTGAAGGTGGGCCAGAGTGCTGTACTTCACGTAGGAGGAAGGGGGCGCTGCCTGATGGGCCACGGGCGGCAGAGGGGGAGGAGGCGAGGGCGGGGACGGAGAGGAGTCCTCGGACGGAACAAGCCCGTCAGTGTAGCTGCTCCGGGAGGGAGGAGTCTGAGGTTGGGGGGAGAGGCTGGGGATCTGAACAGGGATGGGCCTACTGATGGGGTCCATCTTCATCATCTGTGGTGGGAGAGAGAGGAGGAGCAGTGAGAGAGAGGAGGAGTATGGACAGAGGAGGAGCAGTGAGAGAGAGGAGGAGCAGAGAGAGAGAGGAGGAGCAGTGAGAGAGAGGAGGAGCAGAGAGAGATAGGAGGAGCAGAGAGAGATAGGAGTAGAAGGGAGAGAGAGGAGGAGCAGAGAGAGAGAGGAGGAGAAGGGAGAGAGAGGAGGAGAAGGGAGAGAGAGGAGGAGCAGGAATATGTGACAACAGGATGCAAGTTTAACGGAAAACACACGAAATGCAAGAAATGCAACGTGAAACCAAACCAGAGGCTGCCCCTGTCTGCACCAATCAGCTTTAACTCAAGTCTGGGATGTCTGAAGTGAGACCCTTTTAAAATGTTATGAGCAAATAATATCATAAATACAGTCAGTGATTATCTTCTAGTCTTTATTTAGCAAAAATCCAGATTGGTGCATCCTGCAAGCTGCAGAGGGGTCAGAACCAGAGCCGAGCTACCGTCTTCTACAGAACTCCCATCAAAAACTGATGGTAGATGCCTGCTCTGACCATGACGCCTCTTAGACTTTTACTGAAACAAGACGTTAAGAGTATCACACAGCTACTGCTGGTAAGACATTACAGCTTATCAACCTTTTCACAGAAACAGATTTCATTTTCAAGAAAGGTTTGAGGATTAAGATGCTTTTCTTCTAACTCCCTTTCAAGCTTTAATGTACAAGAAATGTTCTTACTATGTAGCAAATTTTAAGTCAAATTTGTACTTTATTGTACAGAGATTGAGCTGCACATCATTTGCTCCAAATAAACTTAAAACTGAATTTGAACTGGTTCTAACTACGGTTAAAACCAGAAGTTTACAGTTAGACTGAATAATAAGACATATCCACATATCTCACTGTCTGAAGTTAATTCAGACCAAACTTGTCTTGATTCAAGTCAGCTAGAATGACCAAAGTTATTTACTTTGGCTAAATGCCAAACTAATGAGAGAAAAAATATGGCATGAGAGTTATTAATTTACATCTTAGAATTCAGATGTTCACATACGGAATGGTTACTAGCTCTTTAAATGTCCTGAACCAACATGGGCTAAAAGGTCATTACAGTTTGCAAATGCGTTGTAGAGACATGTCTAGAAGTCTGATGAAACTAAAGTAGAACTGATCGGCCATAATGAACATTGTTACATCCGGAGGAAACGGGCACGCTTGTAAGCCTGGGAAACATCCCTACAGTGAAGCATGGTGGGGGCAGCATCATTCTGTGGGGCTGTTCTGCTGCAAGAGGAACTGGTGCACTTCAAAAAGTAGATGGCATCACAAGGAGAGAAGATTAGGTGGGAATAAGGAAGCAACATCTAATAGCCACAAAGTTTCAACGGAAGAGCAAATGGGTCAGAGAGGTTCTGGAAAGGGCGACTAGGTCCATGTTCTGTTGTAGCCATTACAAACCCTGATCTCGATCCAAGAGAGAAATTATGAGGCAGATCTGAAAAGGTGTTTGAGAGTAAGGCGGACTACAAACCTGACCTCGTTCCACCAGTTCTGTCAGTCAGAACTTCAGCTAAATATAGTGAGACGCTTGTGGACCCAAGTTCTCCAGCTCAAAGGCAACGCTACCAAATAAGCCGGACGTTTATGTACATTTCTGATTTTTAAGATATTAACAAATTATTATGACATATTCCGTCGGTCATTATTCGGGCATTTAGCAAATGAAACAAATGAGGCATTTCTGACTGACCTAAAGCAAAAGAAGCTTGGCCTGATTTAACTTCAGACATGTGGATGTGCAGCTTTCTTCTGGTTTCAACTCTACGCTTTGCTTCACCGTTCCACATTCTTCCATCTTTCTTCTCATTTAGGACCAACTAACTGAGTCAGTCTGATCAAAAACCTTTGGTGAATTGGTTAAAATTACATGTTACACATTGACACGCACAAGATTTAGAAAAACATAAGATTCAGTATTATTAACAGCTGAGAGGAACCAATCAGGGGACACATTCCTGTCCCCGCCTCCAGATTCAAGCATGTTCCAACAATTTCTCCAAAAATCCAGTTGAATAAGTTTTATATTGTCAAAAACATCTATTAATAATGTGTTAATGTTGGTTTGGAAAACCCTACATTTAACTCCAGAAATATCCGTGAAGACTTCTCAGAGCTCAGGGAAAGGACAAGAAACGGGTTAAACCAGCAGGCCTCTTAAAGGACTAAAGGATAGACCAAAAAGTTTATTCATTATTATTCATTAATACTATTTAATAACTCCTTACTTCACAAGTCCAGTAAACTAAGATATTACATCAAATCTTTCTGAATTGTCGCCAGAGAGGGCCTTTTTCAGCTAGCTACCTCGTTACTCAGCGATGATGTCTCGTCCTGGTCAGCAGCAGTGACAGGTTGGTATGGCCGGTTTTATTGCTTTGAGACATTGCTGGTTTTTTAGATGAACGTGTGGAACTGGAAAAGCTTGGAGATTATTAGCTGCTTCACAGATAAAATACAAGAGGTCAACTCAACAGAATGATCAGAGCAAACTGACGGGGACAGAAGGTTGGATTATCAGCGGTAGTGAACAGATGTGTGCCGTTACTGAATACGACGCTCATTTAAAAAAAAAGAGAACGATTTAAGCAACATTTTGGGGAAAACTAAGAATATTAAACGTTTTGTTTTCATAAATGTAGTGAATATATCAATAATCCCAAACAGTGTTTTTTTAAGAATCACTAATTATGACAGAATAGTCCATATATTTTGTGTTATAAACCCAGTGTTGCATCCGAACACTGTTAATGTCGCAACAAGACCTAAAAAAACTCATCCATTGTTTATCTTTAGTCGGATTGATCGCTGCAACATTTTCCTCACAGGTCTGCCTTAAAAGTCAATCAGAAAGCTGCAGCTGATTCAGAACGCTGCTGATCACGTCCTCACTAGAACCAGGAAAGTAGAACTTCCACTGGTTCCCTGTAGCTCAGAGAACAGCCTTAGAGGACTAGGTTAGAAATCAAGCGATGGCTTTGTCACTACACCAACCTTTAAGGCTACTACTGTCCAAATCTAGTCTATTCAACATTCTTAGAATCAGAACCAAACATGGAACTTTCATTTTCTATTCTCCTTTAATCTGGAGCAAACTCCCAGAAGTACCTGAAACACTGAGTTCCTTTAAATGAAAGCTAAAAACTCATAATAGACAGAATGTCATAGCTGTAGCATGTTTTATGTTACTTTTGTTTTATTGCTGCTTTTATTTTATCTCCAAAGCACATTGAATTGCCTTGTTGCTGAAGATGTGTTATACACATAAAGTCGCCTTGCCTAAAGTGGTCATAGCGCCAGAAAGCATAGAAAATGTTCCCTTTGTTTAAAAAAAAAATCTTCAACAGAACAAAGTTTTTATAAATTTCAACCATTATTCCAAGCAAACACTGTTTGGCGAAGAATTAGCGAGTTCAACTTTGATCAATCTGCGTACTGAACCAGAAATAAAATTCAAATTCAGCACTGTGATTGGCCACCAGCTCTGACCATACAAATCATTCAGACCTCATCAGGCACTGTCAGACTTCTTTTATCCTCCTAAACACTGTTTTCTTTTGTCATCTCGCCTTTATTAGCCAGTACAGTACAAAAACAGCTTCCTTTCATACTTCAGAATAAAAGTCTCAAACAGTCTTTGAATCTTGAAGACCTGAACTCCATATCTGGCACTCATAATTTTACAGTCACCAGGTCTCAGTCCAATGGAGCAGCTTTGGGATGTGGAGAAACATACGTTTTATTGGATGAAGGCTCGACAAATGAGCAGCAACTGTGTGAAACTCATAATGAACATGTCTAACTCCAACAGACACCGATTGGATGGAAACATCCAAGCAGCTGCATCTGTGACGTTCCCATTTCCCAGTTTGAAACACATCCTGCTATTAAAGAAACATCTGACATGGAAAACTTCCAAGTGCTGAGGTTTTCTGGGAACATGGATTTCACTGATCTGGATGTTTTGTTTAGATATCTGGAAGTAGAGAACACGTGCAACAACACATTGATAGTCCACACGGGACACAATAAGGTCAACTCTTCTGTTCTGTTGCTCCGAGCCGACTTTAATCCCATGATGCAACTGGTCATCTGGGATCTGATTCTCAGCTTTAAAATTGGGAATTCTGACAGTAGAAATCATTGCTACTCACCATCTGTAACTGTGACTGTACTTTACTAATTTATTCTGTAATATTCAGATATTCCAAAATAATCTAGCCTGTTTTCCTTTATTTTATTTCCTCTTTATTTCTGCCTCGTCGCAAATAATTTAAATATTTTCATTATTCCAGGTTAGCTGCTTTATTCTGTCTTCACTTCAAACCCAAACGGCAAACAGACAGGCTGTTAAAGACTTCACATGCTTGTTACATCACTTCCTGTCTAACCTCCGCTGCCTCCACCTCCCCCCCCCACACAGAGGGGGGCCATCATTCGTCCTTTCATCTTTAGACGCTGCTAGAGAAGCAGAAAGGAATTGTGGGAAACGTAGAAAACATGAGTGAGTAACTGTGTGTGTGTGTGTGTGTGTGTGTGCTCATACCTCTCCTTGCGTTCCTCTCCTCCAGGCGTCAGAGAAGATTGAGCTGACCACACTCTGGGACCGGGTGTGTCCCGAGGACGCCAGTTCTGAGACGCCGCTGTCTGATTGGCTGGAGTGGTTGGACTGTGACTCTGCAAGGTTCAGGAGGAGTTCTGAGGGTTAGACATAGCTCAGTCCAGAAATGCAACAGCATCATGTGGTTCTGCTGCTTGTAAATCATTTATTGTGACTAAATGATGTAAAAAAGATGGATGGACAGACCTGGAAGGCTGGAAGAGCTGGATCCGGACTTAATGGAAGAAGAGGAGAGGGAGGACCAATCATAGGCAGCCTCAGTCCTTCTCATGGCTTCCTGGAAGTTGATGTACAGCTGCTTCCCGTACTGACAAACACACACAGACAGATTAGAGTCCCTGGGTCTACCACTGAACCAAAAACACACAAATACAGTGGATATAGAAAAGAATGTAAGCTTTTCTGTCAAGTAAAAATTGAAATTATGATAAATCCAGTCAGTTCAACAAATAAACACACAGATGCGTTAGAGTTTAGATCAAGCCCAGCACCAATGGGGGGCCTGGGGCCAGATTACAATACCCGTGTAGGTCAATTTAGGGCTTGGTGATATGACGAAATATATCATCTGGAGGATAGAAAATGTCTATTGTTTTATAAGATCAATCGTTTAACCAATGGTTGGAGTTTTACAGCAGAATTTAACGTCAAGATGCACCTTGGCATGCCTGTGCACGCTATACTACATAAACAAACATGGAGGACGATGCTAATAAACACGTTTCAGACCAGAGTTCTAAAGGAGATGAGCAGACAAAGCCAGGATGTCCCGCTCCTGGTCCCAACAACGGATTCCAACACTACAAATTTATTTTATCAGCTGTGCAACAACAACGACAAAGAACACAGAGAGAATCAGCGAGTAAAAGTCATAAAAGCAGTGTGGAGTGGTGGACTCCCGACACGGACGCTGAAACAGGCTTTTACAAGCGGAACACCATAAATCCATTAGTGATGTGTCGGTGCGAACGAAACTGCTCTTAGTGTTGTTCTGTCTGGAGGCCGCTTTTTTTCTGTTCAATCTGCACGTCGGGAGGGGAGGGGGTTACACACACGGAGAAATGGGAGGAGAGAAAGAAACCGCTACACCCAAAACGTGCTGGAAAGGACAGGAAACGGTTGACAGCTGTCGGGCTGTGTTGAAAAAAATAAAACTAAAAAGTTTCTTTAAAAATTCTAATAATCAAATAAAATTGGTTTCATTGTTTAACATAGTTTTACTGCTAAAATAATACTTAAAAATCCAGACAGCCATATTAAGGCATTTACAGGCATATGATTAAGATAACAGCTCCAAAAAACTTTTTCAATAGCACTGACCCATTTCTATATCAACTGGATCACATCGTGATAAACGATTCTAACTCTTGAGAATCGAATCGATTCTTGAAATTTGAATCAATACCTAGCCATAGACAGCAGGTATCACAGCATAATTTGGATGCATTTCATTTATATAAAAATTCGAGGTAGACTGTAGAGGCGAGCTGTAAGAAACGGCTCCTGAAAGACCACTATATCCATAGGTAGCGCAAATGGACGGAGATCACTACATGATGCAGCAAGAGAAGTCTGGGTGGTGATTGGTTGGCTGGTAGGTGGGTTTATTACTGTGCTGTTTCTGTCATCTATCATTTCAAACTGTTTTTCCACAAAGCAATTTCATATAAACTATTCATGAAATGAATAAACAGAAAAATTGCTATATTATTTAAGCGTTTCATTATCAGGGTAGAAAATTAGCAATTTTAAGATATGAAATTTTGGTCATATCACCCGGCCATACTGCAATGTATTGACCAAAGACAAACACCAGAGGGTACTGTTGGCCATTAAGTGGGACTTTTGGATGCAGTAAAGGAGAAACTTTGAAACAGCTTTAATGCCAAAAAGGACACAACAGTTTAACAAAAGCAAAGCTAGCACAAGCAGGAGCGATGCTAATACATCACCAGAGAGAGCAAAGTGACAAAAAACTTTGTTAAACTGAAAACAATGTGTATAAGATAGGTTCGATTTCGATGTGCCCCTAAGCAAGGCACTTACCCCCAGGTTACCTACTGAACTCTGTATTAATGTCTAAATATGTGCATGTGTGTAAGTGTGACTGGTTGAATGTGGCTCCAGTACAAAGCCCTCTGAGTGGTCATACCCATTTACTGTTTAGCTCTGAGTGCTTCGACAAAAGCGGATACAGTGTTTACAGTTATGATTTGATTATTAATAAGCACAGCATTGGAATCCCATCCTTACTTTTGCACTTACGTAGCACTCTCTAGTCATACTGACCTCTCAAACAGCTTTACACTGGAGCCACATTCACCCAGTCACACTCACAAACATGCACATTCATACAGCGCTATGTAGATAAGTAGGCCAAAGCTGGAATGGAACTGAGAAAACGTGTAAAACAAAGCGGCAAAGCTTGGATCAGGTGAAATGGGGCCTCTAAAAACAGATGCAGCTTTTAGCTTTAGGATGTGCAATCAGTCTGTTGCTAGGTAGCAGGAGGATGGCTCCCCGGTGCATGTCATGCCCCATCTGGGAACTAGCTATGAGGAATTATCTATTTAAATGAAGTTCTCTGCAAACATTTTTTATATATTTAATCTTCAGACTGGTCACTACCTTCGCAATGCGAATACTGTTGATCCACTGTTGCAGCGTTCTGATGTCATCACAGCACAGGTACTTTATATACTGAGACTTCTTCTGGATCTGAGGGTGCTGAAAACACAATTACAAGATGAAAAATGGTTTGGATTCCAACCGAAATCAAACCACCACAGTACATTCTCGTGTTAACCCCGGGAGTGTAGAAGCAGTTTCTGACCACTAGGTGGCAGCTGAAGACCTTGACAAGAACCTTTTACCTTCAGCACCATGCAGAAGTCTGTAGGAGCCTTGTACTTGCTCTTGTAGTCATGACCCAGGTACACATTGACGTGATCCAGTTGGAGGAAACACGCAAGGTCCCTGGAAGTCTGAAACAGGCCGAACAGATAGTTTCAGCTTTATCACACACACACACACACACACACACACACACACACACTATCTGGTGCGACTGCTCACTCCTCTCAGCCTCACACCTTGGCCTTGCCCTTTGGGACGTAGTAGATACCAGACGCCCTGAGAAGGAAGTAGCGTTTCTTCCATGACTTCTTGCCGTCCTCTTTCAGCCACAACACTCCCTCCATCTCAGGGACAGACACCGAGCTGCCTCCAAAACACTCCTGGGATGCAAACAGATCCCTTTTCCCATCAGTTTCCTTTTTCTGTCTAAAGATTTTCAGATGAAAACGTCTAAACATCCAAAGAAGGTAGAACTAACCCACCTCTAACAGAGCTTCTTTGTTCCTCTCTGCCATCTCGCACGTCTCCTTCCGCCCCAGCAAATAGTTCTGCAGCAGATGGGAAGCAGATGAGAAAAGAGGAGCAGCTCTCCGAGGTGTTTAAGGTGTGCAGGTGTGCAGCCACGAGCCGTTTACCTGTGGGTTTTTGAACAGGGCGTACTTCTCGATGCGCTCTGTGAACATGAGGCGGTTCTGACTGTCTCTGGTCCAGTTCAGCAGGTTCTCCACCAAATTCTCATGATCCTCGAAGATTCGTTCTGCAGACAGTGAGACATTTGAGTCTGGTGAGATGTAGGCATGAAAATAAGTGAAAGATCATTTGAATGATGATTTTTTTCTTTTGTGTGTGGATAAAACATTTGCTAATTTCAGCAAAATTAGCATCAGATAGAGATACTGTTGTTGCTACTCCAGCTGTCAGTATAATATTTCACAGGGTTGGAGCAAAAGGACAGAGGAATCTTAGACCTTTCCTCTTTGCATATTTTTCTATAAGTGAACCAAAGTCCAGGATGCCTCTATACGATCCCTTCAGGTCAACATACAGTTTTTCTGTAGGTTTCACCTCTAGGTAATGAAAAGAAAGAATAAATATCTTGTGTCTGATAAACCCTTTATAATTAGCCATATGTCTTGGATAATCAATCTCCTGAAAGACCCAGTCGCTATCCAGTTCTGGTTTTTAGCTTACACTTCACCAGATTTGTGGTATTTTAATGAGTTTGTGATGCCACACAGAGACACAGGCCCACAGCATCACAGGTCCTCCAGCTTACGCAACATGTTACATGCGTTTCTTGTCCACATACCCATCATTTTTTTTATTCCAAACCCACCTGGAGTGTTTGTTAGTGAAAAGCTCTCACAGTCTTAGTCTCATTTGTCCAAAGCACACAGTTCCCGTTTAAGTCCTTCCAGAATTTAGCAAAGTTCACATTTTTAGTTTTGTGATGATGTTACAGAATAAGGAGTTCTTTTCCAGAAGAACCAATTTGCATGTAGATACTATTTAGTGCTTGCTACGGGGGCTTAGTCCAAACCCATTTCCTAGGGTTATTCCTACCAAAGTTCTGACTTGTTTCTGTTACTTAAACAGATTGGACTTCATTTGCCCATACGTGCTGTGTAAGCAGTTCTAAATCAACCTGCAGACATCCACTTAATAATTAGTTTCAGAGCAAAAGTAAAAAAGTGCTTAGACTGTGTAAAAAGTTGAATGGCTAAAAATGTTTGAAGCCGAAAGCTTTAAACACGTTTAATTCAATTGAAAAACACTTTATTAATTCTAAACAGAAATTAAATGTTGTTGTAAATCATAATATATATATTTTTTCAAAATGATGTTAAATGTGCTGATGGCTGTGGGCATGAAGTACTACAGCAGTGAGGAAGAAGACTCAAAACTGCTGTCTCATGAAGATCCTTGGCATTGTCTGTAATTTTCTTACTTTCTCTGTTACCAAATGTCTTGAAAGGTGCTATATACAGTTTTAATACTTCCACTTCTTTCTAACCTTTTTCCGGAGTTATAAGACCGTTTCCATTCTCTCTTCTACTCTATGAAAACAACAGGCACACCCTAAACCTGATGCAGTGTGAGGTCTCGTTTGTACTCTGTTTAGCACGGCTCTTTGCGGTTCGGTATGTTATTTTATCTGCTTCCATTACAAAAACAGACCATATTCCATCTGTACCAGCAGCGTTCCTGGGCCCACTTCAGTTGTAGGTCCACTGGACAATGGTAAGGCAAGGGTGAAAATAATGGGGTCATAAACACAATCCATTGACTGGGAAATGGAAAAATGTCACTGAGATGTAGCACAATACCAGGTTTGTCGTCGCACAAGTATGACCGTTTGTTAAGAGTTTAGGTTTAACCCCGCCTGCCAAGTGAGTCCGACCTGTGCTGTACCACTCATCTGGAAACAAGACGTTAGTCTCAGCTGGTAAAAGCACACAAATCCAGTTAAAGCCCCAACTGAGTTAAGGCTTAAAAGGGTTTTCTTGTAAGCAACATGAATTCATCATCTACAAACATCGATATCAGGCCATGTTTGTTACCCGAAGGAAACACAAAGTAAACTACAAATGAGATATATTCCCTGAATGTCTGATTGAACTAAAATGGCCTATTAAACAGAACAAAAACGTTTGTTATATTGACGTAAAAGGGCTTGTTTGGGCAGAGATGTAAGCATGCATTTGCAGATGACCAGAATGAGCTGCTTTTCTGCTTTATCCTTATGACTTGCACACATGTAGAACGTTTATTGGCGGAACCAAGACACCAAAACCAGCAACCTTTTAGACAGCACATCGCTAACAAATCAAACCAGCCTGAAGCCATAAAGCTTATAGAAGCAGACATGTGACAACAGATCATAACACCGCTTTAAACAGAACCACACTACAACAATCCCTCTAATGATCAGCTATAGAGTCTCTTGTGTAGATAAGAAAGGGAAGGCTCCATAACTTCTCAAAGCTTCTGCAGCCGACTGAGCTAACTATGCTAATGCTAATTTAAACCATGAACGGAATCCATTAGTGAGCTAGAGTTTGTTCAGTTATTTCCAGACTGATTTTTCTTATTTGTTCAGGAATGTATCCCTTTACTGTACTTACTACTGGTTAAAATAAACATAAACAAGAAAAGCCAGTAATGTTGGGAAAAAAAATGTATGGACAACTAACATTTGTCCTCATAGCATAGCATTCAAGTGTTAGGCCCTAAATTCACAAACATTAATAAATTAAATGGGCGTTTATATGATAAGATCATGGCTTTAAAATGTACACAGGTAAATATATATTTATGATCCAGACCAAAAACAAATCAGTAACAGCAAGAATCATTAAGGGCAAAGGCCGGTCAGAGAGTCTCCACTTCGTTAAAAGGCTTTGGAACTGAGAGAAATCCACGTGTGGATTTCACAAAGTCATGAAACTGAAGGAAAACATGAGAAGCAGCTCATTTTCCTCCCACAACTTTCTAGGTTCTGGTTGTTTTATACCAAAAAGAACATAACACAGTCAGTTCGTATCCAACTTGCGAATGTTTCATACACAGCAATGGATGATTTAAATAGATTTTTCTACAATGTACAAATGTGGGTATTTGACTTCAATAAATAATAAAAAATGTATAAAGGTCACAGTTATTTTGGCTGGATTAGGGGTCCTACTCCTTCACAATGCACAAATTTTAACTGGGCATGCCAGGGGAGCCACCTAAAACAAAAAGGAAATAGGGTGTAATACAAAGTATAATAATATAAGCACAATTAAATACAATTAGACATGAGATTTCAGCATCTGTATGACTATTTAGCTTCATAATTTATAAAAAACTTCTTAAATATGAAGAAAAAGGGACAATGATTTGAATGGCTCAACGGTTTGAGTGGTTTGAACTGGAACTTTGTTGGGCAAATAAACTGGAAAGGGGGAAAATGACAAGGAACTAAATGGAGCATGTTTGTTTTTTCAACCTTTTCTAGTTTTACAAAGAGAACACTGACGTTTAAAATGCATAATTTAACCCTTAATAGTACCTGGGGCACTTTTTTTGTGCAGTTATTGATCTAACTGGAAACCAGTTTAATCCAAAAGCCCGGGTGCTGCTGGTGTGTTGGCCTCCATTCTTCAACATCCGATGCTACTAATTCCCATAATTAACTCAGTGGAGAACTGTGGCCTATAGCCCAGCTTTTAGGAACCCACATGGACAGGAGGAAGAAGGGGTCAGACTGAACCGAACGAGCTCCACTCTGGTTCAGCAGGAGGCCCCAGGATGTAGGTTAGATTACACGCATGGCTGTGTCAGAGCTACAAAAAAGCTATATGTGCCAAAGAGTGTGGGCTACAGCTTGCAATGCAGTTAGTGCTGTGGACACACATCTGTGGCCTTTAGCAAAGCTTAGGTCTCTGTGGTTGATGAGTGGTGCAGCCTGAGTCACTGCTGGACTTTCTTCCTATCAAACACTTATTTGACTGAGATCTTCCACCTCAGCAGTGTCAGATTGTGATGGAGACTTAAGCTGTCGGTACACATACAGTATGTTGTCATACATAACATGTGTCATGTGGATCTACATGTGAAAAGATGAGGACCATTTTGTGGAACATCAAGTTCAGTCCAGTCATTGAGGAATGTGTCACAGTCTTGTTTATAAAACAAGTTATACATTTAGTTGTACATTGGCTGTGGTCTCTGGTATTAATCAAAATAAGTTGTTTTTGGTGGAAGAAATGCTGTAGTGCTCCTTTTTCAGGAGGTTGAAGTTTGTTGGAGAAGTGGGTGGGGGGAAATGATAAGATTATGAGTTTTACTTGTTAATATTCATAAGATGCAAATGTACCATCATTGATTAGCTCTTAAATCTACTAATGTTAAAGAACCTGTAACTTACAATGAAACTGGAACAAACTTCCAGAAAACTGCTAAAACAATTTCCCCCATAATCAGTTTGGAGCTCTCTTTGATTGATTGATTAATTGATTAATAACCATGGTGACCGTGGCTCAGGACCTGGAAGTAAGTCTTGAAATCGGAGGGTTGCTGGTTCGAGCCCCAGCTCTGACTGTTTCGGTCGTTGTGTCCTTGGGCGAGACACTTCAGCCATTGCCTACTGGTGGCGCCAGAGTCCGGCAGCCTCACCTCTGTCAGCGCGCCCCGGGGCCGCTGTGGTTACAACGTAGCTTACCATAATCAGTGTGTGTGAATGTGTGTGTGAGAATGGCTGAATGTAGTGTAAAGCGCTTTGGGGTCTGTAGGGACTACATAAAGCACTATACCAGTACAGGCCATTTACCATTTAATAACTAGAATGTCATAACAGTGGTATGTTTTAATGTTCTGTGTTTTCTGTTATTTTATTTCTGCTTTTTTTACCCTAAACACCCAAAGTACCTGGAATTTCCTAGTTGCTGAAATTGCGCTAGACAAATAAATGTGCCTCGCTTGATGGATCATTCCTAAAATGCATTCAAATCTGATCACACCATCTTCAGAACAGCAGCTCACCTCAGATGCATTATGTCACCTGGCACCAATTCTGAGGCACTAGAGTGAACCCCAAACCAGTGCTGATATAGAAAATTCTGATTTCCTTAAATGAATCATCTGCGAACGTTACATCCCAGCACAGGTTAGCCATTCAGTCGGAAACATGTCCGACTGTCTCTGTGCTGATAACGCTGAAGCTGTGGAAGTGTGCGCTCACCCATCTGTAGCTCACTGATGGTTTCCACCAGGGACCAGTCTGGACTGTAGCCACAGTGAGATTTATCCAGCAGACTGTCCAGAACCTGAAACAAAGCAGACACAGTCAGAACCCGCCCTACTGCCAAGAGTCCTGTACTGACTTCAAAGCAACTACAGCCACATTTCATCCTTGTTGCTGATATTAATAAAATCACCAAATGATCCGAACGGAGAATAGTTGCTGGTGAGGTAGAGGGAACAAGAACCTGGCTGGAGATGGATAGAATAATGGCCTGAATAGAAATGTTGAACCTGGAAGGTTAAAACAAAAACATCCTACGGTCCCAATAAAACATCCGTAAGTAGGGAAAATGTGTTAGAACTCTGAGATCAACACTGTAAATTACACAGAGTTGTGTCTAAAACAGAACTTAGTCAAAGTATAGAAGCAGTGGAGGGAAAATGGTAAATGGTAAATGGTAAATGGCCTGCAT
This sequence comes from Apricaphanius iberus, assembly GCA_028564705.1. Taxonomy (NCBI): domain Eukaryota; kingdom Metazoa; phylum Chordata; class Actinopteri; order Cyprinodontiformes; family Aphaniidae; genus Apricaphanius; species Apricaphanius iberus. Next base: position 248,788 of record JAPXFQ010000474.1, on the reverse strand, counting down.
TTGTATAGCGCTTTACTCAGTCCCTACAGACCCCAAAGCGCTTTACACTACATTCAGTCATCCACCCATTCACGCACACATTCACACACTGATGATGGCAAGCTATGTTGTAAAAATGTTGTAAAAATGTAAAACTAGTTACACTCCTAGAATCCTGGTGGGAAACAGCAAAACGGCAGCTTGAGTTTCCTCTGAATGAGCCTGTGATAGCTGCAGTTACAACCAGAGGAATTATGGCTAATATCACACCATTACAATAGAGAATCATACATTACCCTACAATTCGTTTTCTAATGTTAGAACCAACAAGCCTAAATGAAACTAAGTTCCCCCTCTCACTTTTAGTGTCATTTACTTGCCAGTTGAGTTCTCTCATGAGCCTAACCTCTTTATTTTGTCAAATTTACCCACATTTGTTCTTTGGGTCAAATTAAACCCCTTTTTTGGACTTGAACCTGTGGCAGACTTTCCTTTAATGCTCAGTCTATGAGAGCCACAAGACTTCTGGGACAAGATGACACCATGTAGAAAAGTTTGGCTAGAAGTTGCTGCACATGTTTGGAGAAAAGCAAACGTCACCCAGCAGCTGTCTAGCACAGTGGCAGAGGACTGATGATTTGGGCTTGTTTGCAGCCTCACATCCTGGGTATGTTGCAGCCACACAGTCAACTAGAAACCCTTTTGGAGCCAAACGAGGGACCATCTGCAGCGTAGACTGAATTACTTCCCGGGTCTTAGAGAGAAGATTCTACAAGCCTCCAAAACATGAGCTAGACTTTCCTAAAAACTAAGCGTGTAACAATACACCAAAATTACAGTTTTTGTATGTTTTTTGATACACCACAATTATTTATTTTTTTGGGGGGGGGGGGGGTGTTAGCTTTGATTTGCATTAAACAAAAAACTTTTTTTCCTGAACTCCTTTGTTTAAGTTCTTCCTTTAATTTGATTTTATTATGTTTTATAACTTAAAAAATAGAAAATATAGAACTGCCAGGAGATCTGATTGGATTTTTGTAATAGAATAGCAGAAACGCAAAAAGCGTAAAAAACAAATAGGTTAAAAAACAAAATGACCACTTGTTTAAATGCCATTTTGCCTATATTTGAAAATAAGACATTTAAATCCCTTTGCCATTGTTTTGATATTTTGACTGTTTTTTCCTAGCTGTACTTGAAAGCAACACGGGCAGCAATGTTTGGACACATGCGTCCTGAACCAACATGACACAAAAAATCAGAGATTTTATTTTTAAGCCATATTGCCCAGCCCTGCCTCCACGTGTTTGTGTAAATATTCACCCTCTTTTCTGAACCTTTAATCCTGTAAAATAAGAAGAGTTTGGCCTTTATTTAATAGTTCTGCCATTAAAATTCAGTTTTTGGTTTCATTTATTGAAATACAAAACATAAAACAAACATAAAACAAGTTCAAAATAAAATATAAATAATATATTTTTTTTTAAATCTAGAAAACGTTTTGTTTTTTTTCCGAAACCACGAAGAATTTCTGTGAACCTGAACCTACTGTGAAAAAGACTTCCAGCACTGCAGTAGCGGGATATGAACCTGGACCGAAAGGGAGTCGCCAACACTAACCATTCAGCCAACATGACAACATGATGAAATGCATGGATTCAATAATAATAAAAGATCCCCACATTGTTTAAAACTTATATAATTTGCAACTCACACTCATTTCTATTTAATTTTAGGCTGCTTGCAGTTAACTGCTGTGTGCTTCTTATTTGAAACTTTATGTCAGAGTCCTACAGTGAAAGCTGGTGCTGGTTGCTCTACCAAAGCTGCGAAGATAGGGATGAATATGCCACGACTATGATGTGTAGAAATATTATCAAGAATACAAGAATACATTTTCTCTGTGAACAAAAAATTCTCAACCTAAACATCTAGCCCGGATCTTAAAAACAATTTTAACCATTTAAAAGAATCAGCAACCATTAAGCTTAGTGCTTCTACTGGTGCAGGAGCAGAAGGTGTACCTACCTGTCTGACCGTCTGTCTCTCATCCACCATCATGGTCTTCGAGCTCTCATCGGACAGATGAACACGGATCACCAGCTGTGAAGAAGACGAGGAGGAGAGGAGGTCAGCCATCATGTTAGTGCACCATTCAGCGCCCAGAGCTCTAACTGGGAACCATCAAGCTGCTGCAGCACCAGTGATTCAGGCACAGGGGAGATGTGTCCATCCCTCTGAGTGGACATCCATACAACACACCGATAGAGAGGAGCAGATTTCAACAGGACTCTGGCTTGTTGCCGAGGAGAAAATCTTTGGTTTACTTTGAGCGTTTGATCCAAAATGTGACCCAGGAAAAAAAAGGAGCTGAGCTGAAGCCGCTCCATTTCACAAAGCCCAGCTCTCTTATTCAGCAACATTACCCTTTACTAAATCACACGCATGAGTGGCAGACAAAGTGCTCCACCAGGAACACTACCAGTGCTTCTTACTGTTCTAGAGCAGAATCATTCAATCTCTTGATACATTTTGTTAGCAAATAGAGCTAATTCAGAAGAAGAGGCCATATTTCTCATGTTGATCCTTCCTCAGAACTTCCATCATTATTTCAGATCCAAATCCTGTATGTATAGGTGTAGAGCCATTCTTGCTTCAGTGCTTCGGTCCAGGTCTGCAAAGTTTCCAGAACAGAGGTCCAAAAGGTAAATGATCTAATCCTAAAGCTACCTGATTACCTTGGCTCTTTATCAGTTCTCTGTAATGCGGTAACGTACTCAGATCATCACCAAAGTGTGCCTGGATGTTGAAAGGAACAGTAATGTTCCTCAAAATTCCCTAAGGGCAGAGTTCTAGAGCAGAATTGGAGGAAGCTTGGTCCATTTGATGCAGAGCTGCTGTCCAGGACACTCGCTTAGTCCCAGAAGATAGTGCTTGCATTCCTGTCCTCCTTATCTAAAGTCTTTACCTCATTATGTGTGCAGATGCACTCACACCCAAATGCTACCAGTATCAAGAAATAATTCCATTAATTGCATACGTTTCCTTAGATGAAGAAAGGAAAGTGGATACCAGAGACTCAAAATATAGCAAGGGTTAAATTAATCTTAAAAAACAAGAAACAGATGCAGACGTTTGAAGTTACGGTGGATTTTCAATTCAGTTTATTACATTTATTATGGCACCAACTCACTATTCAGGTCATCTCAAGGATCTTTACGTTAATCCAGAGCCTTAATGTTAGTCTGTTTTATTATATTTCCATAACCAACACTGAGAACTACTGATTCAGTTTTCCTTTAAAAAGCAGCTTAAAAGCACTCTTTTTAAAATTGATTATGCCGAGTTTTTTTTACTTTCTGATTTTATATGTTAATGTTGTTAAATTGTTTTTATAGATTCATTTGAATTTCTTTTTTGGAAGATTTAATTTTTGGAAAAGTTGAAAAATGAAGACTTTTCTTTTCACCAATACACTACTCTGAATTACACAGCCCAGAGGGATGTCAACCCAGGCCAGCATATCATCATACAGTTTATTTTGAGTTGTACTTTTAATTTAGGTCAGCTCCAGCACGGGAAGATTAAAATAAAAGAACAATTTTGAAAACAAATTTTTTCACTTGCAATACTTTTTTGAAGAAAAACAGAAAAAGAAAAAAAATCGGATTTGGTCTAAAACAAGTGTTTGGTCTCCATGACAACGATTGGTGGGGCCGTTTGTTTAGATTTGAGCCAGTAAGCATATTTCTTACCGTGTCAGCAATCGGTGATAATTCATACAGATTTTAAAAATCCTCGAAATTGTCAAACACGTGAAAAAGGAAAGAATAGACCAAAGTTTATTTCACATTAAAGCTGATATTTATGGGGTGCCGCTTGTAAAGTTATAGAGTCAAAAGTAATCCATCATTAGTGTTCTATATTATATATGACCTAATATAAAGAAATGGGGGTTTGTTTTCCAAAGTCATTTCATTCCTTGCTATTTATTCATTTATAAATGCCATGGTTTCAAACTACGTAATTAGTGTTTGTTTTAGTCTGGACCAATCTCCCCCCCCCCCCTTTTTTTTTGCTGCAGTTCCGATTCAGACTGCTACTAAATGCAACAGGAGCAGTTTCTCAAAAAAATACGTGTGCTAAGTTCTTACAGCCATTGGACAATTAAACATGAAGGCGGGATAAAAACAGGAAGCCATGTGAAAGTAGGTCAACCGCAAAAATGGGGAGTGCTGTTCTTTATCATCTTTCTGGCATCGTGGTTACTCTACAGGGGTCACGTTAATAAAATATTTTCCCGATTTGACAGTTTTCTTTTAAACGGTGATGGGGAAATCTGAAGGGTGTTGGTCATTTTGACACAGTACTCACACACCTGACCCCTTGGTGCAAATACGCAGACATTTTCAACTTCACACGGAGTACAGGTAACTAAATCAGTCAAATGAAAGTATCCCAAATGAGCATGATTTCAGAGCTGGACAGCGTACTCACGGTATCTCACTAACAGGGAGCTGACAGCGCGTTGAAGCATTATGGAGGCTACACATGTGGCACAACAGGTGGCAAAACACCTGACACAGACCGGCGGTGACAGATGGCTGGGGTTTAGCAACGCATGCAAAAAGGACACTTCCAGGGGGATTTCCTCCCACTGCAGTAAGCAGATAAGCCCGTTGTTCAGAGAGTTTTGTTGTATTCTGATCAATTCAGTTGGATAAATGTTTCCTGATTTCAAAACTATGACTGAAGAGGAGCTTCAGCCTCACTTTCATACAAGCATTTCACAACAGATGGAATGTTCCGAATAAATGTACGATGTGTGGTGAGATGACGTGGATTCTCATCAACTTATTTGAATTTAATTTAAACTAAAATGAAAGAAACTGAACCACTGAATATGTTAGCATTTAAAAAATAAGGACTTAAAAAAGTCATTAAGATCTTTTTTTAAACCATCAGTCAAAATGACCGACAACAAAAGACTGTAGTGTGACATCTGATGCAGTTACAGATCTTAACAGAAATATTTGAGCTTTTGATGCAAGACCGTTTGATGCAAGATGAGGTAAACCATACGACGTAGATAGACGGATTGTACACAATTATTATAACAATATGAATATGAATAGAAAATGAATAGATTTATTGATGTCACAGTGCAGACAATCAATGACAAACAATTACAGCAGCACAAAAAAATCAATTACTTATCATAATGCGCCACTAAGATGGCTGCCCGCCTGAGACAAAAAAGCGAGAGTTTTTTTGGTTACTTTGGTAAGATAAAGTTTGGTCACTTTCACACCTGATTTTCTCCACAGCAATATCTGGATGCTGAGCTGTCTGTTTTCCTGTCTTCCCCTATCCAAAATGTCGAAATGTACACGTTTCAGAGGCGTGTAAAAAATAGGACTGCCGCATATATTTAGAAAAGTGCTGCAGTGACGCTCCTGTGACGGGGCAGATTCGTTCTGCTTTTGCCTCCGGTGGAAAGGATTTTATTGATTACAGCGGTGGCTATCAGCTGCGAATGAGGTGCTGCTGCTCTAACGTGCTGCTGACGCGTCCGGTGGAAAGGTGGAAATAGACCAATGTAAAATAAAAAAATATAAAAATAAACCAATTCATTTTTGGAACTGTGAGCTTCGATTATAAACTTTGAGCTGAAAAAGTTCATTTTAAAATGTTTGAATTACGCCTTGAAATAGATTTTTCCCTACAATGTTTACCTAAATATTTAATTTGTAAACTAAATTAACCTCACCAACCAAACAGTTTGAAACTGTGATATTTGTAAATGAATAAATGACATGAACGCAAATATGATTTTGATAAATCAACCCCTGAATGTTTTCTCATCACTAGTTGAGTAACCCAGATTAGAGCTGTTAACATTACATGCCAGCCCATAGATGATGAGTGAATGAAAACTGCTGGCTGCACGTAAAACACATGCGTACCCGTTTTTTCCTATCCAAAAGTTAAAAACAGCAACATTACATCAGAGGCGTAAGGGAAAAGCACAAATCTGAACTCCATCATATGTCACATATGTTCTGATTCCACTGTTTGAGCGAGAAAGAAACCCTGGGTGAACATCTGAGATGGTACACATTTATCACAATCAGTTCTGAGCAATCTGAGCAGAATCCCAGATGATTTGACTTCCAACACACACAAACACACACACACACACACACACACACACTAAGGAAGATAGAGTCCCTCTGAGTGTGTATAGTAAATCCAGGTTGTTAATCCGTTCTCTTTGGGATTGGGATTTTACTTCCAGTGGTCATTATGTTGAGTGCCGTGTGTGTGTGTGTGTGTGTGTGTGTGTGTGTGTGTGTGTGTGGTGACTCCAGCTGTTATGACTGGAGTTTTTAATGCAGAGAAACACTAACCGGACCCTAAAGTCCCAGTCTTCTGAACACAGGATGTGTGTGTGAAGCTGACTCACCTTCTTCACCTGAGCCTCCTTGATCTTCTCCAAAGCCACCCGGATATTGTCGGCCTTTAGCTTGGCAGCCTGCTCCTCCTACACACACACACACACACACATCAGGTCACACATAAGGAAATGAAAACAAACTCTGCTCACACAGCTGGACCACCTGCTCACCTACCTGATACTTCCAACAAGAACTCATTATGGAACTGCAGGTTTTTTGATAAAAAAAAAAAATAAAGCTTTTGCTTCACATCAACAGAAAACACAAGAAAACTGTGAACTGGATCTGTGCTTCAGTCAGACAGCCTGCCAAAGAACTATGCTCTGTCCTATTGGGTATTTAGCAGCTTCCTGACCCGGTAAAGGAGAATCCAGTGCAGGTTAGTCCCAGAACACACGTGCACTGCCATGAAAGCCCAAACTGTGAGAAAAAAACGTCTCACTTCTCGTTCCTCTCCTTCTGCCCCTGCTCACAATCATCATCTTCACCGTCATCGCTGTGTCTGCACGGGAATGAGATTGGATTAACTCCCGAACGCTGCGCCGTCACCCTGATCCCGATGAACCAGGATTAATCCCAACCGACGGCGCATGGGTCTCAGCCGGACGCTCGAGTAAACTTCAGATCCCGCTCTGCTTCCATCTGTGGCGGAGAACCGTCGGAATTTACACACTCCAGTTCTGTCACCTCCTCCCTGACCAAGTGAGATGGAGGGACTGAAAGGAGAAGAAGGGGGGGGGGGGGGTTGGCCGAGGTAGGGGGAGGAGCAGTGATGCTGTGCCTGATCTGTTTATCTGAAGCTGCCGTGCCTCTTCCTCTTCCAATTCTAGAAGCTTTCTCCCCTTCTTCAGCTCCTCTAACTTCCCCACTGTCTTCTCACTGTCCACTGTCTCTCTGTCCAAATCAGCTCAGAGGACAAAGGACTGCGCATCTGCCCGATCTACTTTTAGGAACATTCGCACACACACACACACACACTTAAGAGGATCCATATTGCGAACGAGCGAAAGGGCAGAATCAACTCAAGATAAGACAAGATTATCGGCCAATCTCCTTATCAGCATCCCACTAACATCCACTAAAAGCACACAAGGACACACACACACATCACAGCAGCTTGGTAATGACAGCAAATACTTTGCTTCCTAACAGAAGCCCGAATACCTCGGTTACTGAACCATATGGACCCTTTTAACAGTCAGGTGACAACAAGGTTTAGATATTCCCAACCTCAGCTTTCATTTTTTTGATCTGCATCATAATTTGGTGCTCCTGCTATGCGAGTCGCTTCCAAAGGGTGCAGGTTCAATCCGTGCCAGTCAGGAAGGGCGAGGGCCACAGAGCAGGCTGTAGATTCTTTTACTCTGAAGTAGCCAACGTGATGTGGGTCCAGGTTCAGAGACAGAGCCGGCCAAAGGCACAAGCGAACAATGCACTTGCTTAGGGCCCCCCAAACCTATCCGGGGCCTCCCATAAATGATGAAAGTGAACAGAGAATACAGATGTTTAAATTGATGGGAATGTGAATATTACTCCATTTCAGAATTCTTTTATTAACAATTCTTTTAATTAAAATTCTATTTTTATGTTGGAATTTTTTTCTAAATGTGGCAAAAATAATTAAATCAAATACATTTGAAGGAATAAAAATAAACCATAGCTTTTAATTTCGGAAAAAACATTTAGAAATTTTAATTAAATGAAAATGTAAAATTACTTTTCAATATTCATTGCTGTGTGTGTCACAATCTGATGCTTTAGTTTAACATTTCTATTTCGTTTGAGCTTCAGATTGTCTCAACTAATGAACAATGATTCATTTTTAGGATCTGCCTCCTTTCCCAGATTAAACCAAATTTTGATTGAAACACTGTTATTGTTGGTAGTGGTCTTAAGCAGACTTTGACTCAGGGGGCCACTTTTCTGTTAAGGCCCCACGAGACTTTGAGCCGGCCCTGTTCAGAGAAGACACCCACGATTGGATTCCACTCATATAGAGAAGACAAAGTAGTACTGCCACCGCCAACGAAGCAATCAGCCTCTGCCACGGTTTCAGGCAACCGTGCTCCCTGTGTGAAAAAGAGCTAGACTCTGCTTTAAACTGGAGGGAGTCCAGATTCAGCGCTATGAAGCTGATGCATTAAGAGTGTGTTTGCACGCACTTTTCCAGGTTGATGTGAAAATCTATTTGCTCTAGGTGCTGCACGTCTACGTTGGTGTGATGAGCCACCCCTAGAAGGGTTAGAGCGGCCACAAGCCAATAGTATATGTATGTGGACATAAAGTACGCCTATCTCCCTAAGTGAAGCCACTGCTGCCTCAATGCATTTTACAAACTTTTGCAGACTTAGTGACAACCGGAAAGGTAGAACCATAAAGTTGGAATATATCCCCTGGAATATGAAAGTGTTTATGATGAGGGGTATAAAAGGGATGTTGAATTGTGCGTCTATCAGGTCCACTGAGGTAAATTGGTGTCCTGCTGGCATTAATCTTGTCATGTTTGGCAACTGATAGCTTTATCTGGATTTGAAAAATAGACTTCATTAACTTCTTTATCATTATTATTAAATCCCCCAAAAGACCAGGATGTTATCAACTAATGACATTTTTCCCAGCTTCATATAAAATTCTGTTTTCCACATGTTGAATTCTGCACTTGGATTTAAATCTCCAGCTGCATCTCAGATATTCTGCTGACCTACATTATGAGGCCAGCTAAAATTAGATACTGTCCAACAAACATTCCGCTCCCTTTGAAGTCGGCAGGAATTTGTCCCTCTTCAGCTGCTGTAGGCTGAAAACAGAGCCGGCTGATGTGAATCACTCTATATAGCAGAAGTATAAGTAGGCCAGCAGTGTGTGGGTGTGTGTATGTGTGTGTGTGTGAGGATTGAGGCTGCCGCAGAGGCAGTGTAACACTGACACAGAAAAAGTGTAATATGCAGAGCTACACACATAGCAGCACCCTGAAGTCGGTCTAATGAGAGCAGATAATTACACCGTCAGCCTAATCACGGCTCCAGGAATTAGACCGGGCCCGAAGATCAGAATCTGCCTGCTATCTCGAGAGCCATCGCAGCCCTGCCCCTCCCCCCTCTAATCTGGCATCATAAATTGAAACAAACTGATGGCTTTTTTTCCTCCTACTTTGACTCATGACAAACTGCTCTTAGCTTTTAGTGCAGAGGAGTCTGCAGGAGCGAGGATGGACAGCGATCCCCAGCAGTAAGAGCTGGATTTGAAAGCTAATGGAGCTTTTATATTAGTGTAAAAGCATTCGTTTCGGTTTGATAAACTGGGCCCAGACGGCTGGCCAGCGCCAGCCACGCTCTAAGCTCCAACACGTCCAATACAGGGCAGATATGATGCAAAAAATTTCTCGTGTGATTTAGAGTCGAACAAAACCTCCCAGATCCTCAGGTTCAGATCAGCTGATTTTTGACGTACATTTTTCTCTACCAGAAAACAAAAACCTCTGAACCTGATGGAATAGCACCTGCCAGATGCTCTGTGTGTGTGTGCTGTCTTGCACTACTACCCTTCCTAGGACTGGTTTTTGGATATTCACCAACCTTGTTACGGCAGACTTCCTTTTTTAGGGAAAAGCCAGTTACTACAATCAATGGAAGTGAATGGATGGTCTTACTATGGGCAGCAATACAAAATTGTATGTGTGTGTGTGTGTGTGGGGGGGTGGGGGGGGGGGGGGGCCGTATGTATAGCTTTTGGGAATCACCAACCTTTTGTCCAAAGAAGATTATCCTCGCGTGTCTTACACATCTTTGTGCCTTCCACACGTCCTGCCTCTTTTATTCATCAACCAATCAAATCAAAAGCAATTTTTATCCAATAAGAATGAAGCCTGCTGACTTACGCCCCCCCCCCCCCCCCCCCCACTTTATCATAAGGTCAGCTGAGTTTCAACGGTTGCCTCTGGACATCTGCACACATCAGCCTGAGAGGGGCTGGGGATTGAATGAAATGACGCTGAACTTAATCTACAATCACGTGCTCTGAATCTATTTTAAAAAAATTAGAGAGGGCAGGTAAGCCTCTGCCAGCAAGCAGAGAACAACAACAAGCATCATGATAAGCAGACGTTAGTCCCATTATCTCGATTGATCTGCATTAGTCAGCTTCATCTTTACCTGCTAAGCTTCATTACTGCCTCTGGCTCAGCTCCAAGCACTCAGCACCCATTTGGAGCCATCGTCTGAGGTTACTGCTGCTTATAATCCAAGCATAGAAGCAACAATAAATGAGTTCAAACAATTTATCTCTAATATCTATTAGTTATATTGTGTAAAAGCACTGCTGACGGAAAACTCATCCGCACCAACGTTAATGTTTAACCAATGCGCCCTCTTAAAACTAAAAAGTTAAACATTATAGTTAGGGCTGCACAGAGCTAAAGTTGGCAGCACTATTGCTGGTTTCTGAGCCAGCCTGGGGGTCTTTGTGCATGGAGTTGGCATGTTCTCGCTGTGCAGGCAAGGGTTCTCTCCGGGTACTCCAACTCTCTCCCACAGTCCAAAAACAGACTGTTAGGTTAGTTGGTCTCTCTAAATGGTCTTAGGCTCCCTATACAGTTTAAACTTGCAGGGTCGTGATGAAGTTGGTGCTGATCTCCAGGGATCATTTAATGAGAGGCGGGGTACAGGCCTGTCCATTGTGGGGCAACATACAGACTTTGCATGCACACACACCTTAACCTCCCCTTCCTGTCGGCCTCTTGGGTCCCCTGGCCGAAAAAAATAAAGCATGGAAGCCAATGGCGCGATAAAAGTTATTTTCTGGTCCACTTTGTCGTACGTCCTGAATCATACATGTTCTGTACCTCAGTTTAAATGATAAATAATGATGTGCTGATGATGATTTATTTGATTGTAAAAATTTGTAAATAAAATGCCAACAAATCAGAAGTCGCACATATGACGTCATGCAGCTAACGTGAGCTAGGGCTAGCTATGGCACGTAAAACACTCACTGAGACCTTGTAGAGCTTTTCCCGTATGGTGGTTCTCACTGCACCCACTGTGTCTCCCCCAGTACAGCTGTCACTTTCCACATGGTCAGAATTATAGAAGGTTTCTCCATGTTTAATGCTCTTTCCTTCGTCCAGGAGGCTACAGCACTTTGTCTCCTCCTTCTTCTTGAGTTGTAGTCCGCTAAGTGTTTTCACCTAAAGTAACTTTTGCTGCCATTCGAAAATCAGCATTTTCTCTGCATAACTTTTATCACTCCATTGACTCTCATTAATTTTTTTAGCAGCAGGGAACTCATGGCTTCCCACAGATAATAGTTAGATAAATATTACAGCAGGGATTTCCCAGCTGCAACTGTAGAGATTTCAGGCGTCCCTAATGAAATATCCCTTCAGATCCAAAGACTGTTCCCATGAATATATATTAAGGCAACACCTCAAACATATTGCTTCCTTGTGTGATGTCACAGGGAAATGAAAATGCATCAGCCAACCAGAGACTTGTGAACCTCCACCAGTCTAGCTTAACCTTGGATACACTTTCCAGATGCTCAACGGTGCCACATGTATGTGTTCAAATAAACAGTCTTTATTCTTTATTCTTACACATAAAACATGAGTTTCCTTTTGCAGCTACGTCACATATTTCTATATACCCTTAAACCATGTACAGCATGTTGGGTCTAAACGATACCACTTTTTTCAAACCAATACGATAACAATACTACTGCCCTTTCAAACATCAAGCCAATTTTACACACACACACACACACACGCACACACACAGTGTCAGTTCTTTGCTGGTGCAGGAATCAACCCTCAAAATGTGCAGGTATTTGCTCCACACCTGAAGCTGCGACCTCCATGAGTAGAACATAAGGTGATGAAAGCAGCCACATGAGTGTTAATCATTTAACTTACCTGTTGCCGTTTCACATTTTTGTTTCCAACAATCACCATTAAAGATTAATTAATGACTAAGCGTTCAAAAGGAGTGTGATCACAAAGGAATTTTCCATCATGGGTTTTTAGTCACTCAACCCTTCTATCTGCCTCTGTTGAACTTTCAGTAGTTTTTTTTATTCTAACAGCAGATTAATTAATGATCACATCTGGAACTAGATGTTTCTCTGCACTCTATCAGAAGACCAACAAGCATTTGTTCTCAATCAACATTAAATAAGGGTAAAGTTTCTCTGATTTCAAACAACTTCTGTTATCTAAATTACAGAATCATTTAGAGATTTTTTATATTACTTTCTTCAAAGTGAGAAATGCACAAACACCAAGATGACTACCCGTTTTCTATTCATTTGAAAAGCTCAGTTGATTATGTCATGGCTTTTTAAACTTCTGATTCATTCTCAAAATGTGAATGAAATGCTGTCAGAGTTCTGGAAGAAGATTAGTTCAGTTTACCTGAGATAAATGTGTTCCAATATAAAATATCCTTGAAACAAAAGCAAAAAGACCTACGAGTGCTGGACTGACATGGGTTGAAAGGCCACTCAGAAAGGAAGAAGCCATAGTTTTACAGACAGCATTGGAAAAACAAATCACAGTTCCCAAAAGCACTCATGAACAAAGATTGGATTTTTTTTGAGGGAGGGGGGGCACAAGCCCTGTGGTCTGATCAGGCTAAAATCATGACCTTTGTGAGATTAGGAGGCTTTGCAAGTCAGAGGAATCCAAAGCGCTTTAAACTACATTCAGGTATCCACCCAGTGATGCACACACCTGATGGTGATAAGCTCCATTCACCTGATTAATGTTCACACCTCTGAACACTTGGTGCAAACATGAAGACATTTTCAACTTTATGCATGGAGTACAGGTAATTAAATCAATAAAAAACTATTCCCATAAGAACTTCATCCTAGAGCAGGAAACCGTATTCAACATTTCATTAATCATGAACTAACAGCGTGTCGAAGAGTTACTGAGGCTTGGGAGGGTGTTGCTACAAAAAGCCCAATGTTGTGCCAATCAGTGGTGCATTCTGGATATCCGGATATCCTCGCACTGAAACATCTGAAACGGCTCATTCAGAAAGTCTTTCCAAAATCTTGTCTCATTTAAAAAGTTTGGCTGAAGTGGTGCTTAATCCCAGCCTTCAGTGTGGCAGCAGAGCATGGATTCAGCTTCCAGAACAACATGTAAACTTCCATGAGAAGTAATCGGTCTGAGGCAAAAATCGAAAACCTCAGGACAAACATTTCTGCAGCAGTGCCAATATTCCACTACACACAAGTCTGTGTTTAATGCAGTTCCATGTTGAGCAGGAGGAAGTTGTGAACTTGCGTTTGGCAACAGCAGGAGAACTGCTCGTATTTTAAGTGCAATCTTTTAATTTAATTTTTCATATTTAGTTCTCTGTTCAGCTTGTTAGGATTGAATATTATTGTAACTGAATTAAAAATGAAAAACTATTGAACATGTTATAATTTAAAAAAAAAATGCAGGATAAATTGATTATGACCAAATATTATTAGTGCATCAATCAAAATGACAGACAGTAAAAATATCTAATATCTATTTCTGGAGTGGCCACCACAAAGTCCTGATCTCAGTTCCACAGAAAGTTAGCGGTCAGAGCAAAAAGCTGTGTGTGAGCAAGGCGGAACACAAATGTGGCCCAGATCCACTGGTTCTGTCAGGAAGAATGGGCCCGAATTCCAGCAAACTTGTTCTGAGAAGCCCAAGTCATGCACCTTAAAAGCACTGAAGAAATATGTATGCAAATTTCAGAAGTTAATTAAAGTAAAATAAAAAAATCAGAAGTCAGAAAATGTGATTTTTCTGAGATGTTGCAAAGAAAAAAAACCTAACTGACCTTAAAACTGGAAAGATTTGGTCAAATTTGATGTCAGTGAGAACAAAAGGTTGGTCAGTACCATATAGTAGCTATCTCCTTTCAACTGTGGATAATACCAACACACTCCTTATTATTCCTAGTTAGCCACTGCTTCATGTGTACAACAACTCCTGTGTGATCACATCTCACATACACTCTTCAGTTCTAAGAGCCATCAGAACATGAAAGCACTCACCTGTAGAACTACACATGCACTCCCCTTTTAACATTTATGCTTCAATCAAACCCTGATGCTTCATGGAGACGAGCTAAATGGCCAATTTCAATCAAAGCAATCCATCACATACACACACTGCTTTAGGGAGACCTACACACACTGAACTATAACACAGACACAAAATGGGGATATCTGGGATAGGTGGTAGACCAGCTGGACAAGTCAAAGCACCAATAAACTGACACATAGAGGGGGGAGGGAGGTGGAAGAGAAGGGAAATGTCCACGCTTTTAATGCATCATGCAAGAATCAAACAGCAAAAAAGGGTAGGAGGCTAGCATGCAAGAGAAGAGGAGGATGGTTCAGACGTGAATGAAAAGAATCACCTTGGTCAGCAGGTGGGGGGGTTTTCCTGCTATGTTTCTCAGAATCAGAGAGGTTTCCCTGTCCAGATAGGAGTGCTTTAAAAAGAGACACAGAGAGTTCCTGTGAGTTAATCATCGGCCGCTTGACTGGCTGATTGCTTGATTGGAGCAGGTGAAATGGTTTATAGCAGAAAGTTGTGTGGTGAGGCAGAGATCAGCGGCACCGGTCAGATGCTTAGAGACTGAAACCAGGGAGGAAGAAAATACAGTGTTGATCCCCTGCAGGATAGAACAGAAATGTCATGCCTCGTTTCGGCAGAGTGGTACGGAACGGCTCGGACCGGTTCTACTGTATTCAGTTTGGAGTCTCACTGAACAGGTGGGGTTAAACCACAACGCCTAACGTCGCGTCATACTAGCGCGACAACAAACGTGATGCACTAGCATGTGTCGTGCTTGTTGCAAACAGTGATGTTTTTCTGTCCCCAAGTCAAAGGACTTTATTGTGTGACGCCGGTAGGTCCAACCTAACCGTACTGTACCATTGTACTGTACCTAAAACTAAAAGGGTCCAGGAATGGTGTGGTACGGTTCAGTTTGTATGGTCCGCTTTTATAGTGGAAATGGGCAAAGTGTACCGAACCGAACCGCTCATTGGAAACGAGGCATTGGGTACAAAGTGATCCAACAGCTGTTCTTTTGGGATGTTCCACTTATTCTCCAAAATCAGACAAATTTGATAAAATAAGTCAACAACCAATATGGCTACCAAAGCTGCAACCGTTTACATGCACAAAAACCACAGGCAGACATAGTACTGTACAATCCCTGTTGGTGAACATCTTCCTCAGTGTTTGAATCTGTACAGGGGAGATAAATGTGTTGTCAGCTTTGTTAGCAGTAGCTAGCATCCAAATAATTAGCAAATCCCACAGATATACCAAGGTGACAAGAATCCATAGGTGTGTGGTGTTATCTCCACTTCAGAGACAAACTTAAAACAGTATAGGATGTGATCTACACAGACTGACCAGCAGTAGGCCCCCTTTAGCCTCTGATCAGTGGTCAGAAGACAGAGGAGAGTTATTGGAACAGTATTTAGGATGCCTTCCCTATCAAGATTGTTTCTGAGTAGCCTCATTGAGGGGTGGAGCCTGGTTTGGTTATTGACTTTTTCAGCGTGTATGTGGTACCAATGTTGCAGTATATATTTATACCCAAACATTTTATTTGTGTAAGTCATCTTAAAAAAGCCTTTAAATAAAATGTGTCATTAGGCACCATGTTATAGGAATCACACTCAATATGCTAATCCAGAGGCGGGTGGAGTAGCAGAGTGGCTACCAAGAGTGTAGTACGGCATAATATTTCTACTCCAGTAAAAGTAAAAAGAAGCCACCTAAAAAATGACTGCATGAAGAGTACTGTAAGACAGTATTTGGGTAAAAGGCTATTTCAGTACTAAAATCTGATCTAATATTGTCAAAATGACATCACACACAAAAGAAAATATAAAGTTATGAAGTTAATTGCGAGTAATTGAGTACAGTCATTTTTACCGCTTTATGTTTTTATTTGTTTTGTGTTGTTAAGGGTTACCCACACCCTAAAGTGGGCATCATTTGGTGTAAACTCATTATATATATATATATATATATATATATATATATATATATATATATATATATATATATATATATATATATATATGTATATATATTAGAGCAAGGTAAGAAAGTACTTCCTTTGACAGTTTATGGTCTCTACTACATATTCACGTGACCTCTACTAAAACAATAAACATTAAACAATAAAGTGTGTAAAAAAAACGTTTGTTCTAGAAATATTACTCAGTTAGAAGTAAGATATGTCATATTACTAAAGTAAAAGATGAAAGCTGTATTGAAACTACAATTATTTTTTTCCCCCCAAACCTTACTCGAGTAAATGTAACTGAGTAAATGTAACTAATCGCTCCCCGGCTCTGTTTACTCTACCCAAAATCTAAATCCTTTCCAGTACCGTAGTGGGGCTCTCTGATCCATGTGGTATCCTCCATGTTCGGCAGCAGCGGTTTTTGATATGAACTTTATGGACCCGAGAGAGTTCAGCCCGAGCCAGAAGAGTTTTTTTGGATTGACAACTTATTAAAGCCCAAACCCGATTAAACCCGACATTTTTCTGCTACAAAACACTGACATCGGACAACGGGGCCGGGACGTTTTCAATTTACTGGACAAATATTTGAAATTACGGTCAAATAGGCCTGTTATCTGAAGTTTAAAATGATAAATCACTAAGAATAATTTCAAGGCATGTTGATTTAGAATCTTTTCTTTTAGTGTGGAGCTATCCTAAGCTTTAACCGTTTGCTTCTGTTGCGTAAAAGTCGGTGCGTTTCTGTGTGCGCTCTTGACCGCTTCCTCTAGATTTCAGGAGATTTTATCTGACGTGTGGGCATCAGGGAGCTGCTATATAGATGCTGGAGACTTCTGCATCTTGGGATAATAGTGCATTTACACTTCTCCATTTTCTGTGAGAGCGCATCGTAGCAGAAGGAGCCTGTTTTCTGTTCGATCTGAGAGGAGTGGGTCTGTCACATCATGACCCATGCGGTGTCCTTGACAGGTAGATGCGGAATAATGTTAGTGACCCGCTACAGCGCTTTCTTATAAATTATCACGCTAATGAGAGTCCACTAAAACCCGAGCCCGAGGACAATGATAGAAAATAAGCCCGAACCCGTCCCGTCGGGTCGGTTGGGTTCAGGAAAATATTTTTAGCTCCAGTTCTAGGCATGCCAGCCCATTGCAAACTGAATTATCTACTGTACATCGCTACCAATGTGGATCAAACAACAGAATGCATAATTCTCTTTTTCACTTAGTGTATGTTAGCACCTAAAGACCCATTTCTACATTTTTCTATGAATGTACTTATTTATGCTGGTGATAGAAGCAAACAAGGGCCAATGTCGAACGTTTTAATGTTCTAATATTTTTAAGCTAGTGCTTCAGCTCAAATCCCTAGAAACCATCAAATAGACAAGTATTATATCTGTTTTGATATGTACAGATTAAAAATCATATTCAGGTCAAACGGAAATCGTCACACTAATGTTACAGTCAGAATTCCCCTTCAGGCAAGATCTGACTGCCCTAATTTAGTGAACTCTAAAAACCGCTATTTGTCTGTGGCCAGTTCAAGAAAAAAAAAAAAAGAAGTTAGAATGCCATTTTATTCAGTATGAAGATTTCAAAAATGAATAACCAGGGATATTTCTTTAATAATAAAAAATTAAATAATGAGATTCCTCAATTCCATTTTAAATAGTTTCCCAATTTTGTTTAGCTGACTTTTATTTTGAAAACTGAGAAAGAAAATCAAGTGAAAATATCTTTCAAAAGTATCTTTTAGAATGCAAAGTCTGACTGAACGGTGCTTACCAGTGGATAGGACTTCTTCCTCACAGATAGAAGGCTGCAGGTAAGCATTTCAGTAAAATACTGCTAAATGAGGAAAAGTCAGAACATCCTAAAAATGTTTGTTCATCTTTGTTTGTCTCTTTTAAAAACATTTCCTTCACTTTGTATTTTTAAAAAACTTTGAATTTGAGGAAACTTTGTTGTGCTGTTAAACGGTCTTTTCTGTCTGATGGCTGGCAGCGTTAATTAGAGAAGCTCACTGAGACACAGCAAGTTTCCATTTGACGTAGACGGCATCATTCTGATTAGAGGCCTCATCTCCTGACCAGAGCAGGGCTTCTCCAGGGACATTCCCACAACCACTTTGGGATCCAGTCCTTCCTGAACTCTGGTTATTTTTTGCTTTCCTTAATAGGCAATCAGAGTGAGAATTCAGAGGACAGACCAGCTTAGTCCTAGTTTCTAATATCGCTCGGGGAGAAGAACATTCCCATACATGATCCTCTTCTTTGCTTTATCCACATTCCTACATTCTCTCTGTTTTTTACCCCTCTTTTTCCTTCCCATCTTCATTTTCATCATCTCTTTGAGTCAGTCTTGCTTTTAGTCTTATTCTAACTTAATTATTTGCCTCCCTGTACTCCCCTCCATTCACTTTGTATGGATGATGTCTCTGCTTAGTTGCACTCGATGAACTGAAGCACTAAGCCGCTTTCCAGCTCGCTGAACCCAGTTGATGTTTGATGAAACAGGGACTCAGGGCCAAAAACTCTTAGTTTCATTTTGTATTCACGAAGACCGCTTAAAGAATTTAGGAGAAAGCCCATCTAAGCTGGTTTAGTTTTAGGACTATCTGCTTTTAGATTTGTTAGAATTACACAGACTTTCCTGATTATTTTGGGAAATGTTTCATTCTCTGAATCAGCAAGCAGAGAAAAAAAATGTAGAGCAGTGTTTTACAGCATTGCTATGTATCAGGAAAAAGAAAACTTACTAGGAATAACCAGCTTTATTTTGTATCTTTTAGCTAATTTAAGCTAGCTAGCTAGCTTAATTTTAGCTTTCATTCCTGTTTCATCTCCATATTTTTTCTTCAGTTTATACATGTTATAGTGAAGGGAAAATATGAATGCACAAACCTGAAAGGTGCGGAGTGTCCCTTTTTGGCAAAATATTTGAATAACAACTGTGAACATCAATTATTAAGTCTCAATACAGATTCTCTTTAACCATTCATTACCTGCTTCTCAACATCATTTTATTTTTGAAAAAAAATCACCAAATTCTCTAAGATACATCCAATCAAGCACTTTTGATGTCATGATGCTTGCCTCGGTCACGTGATATGTCACAGCTAAAAACAAACCCACGAGCTAGGAAAATGTATAAAAACGGAGGTGTTTAAAAAGTTTCTTTGTGAAAAGAAAAAGTCAATGAGAGACCACAGAAGAGCCTACAACCTCCAGAGAAAGATGGCAACATTTACCTGACCCAAAATATGGATTTATTGCGACAATTTCCCTGCACCAAGCCACCAATACCAGGTTTTCTTAGTTTTATAGTTCCATTCATATTCCGATTTGCAGTTCATGCTTTTCAGTGCATCACTTTTTTTGGAGGATTAAAAAATTAATTGAAACAACAGCTTCTTTCACTCAGACTGTTCTGAAAGCGTGCGGCTCGCTGCTGTGGTGTGTCACTAATTACAGCCTTTTATTGTCCTCATCGGACACACGATTCGTGTAGGTGACCTGTTCTGGATTCAAACAGTGAATTTCACTAACAGGTGAAGTATTTACATGTCCGGAATGAGGAAACTTACGTATGTTGGATTTCAAGTTTCACGTACGCCTGTTTACATCACATGCAGACAGCAGAGGAGCGTCACAGAAATCCTTAGAAATGAGGATTAACACACATCATTTATTACTCGCCACGTGGCAGATAGCGCTCCAAATTTTACTCGCCAAACTGAAAATTTGCTCGGGTCTGCCGAGTGTTAATATCGGACCCTGTTTGCCATACCAAGTGGCAAAATGTTTCCTCCATTTCCCCCAGATTCATTCCATTCCTCTTTAGATAGTCCTTCATAGATGTCCTCTCCAAATGCAATGTCAGTTTGGAATCTGACCTCAAGGCCTTTTATGTTGAAATGTATTCATTGTTTGTCAGCATAGCAGCTGTGGTTTGCTTTAAATTAATTCTTTTAAAGGGTCAAACTTCAGTTAAGGTGGATGTCTGAGGGGACTCCCAGTCATGGTTATTTCTTACAGCATAGGGGTGTGAGGAGACAACTAACTAAGTGTAGCTTGAAGTCAAATTAACATAAGCATAGCATAGAATGGCTTTCTTCACGTTACTTTATTATTTTTTTTAGCAGAGAGCTTCAACAGTATCAGCCTTGGGGTATGTACTCAGAAATGGCCTGGTTGGACGTGAGCTGTGGTTAAGTCACACTGACTAGTTGTAGAGCCCTGCACTGGAGCCCTAGGCCCAAGGGTCCCAACAGCCTGAGGGCAGGACTTCAGCCCGACGACCGTATAATTACCTCGGACACGGCCGCACTTTGATTTTTCAATTGAATTCATTTTTTTTTAAACCTGCTAATTAAAGAACTGTGTTGTGTTTAAATGGAAACACTTGAACGCAGCAACAGCAGCAAAAAAACAGATTCATCACATCTCCAGAGACATTTTGAACGGTCATGTGGCGGATCCAACAGAGCCACTAATTTAACCTGCTATTTTATGTCCACTTTGATCTGTCAGAAACCATTCGTTTATTCACAGAAAATTAAAATGCCGTTTTTCTCTCACTGCAGAGCTTCAGAATTTTCAGAGCGGCAGATTCAATTTCTGAACGCACCAAATGAATATGGCGTTCTATTACGCTAAAACATTGTTATGGGAGGTTTAAAAATAAGTCGGGCTTGATAGTTCAGGTCCTGATAATTCAGGAAACCTGTCGGACCAGGCAGGGCTAGCGCTTCAGCCCCTAGGGCCCAGATAATAGGCCCGTGTAGGGCCCTAACTGGTTGTAACTCAAAGGGAAATGAGCAGACGTTGCCAAGCAACCAGCTTTGTAAAATAAGAAGAGTTGCTAGTGAAGCAGTTTATAAAACTCTTTTGCAGTGAAGATATTCATTGCCGAAGGAGTCATTATTTGCGGGCGTCTTAATTCCTTAAGGGGCCGATTCTGTATGGAGACACGACGGCTGAGAGGAGCGGACCAACAGAGTTACCCAGATAGAGGAAAGTCTGGTAAAATTACACTGAGGTTCTGATAGTCAAACCTTTCTTAGTGCCACCGGAGTTAATGTACCCTGTTCTAAGAAATACTTTGATTATTAATTTGATAAATTTTTTTATTGAAAGAAACTTATTTGAAGTGCTTCTGATAATTTTTTTAAAATGCTCTTATTTCTATGGCTACATTTGTTCATTGCAGTCCTTTATGCACTACAATTTGTAGATAACTTTTGTTTTTCTCTGTCCCATATATTCTTCTTAATATTTTATCAGATATGATTAGTTTGTACGTGAGTAGCTTTTTTGCCAAACACTAATTTTACTTTTACTTAAAACATATATTGTAATACAGCTACTTTTACTTGAGTGCAAGTTTTGGCTACTCTACCCACCTCTGATAATAAGTATTATTAAGTTCTCAGAGGTATTCAGAATTTCACAACTAATAGATTTCTTTCCAAAAATCTTTTTTTAACTTCTCGTTTTAAATTCAACTTTTAATCTTTTAATTATGTTACTGAATCAAAACTATCACGTTTTTTTGTTTAGTAAACATATATTTTTTCTTTTTATCCAGTTTTTTTTCATTGTAGCGCCCACTATGTCATGTGCTCCTAGTAGAGTTAATGCTGAGCTATGACACCAACCTCTTGTGCTAATGTTTCAGCCTGATCCCATATTACTGATACACTCAAAATGAAAAGTTCTTTATTTTTACACGTTCCAGTGGATTTTCTATTGTTTTATTCAATCCCATAGCTAGACTTATTAATAAATATGCCGTTTAATGAATCTGACGTAAGTTGCCGTCTGTTATTCATCCATCCCATCATTGGTATGCAGGCAGCTTGTGTCCAGATCTGTGAGTCACCCATGCTAATGTCCCTTGCTAATCATTTTTATGAATGCAGTTATTGTTGGATGAACCTAATCTGCTCCTAATCATTTTGAAGCGGCAGCCGACTCAGCATAATCCCTGTTTATCAACAGCTGTCAGTGAGGCATATTCAGGGGTAAGGCTGATTAAAAAGAGAAATAATGTGTGGAAAAGCCTCAGGACTAAAACGGTGCATTTAGGTCCAATCAGCCAGATCAGTATCAGATAAAATTGCTGCAATGAAGAGGTTTTCAGTCCCAGACAGCAGAACAATCTGCTGGTTTGTGGCGGATCGTACCTCTGCGTTGGGATGTCCCTGACTGGATCCATCGCCTGAAGGTTGCGGGCCGTCGGACTCGCAGCAGAGGACGCTGTCCAGCGAATCCATGGAGGAGGCGGAGTTAACAGAGATGCCGGACGCTGAGGTGACAGAGGAGCGGGAGGAGTGGACGAACGACCGCACCTGTGGAGGACAGAAAGAAGATCACTATGTGGAACCAGCAGAGTAAAAAAATGCTGCTAGTTTCGTCAGATTTCGGGCTTGAAAAGCGTTTTAATTTATGTGTTAATTTCTGTTATTAATATGCGGATTCACTCAAAGCTGGGACCTTTTGGCTGGAGGAGTTTTCTACCTCATGCTCGCTGACCGTGCCCACCGATCCCGTGCGTCGGTGTTGGCGCTGAGAAGATCCTGGCCTTCGCACTGAGGCTGACGTGTAGGAGGAGGTGGAGCTAAGAGAGTGGGAAGAGGTTTGGCGTGCAGCTTCATCCATACTGAGAGACGCCTGAGGAAGAGACAAACAGAACCCGATAAGAAGGTTCTTCTTTACTGGTTGGGACCCTCTCAGTCATGTTGATGAAAGGCTCTGGATCGTTCCACAACATTCTGATAAATATTTTGAACAAATATGGGTCAAACAGGATTCTATATATTTAGTTACTTTACATTCTATAGTATAGGATATATGTCATTTTGTCTCTCATAATTGAGGTATACCTGATTAAAATTGCAATTCTCCCTCATATTTTTAAATGGGAGAACTTGTATAATTGGTGTCTGACTAAATACTTTTTTGCCCCACTGTGCAGTCTAAGTCATTAGCAGTCAATGCAGTTTTTGGGCACTATATGCTTTATGTTGCAACGCCAGTTTATCTATGGTGGTTTTGTTGATTGTGAACAGCAGGATGAGTAGAACACAACATAACAGAACGCTGTGTTTGTTTCCATGCGTTTTTAGATTATTCTGAGCTACACTTGTAGTTAAAAGCTTTCCAGCTCAATCCAAACACGCTCTCTGTCAGCCATTGCTCACCACTAGAGAAGTTCTATGCCCCCTGCTGTCCAGGCGGTGAACTGCTTTGTAATAACGTAGTATAAGAGGAAAAAGTCCAAACTTGCTGACAGAGAAATAGGAATTAGGCTTTAAGATGTACTGCACATGTTGCAGCTGTCCTACAATACAAAGAAGCTCCCAGGTTGGAGTCGGGTGGGAATGAATCCAGACCTTCTCCAGCTGAGCCGTGATGTCATCCAGACTGAAGTTGGAAGCCAGCGGCGGCCTCCCCTGGTGTCCGCTGGAAGCTTTGATGGTGCCGGCTGGAGACGCTCTGGTGCTGCTGCTACTGCTGCTGGCCCCACTGCTGCCACCTCCACCAGAGACACTGTTACCAACACCCCCACTAGTGCCCCCTGTGGACTGCTGCCTGCTGCTGCGCCCGGCAGGAGGCTTCTGCCGGACCTGCACTCACGACAAGAGTATGTGTCGTAGACGCAAGTTGGCAACATGATAAATAATAAATCCTAATCCTAAATCCGATAAGAAATAAGTAAGAAGGGCACCTTGGTGTCTGTTAGTCCCAGCCGGGCCATGCTGCTGCTGCTCGACTTGGTGTTAATAGTGCTAAGCTCCTGCTCAATGGTAGAGAGATCGGCCATGAGGGCATTGAGGTCCACGTTCTCGCCCTGATTCAGGGCCTCTGCACACAAACACAACATGATATGAATAAAGACAGGCTGCAGGCAGCAGAGAGGACCGTGACATCAGCACGCGTCTCACCGTTGATGTTGTAAATGGAGAATCTGTAGGAGAAGTTTGCCATGTTGGTCTCCTGTCTGAGGGGAGCTTTCTGCTGAGGGGGGCATTCTGGACGACCGTCGTCCAGGCTCTGAACACACACACAGAAGGAAGACGTGATAGAACTGCTCCACCAGCGCCGTCCTGCTCCACCATCCTGCTATGTACCTGTGTGAGCTTGTCCAGCTCTCCCAGCCAGGCTCCAAACATCTTATCCAGATCCTGATCGTCCTTATCACTGTCCTCTTCTTCCTCATCCTCCTCTCCTCTGACCTCCACTTCTTCATCCGAAAGCTGATCCATCTAAGGAAGACAAGAACAGCAAAAACAATTAGAGGTGATCTTTCAACTCCACCTGGTGGCTTATAATAGGCACTACAAGTACATTTTAAATGCTATGGTTAAAGACACAAGTGAATCTTAGGGATTTTTATTTTTGGTATTTAATTAAGAAATCCCAGCTTGATCTGAAGTTTCATTCTGACTGCAAGCTTCTTTCCATCGGAAACATTTGAGGATTTAAGGGTCGATGACCTACTTTTACATTCAGTAAACTCTACAAAATCTCCCAATACTGATCAATTCTGAGAAACATCTCAGATACATACACCATTTTCTAGGAATGAGATTATGTCTGATACCAAAAAACACCTCATTATAAAAGATAACCATGAGGCGTTACATGGGGTAGCAGCAGAACGAGGCTATAGTCCCTGATATGGCCGACTCCTGATCTCGGATCCTTTACCGCATGTCTACTTTACCTCTCTCTGCCCCTTTCCCTGTCAAGCAACCATCAATAAAGGCCACTGGATCAGAAAAAAAGATTACAGTAAAGTTTTGAATCATTAAAAGAGGTACAAGAACAACTGTGACAACTGGAAACTGTTCTGTTAGCCTCTATATTGCATGTGAAACTTTGTTGGGGCTGAAAATTACCCAGGAGCCAAAGACAATCCCATAATAAAGCATTACAATAAAGAGAATGGTTTTCCCCGCCCACTCATCAATGTAAAATTAGCTGCATGCTGATTGGCCAGTTTACCCCAATGGCTCTATGAGGATAAGGTCAATAGTACTATAACCAACAGTTATGTCGTTATATCCTTCTGATGTTGAAGTGAGCAGGGAAATGTGAACTTAAGGGAGTGTGTCTACGACCTATGATGCGTTATCAGACTAACCCTTTTCTCTGCGGAAATTACAAAATTAGGAATTTGCATGGGAAAGCAGGTTAGGGATGGCACAGACTTTCTGATATCACACTTTTGATACCCCAAACTGCCTAAATGAAATAATAACTAGATATATGCAGTTTAGAATTTTTGGACCCCTTTAAGGTCCTTTGATTTCAGCCTGATGTGAAGTAGAGACAGAAACATTCACAATATACAGTAGGTCGTACAAATCTGTATGCAACTCCTTTAGACAGTGCTAATAAACAGATGCTACCTGACACTTTTACACTGTTACACATGTCTAGCAGCCAGACTGGAAGTGGGCGTTCTTGTTTGCCGTGTCCAAATTCAGAGGCTGTATCTGTCGAAGAACCTGGTCTACCTGGACGTTGTTGACTGGGTCTTTTGTTGATGGTGAAGACAGGAAGTGAGCAGCTCTGTAACTGGACCATCTACCCAGCGGCCTAGTAAGCTTTTAAAGTGTGGGGGAAGTGAGATGCCGGATTGTGGTGTTAGAAGTTTGAAGGGACGTCATGAGCCATCGTGATTGGGTCTATCTTTTAAAGTCGTTACAGACACAAGACTAAATGCGAGCACAAAAAAAGAACGTGTTAAAATAACGAAAGACTAGCAACACATCCCCTTTAAGTTTTCAACTTTTGTACCAGATTTGAACACATTTCAAACTATGCTCCTCTCCAACTGGGCCAACCGCTGTAACAAGAACAAAAATTTCCTGCTTGGCCGTTCGTTGGAACACCGACATAATCAACATTTAAATGTAGCCTTCAAAGATGCATCCCCTCACCTGATGTACTTCTGACAATTAACTTGTAAATGCAACGCAGTGAAACCTCACCATTGTCCTCCAAATCTCGTCCCCTCCAATCACTAGTTTGAAACAAAAAGCAGGGAAGGAGTGTTTGCATGTCAGACAGTAAAATAAATAGCTAACAGCAGCTATGCTACCCAAAGAAGCCAACATGGCAAAAACAGCTAATATTAACCTGCCAGGCGAAGGTTGAACACCAGGAGCCACAGATTAGAGTTTATCTGGTGTTAATTATAGATTTGTAGGTTTTCTAACAATGTGTAAATCTGTTAAATAGACTAACGGCTAACTGCCCGTCTAATTTAAACTCTAATAGACTTTTGATGGTACCAGCTTAATATTGAATCATTGGTATTTGGGTTTTTGAGACATTATGAAATAGTTTGATGGTTATTGTAAAACCATAATCTGATACAATCAAGCCTGCTCTTGATTACAAAAGCAGCACATAAAAAACCGGCAGAACCATCTGGAACCACATGAACTTTAAGAAGAGCACGGCAAAGTCTAGACCTCAGTGTGTGCCTTTTAAAATAGTAAGAACTCCTAAACTAGATCCTCATT
The DNA here is from genome assembly GCA_028564705.1 of Apricaphanius iberus. NCBI lineage: Eukaryota > Metazoa > Chordata > Actinopteri > Cyprinodontiformes > Aphaniidae > Apricaphanius > Apricaphanius iberus. Next base: position 221,766 of record JAPXFQ010000474.1, on the reverse strand, counting down.
ACCAGTTTTATCCATTCAACTTTTAAGCTGGTGAACGGTGAAGGCTTCACACTGAATTCAAACAGTTATCGTAATCTGTTATTTTATGGACCACGACTTTATCTCACCATGTTAACATTGTTCAGATATTTCAATCTTCTCAACCACTCCAATCAGGCAGACTTCCTGAGTCTAAAACTTGTCTTCAAAACATGATTCAGAATCAGTACAGCCAGGAGAGATATTGAAGCATGGTTCCCACAGATTGATGTGGACCGTATGTTTTTGTACCCATCCGGTAAAAAAAAGAAAACAGCGGTTGCCACATGAAAATCCATCCATTTTCTTAACCGCTTAATCCTTAATGGGTCACGGGGGGGCTGGTGCCTATCTCAAGCTGTCAATGGGCGAGAGGCGGGTACACCCTGGACAGGTCGCCAGACCATCACAGGGCAGGACAAACAGGACAAACAACCATGCACACACTCACACCTAAAGAGATCAATTAACCTGACAGTCATGTTTTTGGATTGTGGGAGGAAGCCGGAGTACCTGGAGGGAACCCAAGCATGCATGGGGAGAACATGCAAACTCCATGCAGAAAGACCCTGGCCTGGGATATGAACCCACAGCCTTCTTGCTGCAAGGGAACAGTGCTAACCACTGCGCCACCGTGCAGCCCGCCACATGAAAATGCTGAAATCAATAGTTTCTTTAAAAGAAGAAGAGCATGGTATAAGTGTTTCAGAACTTTGCAGAGCATCCTCTTTTTTTTGGGAATAGAAATATGTTTCCCCTATTATGACATCAAGAGGAGACAGAGCTGGGTGTGTCCTGACAGTATGATCAATGAGAAAAAAACTACCAGAAAAAAATGCACCGTGTTAATGCACTAAAACGATAAAAAAAAATAAAAAAAAATGCACTGTTAATGCACTAAAACGATTACAAAAAACTATTTTATTACACACGTCTGAATGTTGCCGTCACTGTTGCTGCCACTTTCTGGATTCAAGACATTTTAGACCAGTAGAAACAAGGTATTTTAAAACAAAATCTCAATCCCAAGTATCGACATAAAAACTAATAATAAACTATTGCAAAAAAAAAAATATGTTCCTTGATGGCAAACATTAAAATGAAGACACGTTAATGCTAATAGAAATATGAATATTTATAAAATCTTGAATGGAGATTGGGATTACATAAAGACTGAGGTTAAGAAAAACGTATAGCATTTGGAGCAATTATTGACCCACCAAGCAATTTTGACACTGGACAACTTGCTGTGATAAAACTTTCTCAAAACTTTCTGCCAAAAATAGATCATAAAAAACTAGTTTGTAAAGCAGTAGCTGCACTGCTTTACAAACTCATCATGACAGAGTTTTCAGATGGACAAGCCATTTAAAATCCCATGGTCAGTGAACACACCATTCATAAATTCACAATTCCGGGCTGACAATAATCTTTAGTGTGCAAGCTGCTGCTGTGGAAAGACTTAAATGTCCATCATTTACAGTAAAGGGGAGGTGTGCAAAATAAAGTCAGAAAGCACAAAACCTGTAAAATACTATGTCTAATAGACCCTAATCCCTAGTCTATCCCTAAAACTGTTCGTATAAGATGCTGCATACAGACAAGATCATTCTGTCTTTGTTTTTAGTTAGTAAAACTGTGTTTTATAGTCATTTTTTCTCTTACGCATAGTGTGACATCATCTACACTGTAAATATGATTAAAGATGACAATAAGAAAAAAGGCTGAGAGATGGGTGGTTTCATCACTCTTAATTATGGTTCTTAATTACTACAGTACATTCGCTAAATCAGTATAGGCTTCTCTCCCACCTTCTCCTGTGCACTGCCAGTCAGCTGGATAAGAAACGTGTTTTTGGGCCGTTCCCTTAATTAAAACAACACCAATATGGCAATCTGAAAATATTTCAGGTGGCAAAAAGCCAAATGAAATCTGTACATTTTCAGGATTTAACTTGAACCAAGTTCTGTTATTTTAGCAGCCTCAGGTATAACTATTGCTTTACTGTTTAAAAGAATAAAAGAGGTTGTGTTTTTACATTTGTTCTAAAGATTTTCACAATGTTATCAGTGGAAGAGTATCCTCCATGTCCTGTTGTCAACTTCTTACTTTCTTTAATACATAAAGTACTCTTACATCAGTTCTTTTGTACTTTTTGTGTCTCCTCTCTGTCTTCTCAGACCCCCAGACTGTTGTGGCAGACGACCGCTTGTACTGAGCCTGGCTCTCCTGGACGTTTCTTCCTGTTAAAGGGGAGTTCTTCCTCTCCACCCTCGCTACAGGCTTGCTCAGTATGAGGGAATTTTCTACTTTTAAATTCAGACAAGACCGAAGTTGTTGTCTTTGGACTCGAACCTTTAACAAGGAAACTTCTAAGTCAATCACTTCATCTGGATGGCATTAATTTGGCCTCTGGTAATAATGTAAAGAACCTCGGTGTAATTTTTAATTAAGACATGACATTTAATTCCCATATTAAACAGGTTTCTAAGATTTATTTATTTCACCTCCGGAAAATTGCTAAAATCAGAAACATCCCGTCCAGGAGTGATGAAGAGAAACTACTCCATGCATTTGTTACTGCAAGGCTGGAATACTGTAATTCCTTATTATTAGGAAGTCCACAAATGCAATTAAAAGCCTTCAGTTGATCCAAAATGCTGCAGCAAGAGTTCTGATTAATATTAAAAAGAGAGATCACATTTCTCCTGTTTTAGCTTCTCTCCATTGGCTCACTGTTAAATCCAGAATGGTGTTTAAGATCCTCCTCCTTACTTATAAAGCCCTTAATAATCAGCTCCATCGTACATCAGAGATCTGATTGTTCCATATGTTCCTAACAGGGCCCTTCGTTCTCAGACTGCAGGTTTACTGGTAGTTCCTAGGATTTCTAAAAGGAGAATGGGAGGCAGATCTTTTAGTTATCAGGCTCCTCTACCTCCTCCGGAGGTTTCTTCCTGTTAAAGGGAAGTTTTTCATCTCCACTGTCGCTACAGGCTTGCTCAGTATGAGGGATTGCTGAGGAATTGCTGTGGTTGGAGTCTGCATGATCACAAACTCACATCGACGACTCAACGCAATCTGCTGGGATTCCTTACAAAGAAAACGTTTGACTGATTGGAATGTTTGTATAATTGTACTGAAATGAGTTTTCTTGTAAAGCGCCTTGAGATGACATTTGGTGTGAATTATAAATACACTGAATTGAACTGAATCTCAGACCAACCCCTGCCTACTTGCCACCATCCTCACTTACTGAAGTAGAAATTAAATGTGGTATCATCTGCTAGGTTTCTATGCACTGATCCAACGAAAGTAGTGTCACAATTAAGCAACATAAGCTGTTGAATATAGATCTTTTTAAGATTCTACCGATAACAGTTTATTAAAGATGCAAACATGGAAGAGATTTTGATATCAATTAAAGGAAACATGGTCCACTGGTCTGGTTCTCTGGGTGAAACCGGGATCATTATGTAGCTGTTGAATACATTCCTGGTTTTCTTTCGAACTTGAATGAAAATTGTACGAACAAACTGGACTGGAGAGTTGAAACATTGAAGTAGCTTCAGTCAGAGAATCTGTGCTGCTGCTAGTGCTGTGTTTAATATATTAGTTTGATGAAAGAGCATCTGGACCAATGATCAAAATAAAGCTCTTCCTCCATTTTCCTGTTTCCTTCCTGCAGACAACCATCAAGGCTCACCCAGGACAAAGTGTGCTATTCCTGGGTAGCTGCTCAGCCGTCACCCCAGGGACACCCTGCGAGTTTACAGCCAGTTAGCCAACTCACACACACACACACACACACACACGTGTGTGTGTCACACACATGAGATTAGAGAGCAGAATGGAGCACACCCTTATGCAAACACATGGAAAAAACACTACATACAAACAGTGAGGAGCGGCGCTACAATTAGATCCCTGTGGTTAGCAAAGGTCTGTTTTTATGCTGGAGGAAAGGCCTACTGTGTGTGTGTGTGTGTGTGTGTGTGTGTGTGTGAGAGTGAGTAAAGAGGCTCTTTAACATGTGGCTGATTCCAGCTGCTGCAGTTTGGAAGAAGACCAACTAATGAAGTTTCTCTTTCCAGAAGATTCCTGCCATACTGTTTCATATTTAGCCAGAACCTCAAATCTGGAAGCCACTTCAATTAAGTCTAGACTCCATGACAAACAATTAACATGAACAATACTTGGACAATTCCTTTTTTTACTTTTGTAAATATTTTTTTCATACAGACCGAAATAATCTTCTGATGTTTGGAATCTAAATTCTAACTACTGACTCATTTTTCGGTTTCTGTACTCAGAATCACATAATTGTCTGGCCCGATGTCGATGTATCCATGATCTGTTTGCAGTGTGATGGAAACAGAAACACTTCTCCAAAGCATCGGTCTGTCAGACGGTGCTCTCAGGGGAGTAGAGCTGAGGCAGCAGGTCAGAGTGATGGACTTAAGTGCTGAGTGTGTGTGTGTGTGTGTGTGTAAAGTAAACAGTAATTACTTTGCTCCTGCAGCCACACTCCACGTGTCTGTCAGACTGAAACCGTACAATCATCCTCCTCTCCTACATTCCTCCTCCCAACTCCCTGCATCGTTTCTCCAACATAATTACCCTTCTTCACGGTTTTCCCTTCATCCTCTTATTTCCTACTCATCAATTCTTTCATCTCTCCAGCTTCTCAGTCCGTGGGAGAGAGGCAGTAAATTGTACATTAATTACAGCAGAATCTTGTTTTCCTGCGGCCACAGCAGAAACATTTTCCTCCGTCACACAATGTCATGAAGTCGGCACTTTGACTAGGCCGTTTTAACACCTAAACATCCATCAAGCTTGTTGTTACATCCGACCGGCCTCAATATCAATACTACCCTCCAACCAGGACACTGCAAACAGGAGGTCTTCCTCAAAAATCACATTCAGTATTTGGGGTCCTAAAGTCTTGGTCCAGCATATTTTTGGGACACTTTAATCAAGAAACATATGTACAAATGCGCACATTACTTTTTTTTAAAATCAGCATTATATAAATAACTATTTTTCCTGAATACCTTCATTTCAATAATTAACCTGAGTTTTTTTAAAGTTGAAATTACAACACTGAGATTTCTATAATTAAATAGTAGAGATTTGATTGGATTTATTCAAACTAATAAAATAGTACAAGCAGACATAGCCAGAATATAAAAGAATAGAACCACTTAAAAATAGTCAGCTTTAAATGTTTAGAAATGTTTTAATAATATGTTGCTCATTTTTTCAGGATAAAACATGCTTAAATGACATTGGTGATTTTTTTGATATTTCGACAGCCTAGTTTCTCAGCTGAACCTGAATGCAGCATGGGTCGCTGTTGGGAAAAATTCCTTCTCATCAATGGGTATTTCGCAAACTTTTATCCAAAATAAAGACTTTGGTCTTATTGGATGCTACTGGTCGCCATGGGGATGTCAGCTGTTTTTTCTCCAGTATCAGTGATGCTTCCATCCAGCTTATGGACCTTATTGCTGTTTAAAGAGGCATTCGCCAACAAAGTTCTGCTCCTTCCTTTTTTGGTTAAGGCCACTTTATAAATCAAACTTTATTTATAAAGCGCTTTTCATCCGACTTAAAGTGCTTTACATATTAAAAGAAAAGACACCCCACATAACCCTCCATCCCATCACTCCACCACAAGTTCAAAGCATTAACACAATTATAACCCCCTTCCCCCCAAACCACCGCCTACACACATACACATTAAGAACATCGGTTAAAAAACGTTCAGTTCAGATAAGCCAGGTAAAGTATTAAATGTCATCAGAGGACCCATCTTCCCCGGTGCCAGCAGATCAACAGCAGCAGCCGGGGCAACGACAAAGGGCACCCAGAGGAGGGGGGACGGAAACACCCACCTCCATTCAGGCTCTACCCAGAGAGCACCCCGGCAGCCACAGCCGACCCCCGCCCCCCGCCCCAGAGACAGAGGAAACACTGGAAGGAGATTAAAAGTTAAAATATAAAATGAACTAATCTAAATAGGACGACAAAAAGATAAATAAATAAAATAATACAAAGGAAATTATATAAATCTAAAGATAAAATAGTAAGATTAAAAACAAATATGAATAAAATAATGAAAACGAAAAATGATAAATATATAGTATAGATAAAATAGTAAGATAACAAGATAAATAAATAAAATAACGAAAAAGAAAAATATGGTAGATATGTAGTAAAATATTGATTAAATTAAGTGAAGTAAAACATGCAAAGCATTTAAACAGACTGTAACAAATAAGTAAGTTAAATGCTAAGTTAAGGTGGTGATTTTTGAGCCAGCTCTTAAAAACATCAACATTCTCCACAGCCCTGAGGTCCTCCGGCAGCCTGTTCTAGAGGTGAGAGCCATAATACTGGAAAGACGCCTCGCCAAGAGTGTCTCTACTTACTTTTGGGATGACAATGAGGGGTTCATACAGTAAAAGGAGGTCAGAGAGATAAGACGGCCCAAGACCATTAGGACACCTAAAAACCAATAAAAGAACCTTGAAATCGAATAAATAAATAAAATTGTGCTGAGGAACGTTGGACAACGAATTCCACACAAACATTCGGCATGTGTTCTGTAGTAGAAAACAGCTTGATTCATTCGGTACACGGGCATACCAAAACATAATAAAAATGTTAATATGAAATGCATATACTGTTAGACCCCTTACCTGGGGGTCTGCAGGTGGTCCATGTTCTCGCCTCCAAACAACAACAGATGGTTCATACTTCCATTAAATGATGCAAAGCTGCTCTCTGTTAGCCAATTGGATGGTTTCTCTTAATTGGTTGGACTGGATTCTATCCAGGCCACGTTTAGGATTCTTATTTGTAAAGAAATGGAAAAATCATTTAAGCTTTTATTTCCTCTTCACAATAATGCACTACATTGTGTTTATTACACAAACTCCCAATAAAATATGTTAACATTTGTTGTAATTTGACAAAATCAAAAAAATTCAAGTTAGGAATCAAAGTGTTTGGTGACAGTTTTAGGGTGCATTCACGACTGCCCTGTTTAGTCCGCTTTATTCAAACTCTAGTGTGCCAACAAAGTCCAGTTATTTGGGGGAGGAATGAATGAGCAATCAAACGGGGCTACAGCAACAGGGGATTCTGGGTAAAAGCAACCAAAAAAGATGTATATAAACAACTCTGCCAGGTTCTCCGCTCATGCTGTGAGCTCATTGCTGGTAGCTATTTGTCCAGCAACATGTCGAAGACACCAGAGCAATCATAAAAGCCATAAAATCTGACACCACTACATGTTCGCTTTACAGTTCCCGGAACAGGAAGTGTTCCTGTCTTCAGTGCTTCTCTGTGCAGCGCCACCACAGGCGGGGAGGTAAACATATTACTCAAAAGGTTTGGTCTCTAAACAAGAGTCTTCTGGACTATCAGATGTCCAAACGACCGTAGTGTCGTAGCTGCAGAGATGAGCAGAGGATCTGCAGCATCTGGAAAAATTCAAGGACATTTCACTGAGACAGTGAAACCACATTCTGCAGAGTCTAACAGCATGTCTACGGAAGGAGAGGGAACCAGTACTGGGTCTACCTGCTAACAGTCCTGATCTGTCTCCAAAAAAGACATTTGGACAACTTTAAACTTGACTTATTTCTAACGTCGGATCATATAACGAATGCTATTCTGTCCCTACTCTATCAGATGGACCGCTGTTGATTTGTGCCTCTAATTTTCTGTCAAGTTGTTGATCTTTTTCCTCCTCTTTAATATATTTTTTAAAGGAATGTGCTGCTCCTGAAAGATGGACAAGGTACAGCTGTCATGCAGGGAGGGAGGCAAAAGGATGAGAGGAGCAAAACAGGATGTGATACAGGAGGAATGTTCATCTGTGCTCCCTTTCAGAGGTCATCCAGAGAAACACAGATGAGAAAGGGAAAGACAGACCAACGGGGACATGAAGAGTGGACATGTGGATGAGACAGGACAGAACACAGAGGACACATAGACAGCTAAAACTACAGTCGTGGCTAAATGTTTTGAGAATTACGCAAATATTAGTTTTCACAAAGTTTGCTGCTAAACTTGTTTTAGATCTTTGTTCCAGTTGTTTCTGTGATGTACTGAAATATAATTACAAGCAATTAATACGTTTCAAAGACTTTTATCGACAATTACATGACATTTATGCAAAGAGTCAGTATTTGCAGTGTTGGCCTTTCTTTTTCAGGACCTCTTCAATTCGACTGGACATGCTCTCAATCAACTTCTGGGCCAAATCCTGACTGATAGTAACCCATTCTTTCATAATCACTTCTTGGAGTTTGTCAGAATTAGTGGGTTTTTATTTGTCCACCCGCCTCTTAATGATTGACCAAAAGTTCTAAATGGGATTAAGATCTGGGGAGTTTCCAGGCCAAAGACCCAAAATTTCAACGTTTTGGTCCCTGAGCCACTTAGTTATCACTTTTGCCTCATGGCACGGTGCTCCATGGTGCTGGAAAATGCATCGTTCTTCACCAAACTGTTGCATTGTTGGAAGATGTTGCTGTTGGAGAGTGTTTTGGTACCATTCTTTATTCATGGCTGTGTTTTTGGGCAAAACTGTAAGTGAGCCCAGTCCCTTGGATGAGAAGCAACCCCATACATGAATGTTCTCAGGATGCTTTACTGTTGGGCTGCACGATTATTTTGATCAATATTGTAATCACGATTATTAAACACGATCATTCATCCAGTCCTGTAAAATATCTATTTTTATTGCACCAATTATAAACTTTTAAAAATTAAAAAAAAATTTGTGGAAAATAAAACTTTAGATTAGATGATTAATAATGCAAACAAACTAAGAAAAACAAACTCATATATATATATATATATATCTATATATATATAGATATATATATATATACAAGTAAAAGCTAAATATGTTATTGCAGATTGCAATCTCAAAGTGCAATTTATGGGAACAATTACGGCTTATACAGAAAAGGCCTTTGACATTCCCTAAATCCAAATCCTTAGTATTTACTATATGCTACGTAGCAACTATTACTCACCTGTTAATGTAATACTGCATAGCAAACGATCGTGTAATAGGCATGAAATCAGACGTACTGCTCCACCATTTTGCATGACCTTTGACCCATATGACTTCTGTTGACCCAGATGTTTACGTTACGTTCACCTGTGGTCCCGCCTCCTCTAGCCGTTATTTTGTCTGGTATGACTTAACAACTTAAATGTTTAATCAGTCAAAAAACAATTACAGTAATCAGTAACATAGCTACATTTACATCTATCTGCCAAAACTGCGGCGGAGTCAATGGTTGACAGTTTGTGTGTAGCCATTTTTAGCTAGGTCCGTCTTCTTCTGTGATTTCGGGGCGTCCGCTGCATTGTGGGATAGCGTAGCATCCACCGGCTGCTTACAGTGGCGGTAGTACACTTTAGGGAACTTTCTGCTTACTAGTCAGATCTATAATGGAGATTTGGATCTACTACATTGCTCCAATACTCCTTTTCACCTGCTACGTAGCAAGCGTAGTGCAGCCATTATGAGTGCTGAGTGGCTTGTGCGCGGTTTTTATTTGGTCAGCTTAATGAAGCTTTAGCCATGCGTTTGCTCCCTGGTGGTTGGCAGACTATTGGTTGAGGCAGTGTATCATGAAGAGGCGCGCAGTGAAGCTCGCATTCTGAATGTAAATATCATTCCCGATCAGGTTCATTTAATTGCGGCCACCAAAATCGTGATCACGATCAAAATCCGATTCATTGTGCATCCCTACTTTACTGTTGGCACGACACAGGACTGATGGTAGTGCTCACCTTTTCTTCACCGGACAAGCCTTTTTCCAGATGCCCCAAACAATCAGAAAGATGCATCATGGGAGAATATGACTTTGCCCCAGTCCTCAGCAGTCCATTCACCAAACTTTCTGCAGAAGATCAATCTGTCCCTGATGGTTTTTTGGAGAGAAGTAGCTTCTTTGCTGCCCTTCTTGACACCAGGCCATCTTCCAAAAGTCTTCGGCTCACTGTGCGTGTAGATGCGCTCACACCTTCCTGCTGCCATTCCTTAGCAAGCTCTGCACTGGTGGCACTCCGATCCTGCAGCTGAATCCTCTTTAGGAGATCCTGCCGCTTGCTGGACTTTCTTGGACTCCCTGAAGCCTTCTTAACAAGAATTGAATCTCTTTCCTTGAAGTTCTTGATAATCCTATAAATTGTTAATTTAGGTGCAATCTTATTAGCCACAATATCCTTGCCTTTGAAGCCATTTTCATGCAACACAATGATGGCTGCACGCGTTTCTTTGCAGGTCACCATGGTTACCAATGGAAGAACAATGATTTCAAGCATCACCCACCTTTTAACATGTAAAGTCTGCCATTGTAACCCAGTCAGCCTGACATAATGATCTCCAGCCTTGTGCTCGTCAACATTCTCACCTGAGTTAACAAGACGATTATTGGAATGATCTCAGCAGCTCCTTTAATGACAGCAATGAAATGCAGAGGAATTTCCATGGCAAAGAAGGACTATGCAATTCATCTGATCACTGTTCATAAAAATCTGGAGTTTATGCAAATTGCTACTATAAAAACATAAGCAGCAACTTTTCCAATTTCCCAATTTCCAATATTTATTTAATTCTCAAAACTTTTGGCCATGACTGTACACACACGGCTTTCAAAGGGAAACTGGAACCCTGTCACCTCCCTCTGGACACATATGCTGCTCGAGTGCCTTTGAGCAACTTCCCTTCGAGTACTGGGCATCTCCCAGGAACCCACAGAGCCTCAACTGGTCTGTGGGCACAACGCAGCAACAACAGCGAAGGCTTTAAAGTCCCCTCGAGCGCACTGAATGTGGCCCATTCCCACGGCTCTATATCAGGACCCACACACACACACACACACACACGCACACAGTATTTTTAGGCCTGGCTGTTGGCTTTTAGCAAAGCTATAAATCAAAACCAAAGAAGAAAGAAGCAACGAGTGATTGAGGTTGCAAGTTTAGATGTTTCTCTCAGATTCTCACACACACCCTGCAGGGAGGCCATTTTCTAAAATGATGACAGGCTCCTGATTTCGGCCATTTCAATCTCGTTTGAATTACGCTGAAGCTGGAACTGGTGTTCTTTACTGGCTGCTGACACAAATTCAAACAGTGAAGACCTGATTTGAATAGCCAGACTTCCTCTTGCTTCTGATTTCAGGCTTAGATGGAAACCATCAGATAATCCCACAGTGAGGTGAGGTACTGTTAGAACAACTGTGTCCTAGCATGGAGGAACATGCGGTCAGGGAACAGGGGTCTGGTCTCTAATGATGCACTCCATTAACCCTCGGAAGTTATTACTCATATCTGGGAATGATGTCATTCCCAGTGACAGTCAGCTGGGTAGCTACTGTTGGCAACACAAGCTAATAATAATACACTGAAGTAGGATGAACCGGGTCTTGCAAAGGCGGTTCAAACTTGAACCTATTCCCACAGTGTTACATTACAACCAAAATAGATATTCTATTTGGATTTTATGTCAGATTAAGGCCATCCTTACTCCAATGAGTAACGACTGTGGTAGGGGGCGACTGTGGCTCAGTGGTAGAGTAGAGTTGGCTTGCAATCGGAGGGTCGTAGGTTCGATTCCAGTCACAAGTCGATGTGCCTCTGGGCAAGGCACTTAACCCCAAAAAACATAGTCCTACCGAGCTGTGTCGGTGTATGAATGTGAGTGTGAATGGGTGAATGTGGCTTCAATGTAAACCGCTTTGAGTGGTCAGTATGACTAGAAAAGCGCTTTATAAATTCAGTCCATTTACCATTTAGATCTGAACTATCATTGAGAAGGTTTAAAGCCAGGTAGGTACTCAAGGAACATGATGTTTAATCTAATATCGGAACCTGGAGATAGGAACGACCAACTCATGGCGCTCTACATTAGCTGACAGTCTAGGTAAGGAGAACATTAATCGGAGAAGCAACCAAGAGGTCCATGGTAACTCTGGAGGAGCTGCAGAGGTCCATAGATCAGGTGGCAAGAGCTGCTGGATTTCGGCCAGTACCTAACAGCTGCCGTTATAATATTATTATAACAGCTGCCCAGTTTAGATTGGGCCAGACAGGAAAGCAGTGTAACGAATCGGCAAATTTCAAAATAAAAGACACATGAAGATTGCTCACCTATGAAAAGAAAAATATCTGAACATGATTGACTGTCAGGATAAGAAATGTTCCTGATGTGCCTTTGTAGAAATGACCAAGGCTCCTTCAGATTGTAGGAACATATGTCTAGCCTGATTAGTTAATGGCAGCAACTGAGAGAATCAAATGCCCTTCTACAAGAAAGCCATAATTCAAACATGGCATCAATCTACAATGAAAGGGAAGAAAATGCAAAGAATGTGTTGTAATGTCCTAGACAAAGTTCAGACCTCAGAACGGTTGAAATGCCGTAGTGAGCCATACAGACGAAAGATTTATTAGAAAATAGCCGGTTGCGGCCCGGCTTGGTCCTGGTGCATGTCGGGCGGGTCCTGGGTGGTCCGGTGTGTCGGGCGGCCCTGTTTCGGGCTGATGACCTCCTTGGATTGACTGGGGCACCTCTTATGGGGGTGCCGGGGTTGTAGAATAGGTTGGTGCCGTCCGGTGGATCGGTGGGGACCGTGCCTGGCGCCCAGTCCTCCTGCCGGTTCCAGGACTTCAGCTGGCTGGTCTGTTCACCTGGTGGGGCTGTCCGGCATTGGCTGGGCCCCTGGTCTTGGCGCCCCACGTGGGGCGGGATCTGGACCCTGGAGCTGGAAGATCTGGATGTCCAGGTGCCGGCTGGGCGCGGCCTGGGGAGGGCGTACATCCGCTGTGGCTCTTGCTGTGGCTCCCTGGCGTGGTGTGTGGAAGGGGCCGGGATGTTGGCGGTGGGTATTGGTCCGGGGTGGCGGCGGCATGTGTTGTCCGTCGGTTGGCTGCGGGTCCTCCTTGCCTGCGGCGGCGGCGGGGGCCCTTGTCGGCTGGTCCCTGGTTGGGGCCCCCTGGGGGGCGGGGTGCCCCTGGTCCCCGTGGCCTCCGGTTCCTGGTCCGGGCCCGCCCTGGCGTAGCCGGTTACCGGCGGAGCCCGTGGGCTCGTCACTGCGATCTCTCGGGCCCCAGCATCGCGGCTGGTGGGTGTTCCCCTGGGGCTTCCATCTGTTCCTCTCTTGGTGGGTGATCGACCCTGCGCTGATCCGCCTGTGGACTCTGTACTCTGTGGGACCCTGGATGCATACATCTCTTGCCTCCTCCATGTCTGTGCCGATTCCTGTAGGACGGATTGACGGTTCCTTACACCAGCTATCAATCACTTGCATGGGGAAACCTTATTCAGACCTGCATGCTCGCACACACATAGGTGTGGGGACATAGGTGAGGACGGACATATCTTAAGCTGAGGTTATCATCATTAGTTAGTTGTTCACAGGAGCTTACCAGAAACATTTGTATTATGTTCATTAATCAATGCTTGTGTGTAGTGAATGTGTAATTCTTTGTTTATTCTACCAGATCCGAACTATTGGTTTGGTTCTGTACAGTTTGTTGTTTTTGTTTTGTATTACTGTTTCTCTGCCGTCCGGCAGAGGTGGAGGACTGGGATGTTTTCTTGTGTTCTTTGTTTGCCTCCCTGTCTTGTGTCGTCGGTTCGCCCCTCTGTTGGTCCGGTTTCTTTTCTTCACCTTCTTCCTTTCTCCCTTCTTGTCTCAGTTTAATGTCCATGACGTCAGGAAATTAAACCCACAGTAATCACTAATAAAGATTTTTCATACATATACATCAAGTGGCGTACTACAGCGAAGCTGTAATACTCTGCTTGGGAAAGTAAAACTGTTGGGCTTGTACTTGGTACTCAGACACCAATTCTGAGTAGCATACTGCTAGACAGGACACGTTAAAAAAAAATAAATAAAAGATTTATTAGAAACATCTCCAAACTGAAGATATGTTACAGAAATGCTTCGGTTTTACTCCAAACTGTGAATCCAAATGTGTTTATTGCATAGGAGCTAAAGTATTGTGATATTATTATAGAGTAACTTCAGCATCAGTACATCCTCTGATATCATACTGGTGTTCATCCAGCTCCGATATCACTGCAGAATGTACAGCTCCTTACACAGGAAAGAGGGATGGGGGGGCAGGAAGCTGAGGACAAGCAATGACCTGAGTGCTGATCCAGCAACCATTAGATCACTTCCCTCGAGACCTTCAGCTGGGATTACATCATTTCCTGTTAGTTTCCCCACTTCGTATCGACATCTGCCTCCCATCTCTCAATACAAGGAAGGAAGATTTATACAGAGAACAAGCGGGGCAAAAAAACACACAATCTATGCTGGATTTTATGTGACACACACACACACACACAGAGGGAGAGATCTAACTGCGCACACACACTCGATATCTGGTCAAAATGATACATTCCTGTGTGTATTTAACCCACAACTCAAAAACTCAGCAGATCCCAGAGGTTCTCAGCTGCTGCCATATAATGTGACAGAAATACACTCTCACACACACACACACACACACACACACCAGTGTGTTCCACATTTACGGACAGAACAAACAAGTTCTATTTTTACCCGCTCAGAAACAAACAGGAGGCAGCAGGAAGTGGATCCAGCTGAATGGCTTTACAGAGGGGTGGGGACGCTGTTCCACCCCCTGCTGACATTTTGGTTCTGATGCCTCAAAGAACCAGCATTTATGGACCAGCAGGTCAGGAAAAGTGCTGGTGACAGGGCATGTGTGGCAGAGCTACATGATGGATGGAAGCAGGAATCTCATTAAAGCTGCTCTCAGATCCTTTATTGTTGTGTCTGAACAACATGGTCGAAAGCTGATCAGCTAAAAGGTGATTTATCAGATCTTCATTGGATCAAAATTTATGTTCTTCACTGATCTGCCGTTCACTTCAGCCAAATTGCAGCCAATATGCTTATTAGGGCAGCAGCTAGTGACTCTCTAAAAATGTTCTTGATTACTGGGTTAACTTGATCAATACACTGGATCAAAAAATGTACAAAACACCATTAAGTTTTTATAATGTAAGAAAAACTGACATAAAATGACTGAGATCAAATATTACTGTGTAGTAGAATGTTTCCAGGCGGTATAATGGTTGAAAAAGAGCTTGATTTTGACGTTCTGCACTGAATGTGGGTCATTTAGCAATGAGCCAATCAGATCTTTCTGTCTGCAATCACTAGACAGAGAACAATCTCTACTTGTGGGAAATTCTCCTCCTTGAATCTAAATACCATCAGCACTTATTGGGACTGATATTTTAAATAAGATAAACACATTCTGATTTGCAGTTGTTGGGCGCCTCCTTCACCGACCCATGATATATTACCAAGCCTGTTCATGAGTCAGAGACGAAGCCATTGTTGATAATGGACAGCCAAGGGCACTGAAAATGTCCTCAAGGGAAACAAAATCATCGTGGATTGTGATTTTTTTCCCCCCTTTTCAATACAATCAAACCGTAACAACTCTTTTACTGGAAAAGGAGGAAGTTTTCCTCTCCAATATTTGTTAGCCAGGTTAGAAAATATGAGCTGAACTCAAGTCAAACCTCTAGGGAAGCTTGAATCTAGCTTGGCTTAAAGTAGTTTAGGTCCTGCTTTGGACTGGCCCATCACTGCAGCTCATCACACAATCAACTAAACAAATGGGACTTTGCCAGAAGCTCCTACGAAACGTGGCTCTGGTCGGTTGGAACGGTTTTTAGAATAGTAAAGCCTAGTTTATACGTCTTCGTCAGAAGGGGTGTGGATACACCCAGGGCGCTCATCTTCCAACGCAAACGCTCTCTGGGAGGCTCACAGACTGTGACAGAGACGTTTTTTAAATGTCAATCAAAAGCTACAGAGAGTGCAAGTCTGATGGGTCAGCACGCCACGTCCTTTACCACATACAAAAAAAAAACTGCTGAACGTATCTAGCGGCAGACATGGAGCAAATCAGAAAACGGCTTACATACGGCAATTTATAGCCGTTTTTAGAAAGACATTCTGGAATAATCGCGCAAAATTCCATTCAGTCTTTGACCGAGTTGGGCTGAAAACGCTGAAAACTTAAGAAAAGACCGTTGCGGCCTGGAGTCTCTAAGTACGTTTAAATCAAGCTTTTTGGACTTTTCGGAATAATGGCTTGCTCCCTGTTGAGAGCCAAGTCCCAGTTTACATGTCTCTCAGAAAATCTAATTATTAAATGAAGTACGTTTAACTGACAGATTGCGACATGCGCGCCTCCATGTTAGCCTTATAGCGGTTAGCTTTGAGCTGCACACAGGCAGTAAACAGAGGCTGGCGGGAGTGAAGCAGACGAGTTAAAGCAGGATACTCACAATCACAGAGCACCGTCTCTTCGTCAGTCCAGAAAATGCACTGATTGGCCGCTTACATTGGTCTTAGCCAGCAAATGTTTCTTATAATACTACTTTGTTGTTGCTCAGCCACACTTCCACTTCTCCTTACTTCCCAATGGGATGCGTGAATATGGGCAGGCGGGTTGGTTACAGAGAAGTTCGATTCCCAATCGCATTATCTGGGTAGCTTAGTCGAGCTTCTGAAACTCCACTTCGGTCAATTCAAGCCAGACTAAGGGGTATACATGGATTTCAAAAGTCTGATTTCAGTCGGACTCAGGTAATTATTAGACTTTCTCTTGCTGCATGTAAACGTACTGACTGGTTGTGTCTCTCCTGTAACTCTTGCTTCTTTTTGGAGTCTGGAAAACTGAGCAAAATGTTCAACATACCTTCCATGTCATACATTGGTCTGTTTAATGATCTGGCAGCGCTACTTTTCGGACTCTTGATACCACCCTGCCAAAACTTCAACCCCTAGAGCCATTACTCCCCAATAATGGAAAACCACCAGAGCTGTGTAGAGGAATGCTGAGTCAAGCCACAGCATCACTGATGGTGTCCAAGACGCCTGGTTTGGAGTTAGCAAACTCCTTGGTGGCTAGTTGAATCCCTCCAACAGCTTACCAGCAAACCTATAGAAGTCTCAAAGACACCTGGTTGGAAAGGATACCCAAAAGGCCAAGATCATCCCCCCCTTCAGACGCTGAGCAACCCTAAACTCCCAGAATGCCCTGGGTGAGATTTCCACCAGTCTACAAACTGCCAGACACAACTAATGCTCATAAAGAACAAACAGAGGGCACTCCTTTACCAAAGCCCACACCTCCACTCCTTGTGTACCTTCAGGGTGTTCGCTTTCACGCAGACAGCTCCGTCGGTTTGGGGCTAAACTCACTGCACAGAAGACAGAATCATTTCGACGACAGAAACACATCTCTGGCCGACTTCTGAGCCTGCTCTGTGTGTACACAGCAACACGGTGCGTGTTGCCTCTCTGCTTCATTATTCACTCAGTGACAGCTTCCAGTTGTTACAGCCTGTTGTGGTTGAAGTGTAATTGTGTGTTACATGAGCCTGACCCCCTCAGATGTGCAACACAGACCGTGACACAGACAGGGCCCGTCTCAGAGTAGGTCAGGACTTCACAGAGATGTTTCGTGTGTCAGGTCCAATGATTTGATACATTCATCATACCTGGAAACAATGATACTACAATCCAGCTACAACGGAATCAAATTACCCTGTTGTTTCGTGGACATAAAAAGGTAGGTATAAACTACAAGTATAAACTAAAAGTAAATCCATGGATCTTTTTTCCCGCCCTATCTAATAGAATGCTACATGAATGAAATCACACATAACTGCCAAAATTTTGGCCACAAAACTTGAATTTTAAAGTGACCGTGGGTCTCAAATAGCTTATTTTATTATTATCCTTTCATCTGTGGGTTGAAGGTTCAAATCCCTGCTTTGTCCATCATGGTCATTGTGTCCTTGGGCAAGACACTTCACCCCGTTGCCTGCTGGTGGTGGTCTGGTGGCAAATTTTATAATACACATTTACGCTGCAGCGGGACTGTTAAAGGAAAATTCAGTTGTTGTGTTTTTTTCAACAGTCCTGCTGCGGCGTAACTGTGTATTACATTCAAATCAGCCCACAAGAGAACCAAGAAGCACTTCCGAGGCGTTCTTAAGTGCAAGGGGAATATAAACTTACTATAAAATGACTGCGTTTTCGGGCAGATACAAGCAGAATTTGTCCTGCCCCGAGACTCCCGTTCTACAAATGTCCACTGATGGAGGAAGTGAATATAAATACTGCTGAACAACTCAAACTGGCTCCAAAATTTTCAGGGTGAGTAAGAAAACATAAAAACAAGGTCCAGGTTGAAAAAAAAAACAAAAACAGAATCGCCCTTTATTAAAACGAGGGGGAAGTGATGATGGAAAAAATAAAAGTCTCCATCTTTATGAATTCCCCTGCTTTGCTATGTACTATTCTAGAATCGTGGTCGAGAGCAGCCCAACGGCTGGAAATGTCCCTCGGGCCACACTTTGGACACCCCTGATATAAGATGCTTGTTCAGGGCTCAGCTGTAGACCATTCAAAGTCAATTTATACATTCTATGGAGGCACTGACACAAACCAGAATCTACCGACAGTCACAGCCAGTGACTGTCAAGTTGGAAATGGAAAAGTCTGAAATGTTTTCAGTCAATAAATGAACCATAACTAAGTGCCTTCGGGTCATGATGCCAACACCTTTTAGTGGGGATCTTATATTGAGGTATCCAGATAAGCAACAAGTCAAATCAGAGGAAGAGCAGCGAACTGTATAATAGTTACCTTGGAAGGGTTCCTTACCACTTTCCACCATTTCTACATAAACCTCTTAATAAATAGTATGTTAAAAGACTTGCTGATTAAACAGGTAGGACTCAGGCCACGTCCACAATAAGCCGGATAATGCCTTAAACGTATAATTATTTAGTCTCCACCCCCCTATCGTCCACACTAACCCGGCGTCGTTTAAGGTCTGTGGCCGGATAACTATTAGCCGGCTAAGAGAGCCGTGTAAATCTTAATTCAACGGCTAAACGAGCTGATGTGGACAGCTTCCCCGGATAATGAAAGGAAGTGGCGTCAATGAATGCTGCGTCAATAACAATACGACACTACAGACAAAGACAACAGGGAAGAGTAATAAATGGATCTCGTCGTCTGTCCACACCAAAAACTCTCTCTTCTTCTGAGCAGCTATTGTTCTCTTCGGTTAACGGGACAAGCAGATATGTACTGTGCTGTAGAGCTTCTTGTATATATTATGTAGGCGCTGGCGTCACGTAGATTATACGCGTTTTTCGTGCGTCTTTTCGAGCATGCCCAGTATTTGCACAGGTCGGTATGGGATTGCGCAATCATGGGACATTAAACGGACCTCAAACGGGGCGTAAATGCTCGTGTTGAGTGGATAACATTAGGCGTCTAACTCCCCGTATAACCTTATCGGCTTAGTGTGGACGTAGCCTCAGACCAAGCCAACCTCTGATCTATAAACATACTTGGAAGGATATGTGACTGCTACCTGGATTAACAGAAATATTTATTTCCCCACAGAACTCCACAGGAGAAAGGATTATCTCCAAACCCTCATGAATGTGGCTCCATATACCTCAGCTACAATCTGCCTTCTGGAAAACCACTTCATGGCCCTCCGATCAACCGACCAACAGATGCCTGCTTTTTTTTTGACTTGGTTAGACGGACAGTTTTTCCAGTGAATTCCCATTTCCCACCAGATTGAATAAATTCCTGGTCCAGGTTCTCTTGGTTCTGCTACAGAGAACTAAGAACCTCAGTTCCTCAAATAGCAGCAGTGCCGATCTACACAGCTGATACTATAACACAAGTCTTTGTCGTGAACATTCTGCTATGTTGAAACACAACCCAGACATCAGAAACAAGCTTCTTTTTCTTCTCCCAGCTGCTCCCCTTAGGGCTCACCACAACAGATCATCTGCCTCCCTCATGTTATTTCTAGAATCCTCGTCTGTCCCACAAACACTCTTTACTCTCCTGCACTACATTCACAAGTTGTCTTCCTGTCCCCCTCCCCCGCTCACAGCCCCATATCCAACAGCCTTCGTCCAACATATCCGCTATCCCTCCTCTGCACAGGTCCAAACCGACCCGTCGTTGTCTGTAAAACTTGTCTCCAACTGTCCATTTCGCTAATTTCTGCTGGAATTCCCCAGGTCCTGTTTTTCTTGTTACTGCCACCATCTCTGAAGCACACATCACAGCTGGTTGTCTCTTTAACACATTCATCTCCCTTTTTCTTCTGCAATCAAACCCATGTCTTTGAATGGTTAGCCCTGATTTGAACCAACTGAACCACCCGCAGACCAATACTGCATGCAGGTTCGCTCCTCCACCTTCTCCATATTCTCTCTTGCTTTTACCGACTCATTCCTCTCCTCTTTGGATCACACCAGCACGACACAGAACATGAGGACTTCTGCAAGACCTCATCCTTCCACATGTCCATCATTTAATCATACTTCTCTGACTGCCCTATAGTCGCTTCCTTGGCATCTTGGCAGCTTTTTTCTTATCCTAACCTCGACAGTCTATGTGTCTGGAGTTACAAGAAATCATGTTCTTAAGAGTCAGCACCAGATTTCTCCATTTCACAGCTATTCTCTCACATGGTATATATAGAAATCTCAAAATAAATGTTAATATATTACCAAGACCTTCTAAAATAAAACTGGGATTTTGGTCGAAAACAACAGGGTCACTATGCGTTCTGTAAAACGATCAGTATTGCCTCACGGTTTAACATTCTCAACTTCTAGCCAAGATTCAGCATATATGTAATTCCCTATCTTTGGTAGTACAGCACAGTAAGAAAGGGTGCCATCATGTACAGTACACAACTGCATCGCCGTCGGCGACAGGCAGCTCTAACTAAAGTACAGAAACTCCAGCTCAGAGCCAGCACAAAAGAATGAAAAATAATTTCATTTTATCAGTTTGTGTTTAAAAACAAGTTAGTACTAACCAAATCTAAGACTTTACTAAATCGATTTAAGAGGTTATAATACTTTTTAAGGGTCTTAATTAGGGATGCACCGAAAATTGGGTCACAGAAAATTTTCGGCCGAAAATGACCCGAAGGTGCATTTTGCAAAGACCTAAATCACCGAAACAACACAGCCGAAACTTTATTAATTTAATTTATATTGTGCATTGTTGTTATGTCAGTGCTAAATAAATATCTTCATAGTTTTGTTACTGATTTATTGCAATGCCTTGATTTTAGTGAGGTAAGTACACATCATAGCCATAAATGCTATCGTTCTAATAATTGACAATCATTTCTTTCGGTGTTTCGGTTTTTCGGCCTTAGTATTCTTCATTTTCGGTTTTCGGCCAAAGGTTTTCATTTCGGAGCATCCCTAGTCTTAATGTTCCTTATATCAACACTTTTCATGACCTTGTTGAAACCTTGAAATGTAGTCTAAAAGTCCAACATTCTCTCTTTTAGAAGTCTCCATGCCTTCATTTCGATCAGGGAGTTTTTGCTCTTCATCCTCCACATGGATCCCCTCACTTCCTCCTCTGGGCTTCCTGATTCGTTAACCTCCCCCTCATCAGCTCCGCGCTGTGTGCTCACTTTGTTTGCACGTGTATTTCCATCTCTATCTCACACAACTCCCTGCCAGCCCTGCTCAACCTAACCGAATGTAGGTGATGTTAGCGACGCTCTGATGGGTCCTGTCCTGGATGCTCGGTGTAATTCCTACGGTTGGATCTGTGCTGTGGGGACGGAAACTGGTGCAGCTCCCAGGAGGAAAGGTCTGTCATTGCTTGCATAAAGCGCACTGCAGCACAGGCAGAAACAGTGGGGAATACACCCATCTGAGTGGAGTGTTGCCGCTCACCTTTGGTCTGCAAAGAGCTCAGCACGGCTCCAAGAGGACTGATGAGTCACCCTGTGGACACAAAGGAGAAAAGGTTACAACACTGAACAGTAAAATCTGATTTTCTTTTGGTGGATCAACAGACAGGAAGTGGAATAGTCCTGTTGGGAATGGAGGTTTTTTCTGGGGAAAAAAACATAACCATACATTTTATTATTTGCCGTGCAAATCTGATCCTTGTTGGCCTTATTTTATTGATATTTTCTGAACAGAAGTATATATTCATTTTATGTACATGAAATCAAGATAAAAAAGACTTAAGATCATGGTTATTTCTACATTTCAGATGGTAAGAAGTTATGTTATTATACTGTAACTGTAAGTTACTATATTGTCAAAAGCATTGATTTGCCTGCTACCCCACACATCTTTAGTGACATCCCCTTCCTAGTAGAGTCAACATGCGCCTGGTCATCTTAAATCTTACTCTGAAGGTGTTAATGTACGCTTATGAGAAAGCTTTTTGAAGCAGATGTTTGAGGTCAGATGCTGGTGTTGGATGAGAAGGTCTGATTCCTACCAGAGCAGATCTGTTTGGTGAGCTTTGGACTCTGTGGAGACAATAAGATTCCCTCCACATCAAACCTGCTCATTCATGCAAGTATGTAAGTAAAATGCATTCATGTTGCACCTTTCTCAGATAAGAATCAGCAGTGTTTCACTACAAGACGATAAAAAACACGAAAATGGGCAAAACCAAGCGGGTTTTCTGTTGAGGCAGTGAAGCTTCAAAACTGCCCCAGACGGGAGCGAGCCGCCACAGAGAAACAGCCACAGGGCTCAAGTTATCACGTTGTTATTACGTTCCATGTTATGGAAACCTTAATACAGTTACGAACACACATTGGATTTACTATCATTATTTTTCTAAAAGAAACCATGTTTTTTTTCCCCCCGTTTCTTTGTATTTTGTTGTTTTTATCTTCCGGTCCGTGTGAATATTGTCTGATATTAATCCTGTATGCGATGAAAAAAATGTTACAAATGGAAACCAGTGCCTTGAACTGTAAACCTAGGAAGGAAGCTACTACTGGTTGTATTATAGTGTTTGAACCTTTGGTGTCCTGGTTTCCCTGTTAAACACTCTAACCTCGAACCTCGCCGGTTCATTTACAAACCTTAAATTGAAACCAGGCGGCTGTAAGAAGACTACATGCTGCAGCAAGGTGGTGATAAAACTAGAAAGTGTTCTAATGAGGTAAGAAAAATGTGCAGAGACAGCTGTCTACACACTAAATATGCTGTCAGCAGGTGGCACCACTGTGTGTTCCTTTCATGCTGACCAGGCTGGATGTGTGTGACCTAAAAATAAGTGACAAGCCACAACGTTTGGTCGTCTCCTTTCCCCATGCTTTAGCTTTCTGACGCACGCTCTCCAGGCTCTCCCCCTTCGGCTCCGGTTTTCTTTTCTCTACATCTGTATTCACTTGTTCAGCTGACGTCCCGCTAAATCACCACTGCTCACTGTCGCAGCTCCATCAGCTGCAGGCGAACTGCGTGAGAGATGCTGTAATTATGCGTTTACCAGAGCTTAGCAGTGAGCATCTGTCTCATGGCTGTGTGTCTGCAGTCCCTCCACAAACTAACCAGGCTCTACAAATGCATAAAAATATATCACCACTTCACATGACGGAAGAGAACGCACACGCACGCACACACACACACACACACCACTACTCCTACTAGCATCGGAATATTAGCAGCTCTCATGTGATCAGTAGCTGAGGGCTGAAATAACAATAACAATGTTGTTATAGCGAGTTACAGCTCATGAGCACATCAGCAGCCTACTTTCCACCACAGCAATGAGTCCAGGACGAGCTTGAAGCCAGATCTGGTTTTTGCACAAGTTAGGTTTTGTTTCGTCTAAACTGTGAGGAGACAAGGGTTGTTTTTTGTTACAGTAGAACTGAATCTTTGATAAGTGGTCCGGTACCAGACAGAACTGAGGTCATGTTTAAAGAGCGAAGCTTTCCGTTTCGATGCGCCTGATGCAGGTAGCAGCCAAGTAGTGGTTTCTGTGGCTCAGCGGGAAGAGTTGTGGACTTAACTTCGGCTTCCTTCATTTGCCACATGCTGATGTGCTCTTTGGCAAGGCATTTAACCTCAAGTTGCATGCTGGGAAATTCTCTGAATTTTGTGTTTGCCACAAAGGTTTTCCCGTAAACCAAATCACGAAATACATTTTAAAATAAGAGATGGACAGATCCATGTTCCTCTGCATTATGACACATCGATACATAAAAAAAATAGTTTTCTACAGTTTTCTGAGTTGCTGAGGAGTAGAACTCAGCAACATCAGCATGTCTCCATTTACCAAAGATGCTTTTTCAGTGAATGGAGAATATATTTTTTGATATAC
Source organism: Apricaphanius iberus (assembly GCA_028564705.1). NCBI lineage: Eukaryota > Metazoa > Chordata > Actinopteri > Cyprinodontiformes > Aphaniidae > Apricaphanius > Apricaphanius iberus. The sequence goes on along the minus strand of JAPXFQ010000474.1, from coordinate 197,485 downwards.
AGTAACCATAAGTTTTTACTGCTAATATACCCAGTTATGTGTATTAACCTAAGTAAAAACATATGAGAAAAACTATCTAGAAAAAAGCACAATTTAAATATGTCCCCCAGTTTTGTGCAACCCCATAACAGCATACCAAACTATGCCTTTAAAAAAATTATTCTATCAAACTTCTCTGGACCCAGGAAGTGACATCATTCAACTCTTTTCCTGCTGAAACAGTAAAGAGAAGCAAGTATTAACATATTTTCTAAACAATATTTTATTTCTTATTATCAAACTGACATTGTCAAGCTCAACCATCCAACAATGTTACATATAATAAATAATATGTTTCATTTGGCTTAATAAAAGCTGATGACTGGAAAAAAAAAAAGAATACTGTTGTGCAATAAAATGGAAATTGATTATTAAAAAATCATCCACTGTGATTTTCTACATGTTTGTTTTAGATTCTGTCCCTCACAGTTGAAGAGTATATTTGATACAAATTACAGACCTCTGCATGCTTTGTAAATGCGAAAACTTCAAAAATCAGCAGTGTATCAAATACTTCTTCTCCCCACTGTAATTTCATTCAACTTCAGATGGGATTCAAGTTTTAGCCATGATGATCAGTGTCTATACTGGATTTAAATCAATACTGACTGCCTGACATTGGGTCAGTGAATGCCCAAAAACTCTTCCAGCCTTCTTATTCGTTGTTAGCAGCACTGTTGCATTGCTACAGGAAGGTCCTGGGTTCGAATCCTGGTCTGGGTCTGCTTGCATGGAGTTTGGACGTGTTAGTACTATCCAGATTCTCCAGGTTCCTTGCCCGATCACTGCCTTCATATTTCGGTTTTCTAATTCCTCATCCAACCAAACCAGACTTCAGGATGCTGACTAATCGTTCTTTTAAAGCGCCTGACCTTTATGTTACCATGTTGGTGGGAGCAAAAGCAAACTAATGTGGATGCTGGCTGCCATGGCAACTGGCAACACTCGATAAATTATATAACTGGGTTAAAAAAAAAATTTAAATGAGGAAATGATTCGGTTGACGCTGAAGCATTTGTTTGAATTGTGCCAACATGCTGGGAAATAAGCAGCTCTTTAAATTTGCTCACTCCTCCTCTTACTGGAAGTCGGATTTATTTCATTTTTATGTAACCAAGCTCTGAAAGCTCTTTGTTGAGTCATAAGGAATATCTTTAGCTTCTAACATGCATATTTTCCCAGATTACTTCTGACCAACATCAGATCTCTGTTCATTAAATGGTTTTATTTTGGAATCCCTATTAGGGTTGCGTTTGTGAAGTGCTGCAGCTTAGCCTCTCCTCGGCAGATTGATGACTGTTAAATTACCCAACAGGCCACTTTAAAGCATATTACAACAGAAGCCAGCCTGCCAATACAAAGGCTTTTCATTCTCTAATTGGAAACAATAGTCTTACCTCTGTTAGTCCTCTTGTAATAAAAATGTGATCCACTGAGGGCTGTGCTGGTCATACTTAGTCATGGTTTCCTTTGGTAACAGGCTAAATGCATCCACTTTAAAACTATGTAGGGCTTTGCTTCATATCTGACGCATTGCCTAATCATTTTTGACATGTTTCGCTTCCATATAGGAAGCATCCAGGTCTCCACCCACTTAAAGACATCCCAGCTGTACGTTAGGAAGGCATTAGTGCAGATAGAGGCAACCTGAAGCAGTGAGGTGTAGCTAACTGTGCTTGTGGGTCGAAGGGGAAAATTGCCCTGGTTACGATATTAAGGGCAGATCCAGGGAGTCACTGTCCACTGCAGCCAACCCAAGAGCCCAGAACAAGAACCTGTGTCACTGAGCTGATTTAGTTTTCTCTGACAATGAGCTTCAATAAGACGTTTAATCCGCTTTCATTCAGTAACAGCTCTCTGTGAGCACACTAGCACATTTTATCCGGTTACCACCATTTAAAAAAAAAAACGGTATCAAAACCACCAACAATCTGGTGTTTGGGCTATGCTTACTTTTCTCTCTTAGCACAGTGGAGCCCAACTACTCCAGCTTCAGCATGCCGGATTCTCTTGTTTTGGATCTGCCTAATTGCTAATGTTTTAGTAGAGCATGTTTCAAATATTTTGGGGAAAAAAGCAGCTTGGGAAACTGACGTACAATGTTACCTGACACACTGTTGGCAGGTGTTTGCAAAGCAACCAATCCAGGAGTGGCAATAAGCAAGATCGTAGATGTTAGCTTCTCTAGAAGTGGCAAGTCTGTATTATTTGCATTTTAACGTACGTTTACTGTCTGAACTATTAAAAAGGCAGTTAGAGGAATTTTAAAAGAGGTCTGACATTTTTGTAGATTTCAGCTTTTTGCTGCCGATTGTAGTCTCTAAAAACACTGGGGTTCCACTGTACAGTTAGTGCTGTGGCTTCACTCCACGTTAAAAAAAGAAATGTCAAAACAGAGCAGTCATGAAGATCAGCTTTATATTGATGTGAAATTTAGTGTCAAAAATAAAGTCCTCCAATAGATCCAGAAAGGAACAGCCAGTTCTGATAGCAGGTAAACTAATAAATGTATCATGTTATCATTGATACCGTTTATGGGATACTTCCCAAGACAATATAAAGTATCTTTCACAAAGCTAAAAATGAAAAATAAAATACAGCACATCAAATATACATGAAAAAGTAGTTCATACTTCAGCTAATAAATCTGTTTTCGGACACAAGAACCATTATATTGTTTGACTGGATGTGTACAGATCCTTGTGTATTCTTTCCAAGAAGCAGAGAAAACAGGGAAATGCCTGAAATTCTTTATATAGAGAAAACCAGTAACATCTGATCATGTTTCCCTTTGCTTATGGAGTAATGGGATATTTTAACTAAATTCTGGAGCAAGGCAGTGAAAGGTTACACAGAAGTAGAGAGAACATAGGTGGATGGGTAACCCTGGGATCTAAGATTCCCCATCTGTGTTTCAGGTTAGAGGTGTCCACCTCGTTCCTGCTTCAGCCACTGTAGGATTGTCTTTTTAACTTCCTGTATGATAACAGCAGCAGCAGTAAAGCTGCACCTCATTCCAACAGGTTTGCAGTTTAACACAATGTCTTCTCTTAGTAAGTTTGTTTAAATAATCAAATGCTCACTGACATGTTCCCACAAACTTTGGACCTGACCACTAGGGAAGCCATTCATGACGGCACCTTTAATCAGAGGAAGCTTTATTTGTGGCTTCAGCTGGTGCCTGTAGCATCAGGGACCACTGAAAGAAATGTATGAGCTGATGTCAAATAAAAGGCCACAAAGGAAAATCCTCACCCTATGTTGTTGGCGAACTACATCAGAACAGAAAAGCTTCTGAAAAAGATCATCAGCATCGCTCAGAGGAGATCAGATATGATTTTTGGTTTCAGACAAAATGACTAATGTAACATCCAATGATGATGAGTAATAACTTAGTCTTTTATAACCACATTCTCTACCAAATAACACCTCAGATAAGTCAAACAAACAACTAATTAGCTGTTTTCTAAAGTATAAAAAACATCAGATTAATTTAAACGGGTCATCCCACCAATCTCTGAAAACTGAAGGTGTAACTATGATGAGATTATATTATTTAAAATGGAAAAGTTGATGTTCCTTCATGATATAAGACTAGTTTATGCTTCTCCGACCGCAAATTTTCACTCAGACGCAGACGTATTGACGGACACGTTTTTCGTTTATATTACTCCGCTCTTCCACTCCATTCACTATTGTTTTGCTCGAACAGGAAAGCAGGGGGCGCTAAGTTTTCATGCCGTCTCTGCTTACTATCAATGTGCCGCTTCTGTTTTTTTCTAAGCTTGTGAACGCATCTCTTCCTCAAGGAGCAATGAACGACAGAAAGTAAGGTTTGATTAAGCTATAAATCTTTTTACTAAAAGTGCAGCTTACAGAATACTCTAGAAACACATGGAAACAAAACACAGCAGCCGTTATTTGTTGTTTTCCTGCACTTCCTTGTTTTCCTACACATCCTTTTGTTCAAAATCGCCAAAGGAACCGATTAGATCAATTATCCTTTCAATATAAAGCAAATAGAGGCCAAACGCTGCATTAACTACTCATTACAGCGACTATAGAGCCCCGTTGTGGTGAAGCGATCTCTGGTTGTTACTGAAACTGACCAATCAGATGAATACGCTCTCCGTCGAAAGACAAATTTGGGCCTCTACTCCGTGTGTTCTTGCGTAGGTGACGGAGATCCCTTGCGTTGACGGATAATGGCGTTGCGTCAATCCGTCTCTGTCAAAACGGAGAAGCATAAACTAGGCTTTAGTTTGCGTTTGCTCTGCCAGAGGGTAACATGGTAACATGTAGGAGTGCTGAAAACCAACTTCATGCAAAGGATTATGGGTTGGGGAATGAGATGGTTATATTCATGTCTAAATAAAGTGAATATCCATTAAGTCAAAAGTTAACTGCATTTGGACACATTTTTTTTTCTTTATACAAACTTTTGTTTTTCTTCATATTTTATGTATTGAGTTTCAAGCAATTTTAAAACCTGTCAAAGAGCAGCATATTTATACCTAACTTGAAACTCTAACACTGATAGAATGAGTCCTTTTTTTCTTATTTTCAAAGATTATAGAAAATGTTTTCTTACCTTCCCTCTGATTCCAACCAGGAAGCATTGAGTGATGCTGTTTCTCTTTGAATAATATAACAGAATAAATCTAAAAATATTCTGATCTAATAATTTACTTTAAAAGTCATTATATTTTCCCTCAAGTCAATAAAGTGACCCTGAACTCACCTACTCCAAACATTCTGGGGAATTTTCCGGCAGGGTTTCCTTCATTCCATAGACTGATATTAGGGGCGTAACAGTGCAAGAATTCCGATATGGATTTTTATCATACTGCTCTGTCAGTTCATCATACACACATACCGAATGAATCCAGCTGTTTTCTACCTGAACACACACAGGATGTTGATGTGCTGAACTCAGACTGTGGTGCAATGTTCTGCAGAGCAACTTTAATCAGTAACACCAAAACAGAGGGGTCTCAATAAACTCTACTAAACATTAATGGTTTCTCATGCAGCTACAGTAGAAACAGAAAGACCAGATCTTTTAACAAAAGAGGGTCCATAAGAACTAACCCTAAAACTAACCTGAAACGGTCAAGCTAAATGGAAACATCACAATAGTTGAGAAAAAAAAGCTGACGTCCTTACGGCTACCAGTAGCAACCAATCAGGTTAAACTCCTGAGTTTGTATAAAATACAAGTCATCAGAATCCCTGTTGATAAGAAGGGATTTTCCTTACAGTTGCCCATGTTGCATTCAGGTACAGCTGGAATACTAGACTGCTGAAATAGCAAAGCACTACAAAAGGGATTACAGCATGTTTTATCCCCAAATACTAAGTATTATTAAATATTACTAAATATTTCTAAACATTACCACTGACTAGTGGCAATATCATCTTCTACTCTGGCTATGTCTGCTTGTACTATTTTATTTACGTGGGGAAAAAATCCAATCAACTTTCCAGTCTGCACTATACTTTTTTGAGTTATAGAACAAAAAAACAAAAAAAAATCTAAATATTTTCATGAATTGAAAGGAAGGAATTTATTGAAACATTTTGAAAACATCCCAAGCTGTGATTTTTTTTGTCCCGTTACCTGCCTGATGGATACTAAATCCTAGAATGCTATAGATGCTATTCGAATACATTTTCTACATGTCAGGTTATATGACTAAAAGTAAGTGGTGGAGATGGGGAATGGTAGAAGCACCAACGAGGAAGCATTGAAGCTGCAGAACAGCTCATCCTTTGTGAGCAGACAGTTTAGTCTGCATCAGCTGAAGGACGTCTACGCACACAACATTTCACCCTGAGCAGCTCTGACAGCCCAGTTTGCACCTGCTGCTGCTGAAACGCAGCCAACAGTTTCACTGCGAGACGTTCAAGCCTTCCACCCGAGCAGCTGAGCTAACCACAAACTGTTCTGCCAGGTAACCAGTGAGCCCTTCAACTAAACCAGTACAGTCCTGTTAAAAGAACAGTCGGCACAGATTACTGGCTGCAGAGTGAACACGCCCCCAGAAATGTGCTGCATGCTTGTTTTGTACCTAGCAGGCGCTAACCGGCAAGACTGCACGGCCATACAACCTGATAAAACACAAGTAAATGCAAAAGTCTCCAAGTATAGTGTTTACAGTAGTATCCATACCCCTTTTAACGTTTCATGTTTTCACACTCACACATGTTGCTGAGATTTTATGTGAAGGACCGACACAAAGTCCTGCATTGCTGTAACATAGAAGAAAAATAGTAGCCTACACGGTTTTAACATTTCATAAAAGCCTTGATCTGAAGTTGCACAGATATCTTCATGAATGAGCCAGGCATGTAAATTCAGTTTCCTAGAATGTCTCTGCCAGCTTTTACATGTACAGTCAGATTGGATGGAGAGCATCTGGAAATCAGTTTTCAAGCAGACTCTGACTGAGCCATTCGAATATATGAACATGCTTTTCATTTTGGCGCTGCCTGTAATGTTTAGGGTGAACCCCCGCCTTGTTCTAAAATGTTTCACAGACTAACAGGTTCGCTCTCTAATGCACTCCATCCATCTTCTAATCCAATTCTGATCAGTTTCTCCCCTCAGCATGATGCCACCACCACCTTATACGATCAGTGCTCTAATTGCCCAAGCAGTCTATTTTGTGACGAAAAAACAATTTCACACTTCTTTGTGTTCTATAAAGAAACTGAACAAAAGTACTTCAAGGTTTTGGGCTGCAACGTGACAAATGTTATGCAATCCTCAGTACATAACCACTCTACTTTTGGAGGGGGGTCTTCTGACCATGTGTCACCTTATTTCCTTCCCATCCTGTTACTGCTGACACACCACACATGTGCACAACGTTTCCTCTCCTGGTGTTCCCGTTTCAGCTCTGCAGGGACATTTATTGGCCAAAAAAAACAGCTACCCCCACTGTCAGGAAACCTTTTTGGTTTGGCATGATGTCCTGATTAAACCAGGCAGCTGAAGGAAGTGCACCAAGTGCTGGGACATTTTCTTCTTTTCCTCCCCCATGTTTTCCAACACCGCAGAACACAGCATTGACATGAGAAAATAATCAGTAGGAGTATATTTTAGGTGTGAGGATGAAACATCAGCTTTGGTTAAAATCCGTTTCAGAGCTGTGACCAACGTTCCCACTAAGCTAAATAATCAAATATTTCATTTTGTATAATTTTGCAATGTGAATCACTGAGTTCATCTACAGTCCTAGCGGAGCCTGCACTGGACAACAACTGTACATACCGTTATTAATGGTTATTTCCATATCAACGCGGCGGAGACCCGCACATTGACACGATCAGTGGCGGGCCATGGATTTGTTATCTGGGCCTTCAGTGAGGGCTTAACAACTTAATGATGTTGTTACAAATATAAAAGCCAGCAATGCTCTACAAAACCACAATGTAATATGACCTGGTATTTTCAGAGGTCCTGTTTAAACCTGGCATTAATAGCAGTAAACTAAGTAAAGGCTGTTGGGGGAATTTTTTTGGGAGGTTTGCTTCTGCTTTATTTTATGCTTATGCTTATGGATAGTGACAGGGAGTGAGAGACAGAGCAATGAGTAATTTAGATAACTCATTGCTTTTGATTAAGTTAGCCAAAATAACAATTAGTAATCATTATCAATGTGAAAAATGTTGTGTATTGAGTAATACCATAATTAAAACAAGAACCAAAGTAAACTCTAAACCTATAGTATGCATATGGTCTTTTCTGGCTGACACAAGCTGGATTTAACTGGCATCTCTTTACGATCTCAAGCTTGTCTGAATATGTCTGCCTGGAATATTGATTTTTCATCATTTCTGAGACAAAATCAACCAAGAATTAAATTGCATGGTTAGTAGAAGATGGTGCTTTCCTAAGCAAGAGATGGCAGTAATAACTTTGCTCTGACTATCCAATCAGAGCGCGGAAAACTTCTGCCATCATTTATTAATAGTTAATGAACTCATGTTTTGGGAGAGGGCAAGGTGGTGTGTGTGTGTGTGAGAGAGAGATGGGGGGGGGGGGGGGGGGTGATATCTGAAAGGCTCCAGATTACAGAATGGACTGCAAGTGAAGGTTTTTCTATGCTCTAGAGACGAGTATGCAAATAAGACTACGATAAAATAAAAAACTAAATGAATAAAACAAGATACAATATCAAAACTTAATTAGAAGTATTCTCACTGAAATCGAAATGTTTTAATTAGGTTCTTTTAATAAAGCACATAACTTGGATGGATGCCATGCTGGCATGACCAGAGTGGTGCACATGTCTGAGGTTGCTTACAGTGGTCCAAGGGATCGGCTCAGGGAATAACAATTAAACAATTAAAGTGCAGGTTGCTGGTCAAATACTTGCTAATATGCATATAAAATGTTGTACAAAAATTACACTTTGAAATGTTTGAAGTTAATTTAAATTTCACTATGCATAACCGCAAGTATGTCAATGTAAAAGTTTCATAATCATGACCTGTGAGGTAAGGTGGGGGATTCATGTTGTTCTGAGCTGCCATCTCAGTTTCTAGTTATAAGATCCTGCGGTTGTGTTATCAAGAGTCAGTGTGTTCATTAGCTTTGGATTGTGATCATTTTTCTTAAAAATGGTAAATTAGTTTGCTGTACAAACACCAGCCTGTGAGACATGAACCCATTTCCACAAAACAAACAAAAAACAGGCAGCATCTTGCATGTCTGGGTGAATTTTATGCAGCTGACACTGCCCTGCTTTGGCTGTGGAGTACCCTTGAAATGTATAGCGCTCACTTCAGACCATAGGATTAAACTACCAGTGATGTAACAGAGATAATGCCAAAGCAAAGATCATAGACTCTAACCAGCCAGCGTGCTGCGGAGCTTACAGCTTCATGGGACCTCTGTCCACAGCTGCTTCTAACTGCAGCAGCCGGCTGGGAGACACGACTGGATCGATCGGAAGCTCAGCTCTATCATACATCTGCTATCAAAGATTAGAATCGATGTGATATGTGGCTTGTAAAAAGAAACAGTAAAGCTAACTTGCTGCACCTAGGCTGACTGTTAGCGTTGGCTAGCATTGGTTTGATTTGGGCTTTAATGTTCCCCTGCCCTCCCCATCGTGTCTCTGTTATCAGGGACATGCAGTAGGCTCATAGCTGTATGACTGTGGTCCATCAGTTGTGAAAGATTGCCCTCAAAGATTACAATCACCGTGATACAGTATATTTACTTGTAGCGCGGAGGCTAAGCGTTAGCGTCGGCTAGCATTGGTTTGATTTGGGATCATTCCCCTGCCCTCCCCATCGTCTCTTTCTGTTATTTGGGACATGCAGTAGGCTCATAGCTGTATGGTTGTGGTCCATTAGTTGTGAATGATTGCCGTCAAAGATTACAATCACCGTGATACAGTATATTTACTTGTAGCGCGGAGGCTAAGCGTTAGCGTCGGCTAGCATAGGTTTGATTTGGGCTTTAATGTTCCCCTGCCCTCCCCATCGTCTCTTTCTGTTATCTGGGGCATGCAGTTGGCTCATAGCTGTATGACTGTGGTCCATCAAATGTGTAATTGTGAATGTTTAAAATTTAATCTATGTCAAAGTTGCCATTAACATTTCTATTGATCACGCTGACAGGACACCCCTACCCATTGTCACTTCCAGTCTGGTATTCTCACGAAAACAACTCTAAAACCGAAATTAATCTAGTTATTAGTATATTTTTGTTTAGAAACTATTCCTAATATATTACTCTAAATTAAGATTTCAGGGGAGCTGGCTGCAATTTAAATATTTGGATCCTCAAAAGCGCTTCATCAACTATGAAAGGAATCCAACAAGGAGCGAGAAGTTAAATAAATATATTTTTGACCAGTTAACATTATGCTCAGGGAAAAAAGAGGTGAATGTATGCTGCCCTCCAGCAGCAAGAAATAGAAAAACACGCAGAGTTTGAGACTTGACCATACCGAATACCTCCAATAATTTGCCTACTACGTAGCAGGAGAAAAAGCATTAAGTGACCGACGTAGTAGATCCGAATCTCTAGTATGAATTGGCGTAGTAAAAAGTTTGCGGATGTGTACTACCGCCTAAGTGAAATCTGATGCACGCTACGCTATCCCACAATGCAGCGGAAGCCTCAAAATTGTAGAAGAGTTGACGTCGGCTACCAAGGAGGGGACCACAGGCGACACAACGCGACATAAACATAAAATGGTGGAGCAGTACATCCGATTTCATGCCTACTACTAGTTCATTTTCTACGCAGTATTCACGAGATCAACGGGCAATTAGCAGCTACTATGTAGCATGTAGTAAATACAAAGGGTTCGGATGGAGAGATGGTTTCTGATCTGAAGCCTGAGAGCAGAGCAGGAGCTTCACACGCTGCTGCTGCTGCAGTACTGTGGAACTGTCAGGAGGAATCACAGTGAGCTCAAAGCTGCTCACACGCTCCGCGATCACCGCCTCATAAACCCGATGAAGGTCACTGAGTTACTAGGTTAACATGCTGCGGTGATGAAGCTGCCTGCATGCGTGTCTCTGAGCAACTCTTCAGCTGAGCTGGGAATCAGCCCTACGGAGTCACAGTAACACATCAGTGACAATCAGAACCTACACCATGGCTGCTTTGTTCAAACGGAACCCAGTTGAAGTTATTTAATGACAAGTCCAGGTAATAACCCCATTCATTCATTCATTCATTCATTCATTCATTGATGGCAGAACAGAGCAGGAGGAATCCACTAATTATGGATGTGTATTGGAAAGAATCCAGTTTTATTACTAGATCCAGTTGTTCTACTGGAAAAAAGAAGGTAAAAAATAGCCACCAGCTTACAGTCAACTTTTTATTTTACTGCAAAAATGGCCCTCATCATTAATGCTTCCATTCAAAGTGACCCGTCCATATTTTATTTACATCCCTACTACTAAAGCCCCTGATTGATGCAGCAGCACTCAAGCGGTTATTGTTTTCCATGAGATCAGCACTTCCAAATCCAATCTTGTCCAAATTTCTTCCTAAGAAACTTGTGGCAAATATTGCCGACAAGGTGATTTAGTTTTTTTAATAGCCAAATGTTCACAAGTCCATTTCCTCATGTTTCCAAGGGGCTTTAAAGGCCAGAAATTGAATCAACTTTAACAGTTTGATTAAGAGGTAATGCAATTATTTAGGTTTAATACTGTTACTATAAAATCTGGGGTAAATTCTACAATTTGTCACAAAAGTACACATGTGTATCATTCAAATCTAAATCAACTGAAATGACTACATTATAATTGAACCACATCTATTTTCATGTAGGGAACTAAGCAGGAATGCAGTTTTACTTTGCATCTGCAGTCTTTCATCATATGCTGGACCATTGGCTGAAATAGGAAGTACTTTTTAATTTTTTCTATTGTCCTCATGTTTTATTCGCCTATAAACAGATATTAAAAAGCTAAAAGCTGATACAAAATAATACAGGGGACAATCAGACACAAATGTCCTATTTTACTACTTTACAATACTTTATTTGACCTAAAAGCAGATTAAGAACAGGGACAATAACTGTATTACATTTGGCTTGAGTTCTTGTGTGCTAGCTAGCTCTTAGATAGGTAGGCGATATTTTTTGCATTGAGAGAAGTCAAAAATGGCCTTTTAACCGATATTTTTATTTTGCTCTACTAATTTTTTTAATGCCATTCTCTTGAGTAAATGTTTCTTATGACAAACATAATGCTACCTGTTGCTGTAGGTAGGAAATTTTAATCCTGTAAGATCTATACATTTTAGAATTAAAATAGAACGGATGAACAATTACACATTTTTTAAGCTTTCTGAATGAACAAAGGTGCTTTTATTTTGATAAGCTCTCTTTAAATGGACAGAATTTTGGAAGTGAGTCTAATTTAGTTAGTTCCAAACAGACCAGTAGTCATTTATACAGCCGTTTAGTTGAAGAAACATCTGTGCTACAGCTAACATGAACAGATTGTTCTGAACCATCAGTAGCTTACAGTCTATGAATAACCCTCACTAGAAAGACAAAGATGTATAGAAACTCATTTATCCATTTAATAGTGATCCATATAAACCTTAACATTAAATCAACGCATTCAAGAAGAAGAACTCAATTACTAAAACTTTAACAGACTCTAAACACCCTTAATGCAAATATTCTTGCACCAAAATCCGGCTGGAGTCTAACCAAACTGGGTCTCTCATAATCGGTCTAAGCCACCAACATACTGCAGTTAGAAAATCTAATTTCTCTGCATGTGGTTTCAGAGTTGTTGTCATCCATTTCTTCACTCGTTATGCATAACCTGCTTCTACTCCGTCAGCTTCACCGCTGCCAGAATTTGTTTACCATCTGAGTAACTCTCTAGGCCAACCGGAAGAATGTCAGTGCAAAAGGGCACATGTCGCCACCTAGCGCTGTGGAGTCAAACACACCTCATTCAATACTTTGATTTTCTGAGTGACGCTCCTTTTCTGATTAAGCTAATAATTAGTATTATTATTGCCAACTTTGATTTAGATGTGCATGTAAATGTACTGAGTATTTTCAGACTGCTTAGGAACCCGGTAAAAGTGACCCAATTGTCATGAGATTGATTTTAATAGAAGATCAATAACTGAATTTATTAGCCAGATTACAGTCTGTTAGTATTCTATAATTGTTGGAATATTCTCATTAGAAGCAAAAAACTTTATGTCAATATCATCTACTAACATTTAAAGAGTCTGCCTCAAATGTTGTGATAAAAGAAAAAAAAGTCTGTTTTATAGTTGCTTTAATGATTCAAATGAACAAGAAACCAACAGAACGTAGAACCTCCTGGAACATGTATACAGCGGCTTTCAACTAGAGGGCCATGATTTTACCTTTATTTACCGCAATTTGTTCCAAAGACCCATCACACTGACGACCACCCCCCAACCCCCCATGAACGAAACCTTTCAAAACAGACCATTTTTAGCTACAATTACAGGACTGCGGTTTAAACAGTAGAACTTTCCCCTCAAAGCCCACGGCGTCACCCAAACTTATGGTTTCACAGAAAAAGGATAAAGCTTTCCACTTCTGCTAGTCTCCACTGGCAACACTCCCTGCCAGAAACAACATCTGCTGTAAGAACCAAAGAACGTTCCAACCACTCAGACAAACAGGAAAGACGGAAGGAATAAACGACAAAACCTGATGAAGTTGGATTTTTTGGTACAATCCTCCTATAAAACATTTTTTAGATAAAACACAAAAATCAGTTCCACCTGAATGGAAAAGCCTTCAAATAATTCCCCGGGTACAGCAGATTTACCGGAGACAGGGGAGACTAACAGCTAGTAACATCTCAATACATCTCTTTGGAACGCCATCTGTTATGTGACAGTTTACTAAAGCTCCCATCGAAACAGCTTACGGTGCTTTTTTTCCAAGCCCAGCAGATTCTGTGAGCCACTTCAGGGAAAGAGTGAAGGAGGGAAGTTGGCACACATGCTCTTCATTCAGAGGAACTATGGAAAGCAGAAGAAAAAAGTCCTAATGACCGGACACCGAGTATGAACAGATTTACATGATTCATCCACTGCATTGTGTAACTACCACTACCCTTCAGAACATGATGTGGAAAGACCAAACATGTTTTTTCGTCCTAAGTTACCCACTGTCAGGCATGGTCCCATACACATCCAAAGTAGAGCTACTATCAAACTCTGTCAAGTGCTGGTAATGAAAATCAATGTGTCTACTAGACATTGCCTGTGTCTGGTGACTTCCACTCAGAGATTGGAGTGATTTTCAGATGCTTAAACCTACTTTCTTGTATCATGATACCGCCACTTAAGTCTGCTTGAGCCCAACCTGGAGGAGCCAAGACCTTGAAAATGTACGTACAGATCAGAGCTGTTAAGTAAGACAGAAGGGGAACTGAACCTGCCTGATTTTCAGCTTGACCGTCACCCCAAAGCCTTTTTTCATCCCATCAGTTAATAAACCTTACGTTTTTCCTTCTATGCCACCCTAAGGACAACCAGCTTCAGTGTTCAGGTTGTTAATGAGTTAGAAAGACTCAATATCAGTCCTGTACGTTATGAGTCAGGTGAATCAGATGTAAAAAGCTATTTGAAAAGGAAACTATATCTGACACACTTCTCTCCTTCATTCTGATTGCAAGACCATCAGTGTGTTTGTTGATAGACTGAATTTGGACATTTGAAATACATGTAAATACTTTAGTCTGACTGAAATCCGACCAAACGGGCACACACACAGATAATGCGGTAATAAAACCGAATATCTCTGCATGGAAACGATATCTCAGCTTCATCGAGCTTTTCCTGCTCTGAGCGCTCCACCTTCAGGGAGTAAGGAGAGCCTGGAAGTGGGAATAACAGCGTTATGAAAACCAAACGGCAGCGCCAGCAACGACGACTGCACCATGCGATTTCATTGGACGATACCCTTCCAAATTATTGCCACACAACTTCCATCACTGGTACATAAGTACTGTGGGGTCCATAACACAAACTCCATTTCAAGAATACACGACTCTAAAACAGTGCACACCTACCCTGGCCCTGGAGAACTACTGGCCTGCAGGTTTTAGATGCATCCTTGATCCAAAACAGCTGAATCAGCCAGTCAGCAGATCTTCGCCTAACTTGGAGCAGGGATTCATCTAAAACCTTCAGGACTGCTCTAAAATGACACCCAGTGGACAGCTGCATATTCAAGATTCAGTTCTTGCAGATTATAATTACGCGCAGACTTTTTTGTGAACCTTAACCAATAAAGTACGTGACGCACTACTTAAGCCGGGTTTATAATACTCAGTTTTGACAAAGACGGTTTGATGCGGCGCCGTCATCCGTCAGCTACGCGAGGACGGACGAAGTAGGGCTCCATTTTTTAACTATCCGTCTCCGTCAACAGAGAGCGTATGCCTGTGATTGGTCAGTTCAACAACAGCCATAGATCGCTTCACCAGAACGGGGCTCTGTTGTCGCTGTAATCGGTAGTTAATGCAGCATTTGGGCACTACATGCTTTATACTGAAAGGATAATTGAACTAATCTGTTCTTTTTGTGATTTCGAACAAAAACAAAAAATGCTGCAGTATTTGTTTACATGCATTTTAGAGTATTCTATGAGCTACACTTCTAGTGAAAAACTTTATAGCTGAAAGAGTAACTAAATCCCCAAACGACTTTTGTTTGCTTATAAACTGGGCATTTTTTGACATTTTCATGTCAAATTGTTCAATTCTACACTTTTTGGTCTAAAAACGTCTTAGTGCTGCCGCTCAAGGTCATTGTGTTGTACTGGATTTGAATTTTGTGATTGGCTTAGGCACACTCGCCACGCCCTGTAGTAAGCTGGAATGTGTATCTTGTGTGCAGTGCGCACACCGCTAAGATAAACCGAAATCCGTATATCGCACTATGGAGGACACAACGGGGAGGTGGTTTAAACCGAAAAACGTGGAAGTAGTTAGAGCAAACAGACTGGATTTACAGCAGCCTACAGCTGGAGAGCTTTCATGTTTTATCCTCCCCGGGCACCCCAACTCTTCCCGCTCATCCTCCACACTTTGGTAGAATTTTTCAAATGTTGCCTGGGGGGGCGGGATAATGCTTTTTCATAGGGTTCAGTTACTCTTTAATCAAAACTTACTTTCTTTCTTCCAATGCTCCTTAGGGTGAAAATGCATTCACAGGCTGAAGAAAAAAACTGAAACATTAGTTTCATAGTAGACAGACAGTAGGCTTTAGGTGCAGTAAAAAGTTAGCACCCCCTGGTGCCGTGGTCGAGAATTCCTTTGCAACCCTGAATAATCAATGGAGAACGGAGAGAAAGAAACGGAGAACCATAAACGAAAAACGTCTCAATACGTCTGCGTGCAAAATCGCCATCAGAGAAGTACAGGCTTCAGAAACACGTTCTATTAATAAGGTATCTGATGCGTCACCATTTCAAAACCAGTAATCAGATTAGAGTCGCTTAATCAAGTCTGTGTGTTTTCCTATTCTTGTCTTTGTCCTTCGTAAAATAAATATTTGCTTTCTTCTTGCGTCTTGAATGGTGTTACATAAGCGACGCGTCATGATTTCAGCACAAGGACAAATCATATGCAACACTCCAAGCAGCCAGCAACACAGATGTTCACAACAATGGAGGGAGGAATTCAGATTTGTTGTACAGTGTCTGCCGGTGACAAACTGTCTGGCCTCAAAAAAACTGCATCAGATTTGAAGCGGCAGCGCGGCATAGTCACTTTAAATCCCAGCAGAGATCTGGATTATTTGCAGGAGGTCCTCGATCACCCAAACAACTAAAGCTGGACTTTAGTGCCAAACCACTGACAGGGGGAGATTAGAAGAAGTTGGTCAGCCAGTATGTTGTAGATGAAATGCTGCCCTTAAACACGGTACACTGGCCCTCAGTTCATGCCACAGTAAAGATCCCCTAAACTATCAAAGCCAAACTTCCTCACAGAGCATCTTCCTCTCAGTAGAGATGGAGAAAAGTCTGCAGGGCACACAGAAAGAGGTTTACTTTACTTCACTCATAACCAGCGATTACTGTAAAAGATTAGGCCAAAGTAACAACAGTAGACATTAGAGCATGGACTTACATACACCGTTTTCTAAACCACTCTATGCTATTCTAATGCTGTCCACAACAGCTTCAGTGTTCATAAAATAGCATCAAATAGAGTTTTATAGTATCAATTTAAATTCTAAATAGCTGTTGTTGCCATTGCAATGTTAACAGTTAAATATGTCCAGTGAAAAAAAAGTATTTTTAATATATTTTTATGTAGTAATTTAAGAATTGTAATCCTTATAAAAACAAGTATTTATGCTAAGATAGACAAAAAAAAACTAATTTAACTTAAAATGTTAGAAGTATTATGTATTTTTTGGTTCTGATTGGCTGTAACCCAAGAGTGGCTGTAGATATGAGCTTCTGTAGCAGAGCCATATTAGGGTCAATTTGGCAGCTCTATGAGTTTTAAGAGGGGATCTTGGAGTTTAGCTATTGGTAGGCAGCCGTAGACCCTAACCCCCACGAATACCGGGGGTATACCGGAAGTCACACAGAAACTCCCCATTAACGCGACTTTGGCCGTTTGAATGGAGGGTAGAAGAGTCATGCTAGGTAACATGTCTGTAAGGCCAGTGTTCATTTAATAAGCCCCGCCGGTTATGAGTCAGCGTTCCATTCAAAGCTGCTGGAAATATGCTACCATAACGTCTCTCCAAAATCCGCAGCACAGCCAGCCAGTTACAGCAGGATATGGTTGGTTTTTTTTAACAGAAGCTAAAAGTAGTGGACAGACTCGTCCCACTGAGAGACACCTACATGATGGATGCAGACGGAGGGATGGATATTCCTCCTGCATTTTTTCCATCCTCGTTTCTTTCCACTCTTAAGCATTTGAAAGCAGCTCAGTGTAAATGAAGAGTATTCCACTCGGTTTTTTATTGCATCACCTCACAAGTCCTCTAAATGACCTCTGACCTCTGGCTAAGAGTCTCTGCCTTCTCCTCCTGGCTGACAGAAGGCTCACGTACTTTCCACCTCCACTGGAGAGCTGATGGGATGCGCAGGGTAGCTGAGGTTTGGTCTGGACCAGCGACAGATCTGCGTGTGTTTTCACATCTGGAGAAAGGAGCCAGCAGAGAAAAACAGCAGCTGTTCCAGACATCCCAGAACCACACACACCCCCAGGCTCAGGGCCTCCTCACACACACACACAAACACACACATCTCCTGCTTCAAACCAAGCCGACCAACCAACCCCACACACACTCTCTCTTTCTCCCACCCCCACACTCTTTGTAGACCATCATATCACCTCCCTCATACATCAGAAGCTCAGAGGTTAAGGCCTGCAAGGCAAAACTCAGGGCAGAGTTTCAGCTGCAATGCGACCTCAGTGAACTACAAAGCAGGATTTGTTGTGCACTGAGGTAACGTCAGGTTAGGTTAACACTTTTAATCAGTTCATCGGTATGTGTGCAGCAGGCTGGACAGCTTTAACCTTCAGGCTCTCACACAGTCATCCATCAGCAGAACAGACTGCAGATCAATTAGAATAGTAAAACAAGTCATGAAAACCTGTTTCCTTTAATCATTCTATGGGTTTATTTCAAATTAAAAATTGGGCCAATCCCAAATACATATGTGGGCAACTTTTTCTAGAGAATCAGATTGCAGAACAGGGTTCAGGCTGGAGCACGTCTGGAAACCTTCAGGACTGCAGCGCACGTGTGATAGCAAATTATGACATGAACAAAACATCAGCCATAAAGCTTTTTACTAGAAGTGCAGCTTATATAATACTCCAAAAACACACTGCGGACTGTTTTGTTGTTCTCTACACCTTCTTGTGTTCAAAATCACCAAAAGACCAGATGAGATTAAATGGACCTTCAATATAAAGCATCTAGAAGCTGCATTGACTACTAACTCTAGAGCACAGTTCTGGTCAAATGATCTCAGGCTGACCAATCAGCTGTACGCGCTCTGTTGCGTTCAACGGATAGTTTTTGGGTTCTATTCCGTCCGTGGATGCTTAGGTCGCAGAGAGACCTTTGCTTAAAATGATAATTGTGCCCTTTGTCTCCATGCCGACGCAAACGAAGAAGTATGAACTAGGCGTAAATCCATGAAGCACCTACTCTGAACAGTTTTGAACCCACTAATACTGCTGTTCTGGATGCTGCGCTTGATGCTGATTGCTGAGACAGGGATGGTGACTCGGGTTAAGTGTTAGTGATATCAGGATTTCAATACCCAAATCTGGACGCCATGTTTTCTGCTACCTATAATACAGGTAATGAGTGGAGAACAGGAGGGCTTCATACACCATCATCTCCGCCGTGAGTTAATATAAGTATTGCAGCACTGTGTTCATTATCCCTAATTTGAATGAATTTCTTTATTCAATGTTTCTCTTCTTTAATATAAGTTATGTTGGTCATCATTTAATTTTTTTTTGTGGATAAAATCAAAATCATGATAATATAATTGAAAAATCGTGATATTCTATTTTTGCCCCATCACCCACCCCTATTACGAAGTATTGCTACTCTTACTTGAATAAAATGTCTGGATACTCTGCCCACTGAGAGCAAACATATTTGAACCAAAAACACAACAGACCCACACCTACAGTTTATTAAGGGAGACCACCTGTTTCTACACAGTTTGGTGTCTCTTATGTGATCTTCTGTTAAGATTGTTGTTTCAATTTGACGTTGAGTGAATATATAGGAAAAACCATAAAATTTCACAGCAAAAACCATACATTTTCACTGGAAGTACTTTTTACCTTTAACTTATATATATTTATATAAGTATCTTCAGTCGGAGGCTTCTTCAGTTTCTCTGCAACACAGACCGCTACAGGAAATCTTTTCTCCCCACAACGCTTTGAAAAATGAATTAGTAACAACAACACTTAATTCCCCTCTGGGATCAATAAAGTAGTTTTGAATTGAATTAAATTATGTATTACCCACTTTAAGAATTTTTATTATACTGAAAAAAAATTGACTTATAAAAGTCTTTCATCGGCTCAAAAATGGCTATTGTGTAATTACGTTATTCATTTCGTCTTTAAAAATCAGAATTTGTCCATAACTTCTGTCTGATGTCATTTGTAGTCTGTTTACCAAATACTTTTAAATCTTACTCAAGTAATTTTTTGGATGGCTATTTTTTACTTTACTTGAGTAAAAATATGTTGAAATATTACTACTCATACTTGAGTACAACTTTTGGCTACTCAAGCCAACTCTGCCGAGGACGCCATCACTAAGGGTCCAGACGTTTCCGGGTTCAAACAATCACCATGCCAGGATCATTTCATGTGCCATATTTCATTATTTGTTCAAATTAAAGCTGAAATAAATCGTTTTAATGTTTTTGTTGAAGCTTCAAAAAGCAGGGAAACGGTGATTCCGACCTCCATTTGGGCCCTTCAAACCATCCCTCCTGATTCCCAGCTGCACAGCCAGGACCTGGATCTCTGTGAGGAAAAGACACGGCGAGACAGGAAAAGGAAAAAACAGAAACGGTGGCTTGGCTAGAGAGATGCAGCTCTGAGGATAAACACTTCGAGTAAAAAAAGAAAAGAATAATAAAAGAAAAAAGTGGTTAAGAGGACATGAGACTAAATTTTCCGAGAATGAGGGCCACGCGGTAACACGGCCCCGGCAGCCAGAAGGACTTTACATCTGTGTGGAATTAAAGAGAGACAAACAGTTCTGCTGCTGTGGAAAACTAAAGCTGGAGAAGAAAGGAGACAAAAAATTCTACAGAGTTCTAAGCCCAAAAAGCATCTTCAGTCACAATCCAAACTACACAGACTGATAGACAATGCAGAGAAAGGCACAGAAAACTAGACATCTGTCCTCAGTTTGCCCTTTGGAATAAAGTATTCAATCTAAAACAAATACAAGAACTAGATTTCACTGTAATATACATTTTCATTCATATTTATACATATATTTATTAGGAGCATGTTTTAACTGGGAAAATAATCATTTAGGCATCCAGACGTAGTAAAGACAACTAGGTCAAGTTGAAAATAAGCACAAGATTGAGGTAGAAAGGGAACATCAGTAACTTTGACTGTATTGTGATTGTCTGTGCCAGACAGGCTGGTCAGAATATTTCAGAATCTGCTGAGCTGCTGGGATTTTCACCCACAACCGTCTCACTGGTTTTTAAAGAGAAAAAATATCCGGCGAGCTGCAGATGGATGGACATGAATATGTTGCGAATGTCACAGATCAGACGGAGAATGGGTAGATTGGTTAAAGCGGATAAAACAGGCATCAGCGGTTCACGTCAGAATCAGAACGGGTTTGTTGCCAGATGTTGGGCATATTCACAACATTAGGGCATTTCTGCGGTACTTTGTGCAACATACAAAGAAGAGAAATACTTAAATAAGAATAGAAATAAAATGTGCTAAACAAATTGGTATATACACAAGTGCAGGTAAGGATCAGTGGAGGCTCATAAACGCAGTAACAGAACGGAAACACCAAGCCGCTACACTGAGTGCAAACCTGGTGAAGAGCTACAGGACATTGGACATCGCCATCCAAGGTTACATTACAGAGTATTGAGGTGAACTTTTGTTACTAACCAAATACATTTTTTTCTGCACCATTATGCAAATACATTCTTTAAAAATCATACAATGTGATTTTTTTCATATTCTGTCTCTCACAGTTGAACTGTAACTATAATTTAAAAAAAATGCAGAGTAGGACAACTTGCACCATTGGTGGCTGCCAAAACATTTTTCCTCCCCATTGTAAAAAAATCTGACCTTGAGCTTGTCAGATATATAAGATGTTACATGGTCTTTCTCCAACTCAAGACGAGAGCCTCTTCTAGAGGAGACTGTAAGGTCCAATATAGAAAAAGAGCTTTTGTCCTCCTTTAAAGGCCAGTAAGTAATCTGGAATAGTCTTCCACTCCGTTTGAGGGAGTGTTCAAGACTCCAACCCTTCACAAGTCAACACAAACACAGTTTGAAAGCAAACCAGTCTTGTTACCACCGGCATTTATTCTGTTACTAATGTACATAGTGTAATGTATCCATCTTTTGATGTATTCATATAGGTACAATTCAACTATGGGAACTTCAGGGTAATTTTACCGGACCTTCACTGTATGCACGTGTCCTCGCTACACTTGGCCCGAGGCCATTTCAGGAACCAACTGAGTTCCTGCCTTGGGGTGTGTACTCAGTGAAGTTGCTGGGCATGCGCTGTGGTTAAGTCAATCTTATTGGTTGTAACACTTTAAAATTGGAAGAGCTGCTGGCGAACCCGTTTTTAAACACGATACCAAAGAAACATTGTTGGTATGTTGTTGGTCTCTGCTGCTGTAAGCGCCTTTTAGCACTGACGAGTGATTCTACTCACTGCCGTAATGGTTGAGATAAGCTGACTTCTCAGCTAATTATTAAAGGGCCAATTTTGTTTGGAAACAACAGCTTATGGTTCTTATACGCCGCCCCAAATATCAATGTCAAGAGAGACAAGATTACATGTAAAGTCAATGGTTGAGACCGTCAGATGGGCGTCAGAGTCTCTGCGGCGCTTTGTGTGCGTTGGTCGCGTCAATTCTTTTAACTTTTCCTGCATTTCGTGCGTCAAAAGCGGACAACGCAGAAGTTCAGTTAGCTGAACTTTTTGACGCTCTTAACGCTGCGCGTCAACCAATCAGAGCATCTCACTGTAGTGATGTCGCCCAACGTCAATGTTGTCTGCTAGCGTTTAAAACGTCCGCCGGAGAAAGGCCCGCCTACGCGCTTTGCAAACTTCTGGTTTAGCCTGTCAAAAAAGATTAGGTAAAATGACCCTGAAGTTCTGATAGTAGAAAAGAGCCCTTTGTGATACGCAGTCCTGCTCTAAGTCCTATTATAGTTTTATGTGACCTGCCAAGGGACTATAAATGCAAATCTGCATTGTTGCTCTAAACTGGAATATTTATATCTGTTATTGAAATGGATGTTCATGGAAGTCACTATCAAACAAATCAATTTAAACAAATGTCTGTTCTTGCAGTTTGTGTGTAGAGTTGTCGGGTCTTGAAATGAACAAGAGATATCATTGGTGTGGTCATTTTTTAACACTACTGAAAGCGTAGGGAATGATAAATACATAACACCACTCTTTCTGATTCCAAGAACAGAGTGCCATTTTCATAGAAATGCTAATCCTTTACATGCATTCCCTCAGTTTACATGGAATCATGTACTTCAGTGGTTTGGTTTTGTAATAATCCATACAGATACAAGTTCTTATCAGTTTATATTGACAGAAAACAATGATGGAGTCATTGCATCTTCTGCTGACTTTTTGCTGATCCTTAACTGAGTTTCTGAGTATAAAACAGAGTTTCATTTTGCCAATTCCCAATTATTTGTATCGGGGAGTGCAGTCTGAACTGTAGCCTGCTGCCAAGTTAAATGTAATGCATACATGTTACAAGATACAAAATGATAAGACTATGGGTGCAACCCTTAAAGTAACATGATCAGACAGGACAGTAACAACTACTGTCAGGTTACTGGAAAGCACTGTAAGTGTGAAACATCACTACCTGGCGTCAAAGCCAAGGCTTGCATTGTGCCAGCAACTCATTTTTAAAATCTCCATAAAATGACGTTAAACTCAAACCTAAAGAGGACGCATAGGATTGCAGAGATGAAGCTAGGAGGGAAACTGAAGTCCTATTACCTCATCTGGATACTCCATTAATCCAGTGTTCATATGTCAATGTGTAGCACAAACACACATGCAGAGGCTGAGTCATTGCATGCAGCTGCCTGTTTCTACAGCAAACAGTAGAAAAAACATTATCTGTTATCAGGCTACACACACACACACACACACTCTGAAGCAGTCATGTTTCCATCACTTCAGGGGATATTAGACTCAACTACAATACTTTCCTGGAGATTTACGTAACCTGAAAGCACCATAACACAGCCGGCCTGACGCAGCGCGCCGTGTCAAACAGACGCAGGTACCGGTGTTCTGGGAAAATCACAGGACACAAGTTCTAACGTCTGGAGGCTTTACTCACCATTTAATCCACGAGTTTGTTAGTTTTACTTTGATTTTCACTTCATGGTGTTGGTGAACTGGATTATGCTGTATTCCAAAAATAATTAAACACCTGTCTTAGGAAATTAATGTTCCTTTGAAATTTAGCCCCTCAAACAAAAAAGAAAACCCTGCTTTCTGCAGAATATGTGAGAACTTGACCACCTTGGCTGGTGAGTTCACGGAGAGGCTCCCAGCCACCACGTCTGCAGCTGAATCGCCTTTCTGCCAAAAGAAACGACTTATGGCAACAATCAGTTCGAAGATAACTGGCTTTACTCCAAAATTAAATACAGAAGTGTATTTAGGCATATGACAGGATCAATGTAAGAAGATTATGAAGCGCAATCAGACTTTAAGAGTAATTTTCCTACAAAAGATTCAGTAAAAATCCATAAGCGGTGCACAGGATCAACTTAAATAAACTGGCTGATGCTGCAGTTCTACAGTTAGAAGTTGGATAAAATCTAATGTCTGGAAATTATTTTTGTTTTCAGAGGGATATGATTTCCTGTCAGTTACCTCCTAACTCTTTCTAATAACCATTAGTAATAGAAACAGTAGCATCATCCTTCCAAGCAAATATAGGTGTGACATGTCTGTGTCAGCACATGGTGGCTGGAGTGAAAGATGATGTCATACCTGTTAGTCAGGCCACCCTTCCCTTTTATGAAGGGGATGAAAACAAAATTGACATTAGACGTCTGTGTTTGTCCAGCCATGTTTATAGTCATGTTGAAATATGATCCCACTGATGCTATATATTGGAGATGATTTGTTTTATTATGAGGCATATAAGTTCATTCATCATGATGAATCCCTGGACACTACCAGAGCAAACACTGAAGCATACGATGAAAAAACAAATCTCAAGTCAGAGATGGAAGTGAAACCAAATACATTTTTACATAAAAATAATGTTTCAATGAAAATTATGTGTAAAACAAGTAAGAGGCAGAGAATAATTGGCTCATTTAAAGCATGCGAACACACAAACAAGGTCAAAAAAGTACCCAAGTTTCTCTCTACTCAAACTGTCAACTTTTTTTACCTCTCTGTGTTCTAATCTGCTGGGATTTTTTAGTAAACTTTGAAACAGATTGGAATAATCAAATGAAGGATTAACTGACTTTTCCTTTAAGTGCTTGAAATGACCTGTTGTGAATTTTTGTGCTATATAAATAAACTGAATTGAATTAAATTGGTTGGGTTGGGTTGGTTCGTCAATAGAAAAGGGCGCCTGAGACACACCAATCTACTTCTGGTCCATGCGTCCTCTACTGTCAAAACATACGGGTGACAGTCAAAGTTTGAAACCTGCAATGGATTTAACAAGCAATGCCCATGAATTTTAAAGACACATTTTGATGCGGACAAAGTACGCATTTTTAACTGGCAGAAAAAGCTTTGAGTAAAAACTACAACTGATCATTTTACAAAATTCACGTCACCAAACCAACCGAGAATGAGAAGAAAAATGTCTGAGTTTAGCAAGCTTCGCATCCTTCTCCCAGGATGAAAGAGGGGGCATTAAACGTGGAGGAAACTACAATAAATCTGGCCATGTGGGAAGTGGCAGCTATACTGGGGGAGAAATAGTCGGTGGAGTGACAAACATAGCTGAAACACACGTCATTAGTTATAATTTAGTCAGGTACAGCGTATGTGTGATTCGGTGAGGAAAGGTAAAGCAGACCAGAAAACAACGTGTGTTCCTCCATTGACTGTCATTCATGTTGGGGGGGGTTTTCTCGTTTTTTTGGTGGGTCAAACCGAAGGGGAGGAGACTTAGGCTCGGAGAAACCAGGTGTACCAGCTAAGATATTAAATAGATATTATTACAAATGGACCCACAAGGAGCCAGCGTTTCAAGACACCGTAAACGATTCCATCGGGTCAGAAAGTGGAGAAATCTCACAACGCCAGCTTGGTCGTCTCCTTGATTATGAGCTCTCTGGTAAGTTTTTCTGAGTGGATGACGTCACCACCCCAATCCTATATTTAACACGCATGCACAAATCTGGTATAAAGAAAACAAACCTGGTACCGTGTACTGTTGCAGTCCTAACAAAGCAAATACTGACCGTCTTATGGATCCTACAGTATGATTTACCGTCCCTTCTCCATCACCATCCAGAAAACCACAGACACCATATGCTTTTGCATAAACCTCTCATTTGAAGCTAGATTTGTCGTGTTCGCCACTGTGCACTGTGCTCACTCTTCTTTTCTGTGTTTTTCTGGCAGTGTCTGTATAGATAGGGTGGTATAGATAATCAGTGGATCTAAAATACCCAAATGAAATTTGTGGAGGGGTATGGTTGGGGAGTATAACAGGCATCTTCTGTTAAACGAGCCCAGTTGTAGAGTATGTTTCTCTACAGAGTTATGAACACATATCACTAGTGTGGCTGCGTTCTTGTTGCAGCATGTCAGTTTTATTTCCTTCTGCGTTCTCCAACAACCGTTCCTTTCTCCTCCCATCATCTTCCAACGAGGTAAAGCGTGGAGGAGAATCCTGCAGAGTGTTACGGACTCCTCAGTCCGTCATCCCTCTGTTGCATTGTAGAGCAGCAGACAATCAGCCTGTAGCATCTGCAGTCCTGTTGCTGGTTAATGTTGCACTGTCTCTGCTGGCTTAGCACTGACACAGCAAAACAGGCTGCACGACTCCACAGCAGTGCTGCATTAGGTTCACTCCTGTGTGAAAACTGGTTCTACGTGTAAAATAAAGAGCTAGACAAGTGTAGCTTAGAGAGACAGACACTGCAGGTGTCTGGTGCATTACAGAGACACTCAGTCTCTCCTCAAACATTGTATGCTAAAACTTTTCAAAAATAGGCCGTTTTTTAGAGCTGCTAAACAGCTTAAGTAGAGAAAAAACAAAAAAATGTATGAGAGCGAACCTTAATGTCCTTCTGCAGAAGATCTGCTCTCTCACACCCGCCCTCTGCTCACCCCTGGGACGATGAGGAATTTCCTGTGAGAAGGAGGATGACTTTTCCATATACTTGGTGGGAGATGGACGGATAGAGAAAAAAAGCACCCAACAACAACAACTAAATTTGTCCCTGGCCTCGTTTGACCTGCTGTTGCCATCAGTGATAATGTGGAGAAATTACAGCAGAGCAGCTGATAGAGGTGGAACAAACCCACAGAGTCTGATGTTTATCAGATGTCTGCATTGTCTCTGCAGATCTCCACAGATCTCCACAGACACGTAAAACAAAGATCCCCACAACAGACATGGATCCGTTCCAGTGGTTAGGCACCAAACTAAAACAAGCAGAGTTTACATGAATGGCACCTGAAATATCCAAGCCTCACATGTACTGTCCCACACAGTTCTTTGCAATTACAATACTACACATACTGAAACTGTGATGACAATTACACAATCAGTGCACTGCCGCTACCAGGCAGAATCAATATCTGTACGTGTATTTGTATTTTTCTGTACCGCCCAGTAAGTTTGGTACGCATGTGTACTGAACGAATACAGCTAATTTCATTTGAACACATGCAGAAAATGTATTCGCCGTACGCACTTTAAAATACAGCAAAACTAAACAGGAAGGACTCCCAGCTATCACCAAACTCTGCTGACTGGGAACATGAATGGTTTATCATGCAGTTGCAGTAAGGAAAAAAAGATGGACCAAACCAGAACTTTGGCAGTGAATGCATCTTTCAACAGTAATAAAGTCCTTATCACGCTCTGCACTGAACTGTATGACTCACCTGAAACAATGAATGAATGGAAAAACCACCGATACTGGAGAAAAACCAGCTGATGTCACCGTTGCTACCAGTAAATAATAAATAAATAATCGATCAAATGAATTATTTTGAAATTTTTGTTGTAGGGGATAAAACAAAATAATGGTAAATAGAGTTTTTGTGTAATGGCAAATTTTTGGCTCCTCGGAGCTTCCGTAGAGGAATTGCTATGTTTTTGCTGCGACAGACGTGGAGCAAGAGACCCCATGCTGTTACATTTGCCTAAACCCCATCGCAGTGAAGGCCAGCAGCACCACAAACCTATTCCAACCCCCCCAAACAGAGGCATGCAGCCGAATATGAAAAATACCAGCCTCTCTGAGACGAACAAAACTGCAGCGACCAATCCGGAGCCATATCACCCACCATTAGCTACCAGTAGCATCCAGTCAGCACAAACTCCTGATTTTGGATAAAACCCAAACAGCAGAATCCCCGTTGATGAGAAGGGATTTTCCCAACAGCTGACCATGCTGCATTCAAGTAAAGCCGGGAGACTAGGCTGTTAAAATATCAAAACAACTACCAAGTAATTTAAGCATGTGTTATTCTCAAATACAGACAACATACTATTGAAACATTTCTAAACATGAACAGACTTCTTGTGTGTTTATATTGTTTTCTACTCCTACTATGTCTGCTTGTACTATTTTATTAATTTTTTAAATACAATTAAGTCTCCTGCCAGTTCTATATACAGTCAGCTTTTTTAAGTTATAGGAACAGAGCAAAATCTAATTAAGTTGAAGAAACATGCACATTAGAGTTGATTTTTTTTCTCAGTAAAATGTACCGAATATTTACCAAACTGTGATTTTGTGTACCCTTCAAACAAATTCTGCTTTTAGAGTCGCAGACACTTGGAATCTACAAGGAGTAGAGTCCCTGTAGGTGAAGAAGCCTACATTATACTTCTCCGTCAGCAGGTTCGCACCCATACGCAGACGTTTTTTTGTTTATACTTCAGTGTTGCAAAGCGATTCCCCACCCAGACAGCAGGGGGTGCTGATTTTTTAATGGCTGTCTACCGTTGCAGTTTCTGGTTAACTAGTTTAGCTTGTGAACACATTCCCCCTCAAAGGGCAACGGACGACAGAAAGTGAGTTCTGATTGAGCCTTTATCCATTTCAACGCAGACTGAGAAGTATAAACTGAGCTTTGGACACATTTAGTTCAGGTGACTGAAACTCCAGTCCTCAAAGGCCGGTGTTTGCCAACTGTTCAATGTGTCCCTGGTCCAGCCCACCTGAAATGGCTGAATGACCTCCATACTATAGTATGCAGTCCAGTTCTCCAGAGTCCCGTTAATGACCTGATTATTTGGCTTGGGTGTATTAAAGCAGAGACATTTAAAAGTGGCAGGACTGGAGTTACAGAGCCCTGATTTAGGTAATGAACAGAGTCCAGGAAGGGGTGGGGGGTTGTTTTGTGACAGAAGGAGAACTGAAAGACTAAAAAGAGATCGTTCTTTTTTGTTCATTTAGAACGTTTTACTTCATGTTAGTTTATTAGTTTTCATATTTTTTACTTAGTAGCTTAGTTGAGTGTTACTAGCTTTGTGTGCTTATCGATGAAGGTATTTTAACTGGAAATATTTTTGTTATTACAGAGAATTTATCTGCTTTTTTTCTACATATGTGTGCAGACTCAG
Source organism: Apricaphanius iberus (assembly GCA_028564705.1). Lineage (NCBI taxonomy): Eukaryota > Metazoa > Chordata > Actinopteri > Cyprinodontiformes > Aphaniidae > Apricaphanius > Apricaphanius iberus. Next base: position 168,374 of record JAPXFQ010000474.1, on the reverse strand, counting down.
AGGCATGCAGCTAGAGACTGTCAGTGCTGAACTTATTTTCCTTCATCTGTTCTTATTTAACACCTGAGCCTCATCAGGCAGATATTCATAAAACAATAACTGAGACTGAAAGGTGAGGCAGGATAACAAGATGGTAGTGAGATTTATGCAGAGGCAGAGCTGAAGAATCAGGATGTTCAGAGATCAAACTGGACAGGGTAACATGGAGGAGGAGGTGGAGGAGGAGTGGACTAAAGGTCAAAGCACACACATGGAACTACAAAAATGCTGCTTATGTAATGTTGGTGGTAAAAATTCTGAAACCAGGAGAATGTAGTGGTTAGAGCGGGTACCCTGTGAGCAGAGGCTGTAGTCCTTTATGTGGCCGTCCCTGGTTCAAGTCCTGTGCTGGACGACCCCTGCCGCGTGTCCCCCCCCCCTCAAAATCTGTCCCCCCTTGGCCCAAAAAAACGTTTTTTTTAAACTCTGAAACCAGTTTTCCACACAAACTAACAGCTTGAGTGCAAGTGAGCGTGATGCAACAAATCCTTCCAAAGATAATGAGATTCTATTAATTAAAAGCCGTTTACAGAGCAGTCATCAAAGCCTCCAATCAAAACGGAGCCACCACATTAAATTAGGCCAGTCACTGACTGATCAATGCTGTTCTAACAAAAAGTGATGTTTTTATCGACGAATGCTGGAGATAATCTAGTTCAGCTGAAAATTCAGACCCCAGCCGTCTACAGCATTAATAAATCTTTCTAAACTATTGTTTTTATCTCAGCCCATGTAAAATATGAAATGATATGGGGAAAACCTGACTAAGATAGATTTCAATTAAGAAGCTCTTCCTCCCTGCAGGCCCAGCACAGCTTATAACTTGGATATACTCCTGATGGATGTTCTGGGGAATAATTCTAGGAATTACAAGGTCTGAAGTTTGACTGATGTTACCTTAGTCTGGCCTTGGCTCATTGAAAGGATTTAAAGTCTGCTGACCGGGTCAGGAAACCTGGTCCAACAAATCTAAATAAACCATGGAGATGCCAGGAACGTTTAAAGTATGTCTTCTACAGCTGGGCTGTGGTGTTGGTAATGAAACAGGTCTGAGTTTGGTTTAAAAGGTCCCAGCTGCTATAAAATCCAATCATGGGTTCAACAGTCGGATCGGCGGAGCCTCTGCCAGAGAAAGACTGGAAAGCGGAAGCATCTCGAGTCCAATCCGACTCAACCTCAGCTCTAATCTGGGATTTCTTCTCCCCCCCTCTGGGTTAATCGCTCACCATCAAGTGACATTTGGTCTGGCTCATCTTTCTGGCTGAACCAAAGTGGCGCTGGACTTCGAGGAGGTTGTGGCATGATTAAAGTCACACCGATTAACTTTTTCTATCCTGAGCAATCAGAAGAAGGCTGAAGAGCCAGGCTATCTGAGGGAAAGAGGACTACAGAGTGGAACAGCTGCTAGCAGCACTGCTAACCTGGTACATGAAGGTTCTCTTCGCACACTAAAATAGAACATTTAAGATCTATTTATGTCCCACTCAACAGATTTTTTTTAATCAAATCTGTTTTTTTGAATGGTCCCAAATCACATTGTAAAAAGATGTTCAGTATTTATCAATTTTAAGAAGTACTGTTCCAATGTGAAGACATATGAATTAATATTTAACAGTTTGCCAAAAGTAGTTTTATCAATACTTTCAGCAACAACCGGCCCTTTAAGGACATTCATGTTTGAAACCACTGTTGTATTGGTCTGTGTTTCTTATTTCCATATTAGATTATGAATATATACAATCACCAGAAAGCCATCTTGGCTCTGTAATATTGCAGTAACAAAAATGTTACCACTACCTGAATTTCAGGGTATTGTGACCGGACCTTTTTCTAGCGAGATAAATGAGTCCCCGTACAAAACTGTTCCTCTAAGGAATTAAAAAAAGACTATCATGAATATCAGCGAATAACAAGAGGTCGACATGGTCGAAGAAGGGATGCTTGATGTGTTTCTGTTTGCTACGTTGTTGGCATGAGCACACAGGTAAGGTCTGGTAAAGTTACCCTAAAGTACTGATAGTGAAAACGGGCCTATTGTAAACCTTTGTTTGTGCCATTGTGCACTCTTAATTAGCTGAAGTATTTTTGTCCCAAGATGGGATAGCAATTGAAAATGTTGCCGATTCCAAGATTGAGTTGAAATATATTGGAGAAGAAACGTCTTAAAAATGAACAATTACAGGCAGCACTCAGACTAGATCACACACCTTTCTAGGAAGACCGTGATGTTGTCTGTAACAGTTCCAAAAAACTAAAACTCAAAAAACAGAAAATGCAAATGGATTCCAAATGGTTTTAGTGGTATTAGATGGAAGCTGTGAATTCACAGGCTGGGCTCAGATTCAAACAGCCAGTTGTAGAAGTGGGCCAGTAAGGGTTTTTCTCCTCCAGCTAACCCGAAGCAGAACAAGCAGAAGAAACGGAGTTCTGCCCCAATTTGCTGAGCGGGTCACAGAGCTGGGTCATCTCAAAATGATCCTGTTTCCATGTCACTGGGCACAGTTACAGACTGCAGCTGGAAACCATCAGGCAGCTCTGCTGAGCTGTAGGAACCTGTCTGGTGAAACCTACTGTAATGAAGCAATGGAGGAGGTAGTTGTTAGGCTGAAACCATGTTGTATGGCCAACAACACCGCTACATACTGGAAGTCTCCACCAGTTCAACGGCGAGCCCCCCATCACATTATGGAGGCTGTGTTCAGGGACTAATTGTGGCTATGATTGTGTCTCAATAACGCGCTGCCACCTGGACAGACAGATGGAAGGCCTGCATGTCTGATGAGGCTGCACTTTTAAACACTTCTAACAAACAATGAGTGGGGAGCCCACCCTGGACCACCGAAAACACCAGTACGCACCAGCAGGGGGTCACATCTGTGCACCTAAAGGACCTGATTGGAGTGGACGTGTTAAAAGTGATTTGGGAGGCAGCTGCGGGGCGAACACGCCCATGTGTGTGTGTGTGTGTGTGTGTGTGTGTGTTTAATGCTGCCAGGACGCCACGCCTTGCTTGTGTCAGCCTGGACGGCCTCTGAGCCCCGGGGCTGCAGGGAAGGCGCTGTCAGCCGGCTGCAGCTCCCCGGCGAACCTGCGCCTCCAGGCCGGGTGTGCTACCCTCCGCAGGCCTTACGGCGCACAATACAGCGCCGAACACACGCACACACCCATCCAATGAACAACCGTGTTCCCAGGCAGCAACCAGGCCTGTGCTTGCGCATCTGCAGCCGCAACTGGGAGACATTAAATCAGCTGAGGGCGAATGAAGCCTTTTCTCCGTCACCCTCCCCTCCCCTCCCCGTCCTTCCCCTGCATTCACACGCAGCCGCCCCGCGGCATTAATTGGCTTTTATTGCCGCGGATGCTAATTAGGATGATCCTCTATCTGTCCGCAGCACAATGCACGCTCTTTGCGGCCTTTAAACTGCACAGTTTATTCCGAGAGAAAATGCAGGAGGAGCAGAGAAAGCTCAGGCAATGTGCTGGGATATATAGGTAAGGGGCAATGGAGCTACTCACTGTGCGGACCCAGATCCCAAGGAGATTCCTGGGAGGAAAACCCGCAGCCAGCAGCGGGGAGACGGGGCAGAAGTCTCCGCGGTGTGTCGGTAGAGGCTCCGTCCGGGATTCCTGCCGGTTTGTTCACCGACTGCCCTTTTTTCCCAGATATATCCCAGATTCTACCGAATCCCCCTCTGCTTGGCTGCCTGTCTGCCTGCCACACTGGAGATCTAAGATGCTACAAAGCTCAGCAAAGGGAAGCGGACAGTTTCCGTCTTAGACCACCAAAATAAAAGCACACATGTAAAGCGGTGCGAAAGTCTTCAAATTAGGGAGTTTTAACCTTAAGCATAATGAAAAATAAAAAAAATAACCTACATTTATTCAGTAGGAGAAAAAGATTACTTCTTTAATTTATAAGTTCATGATACCATTAATTGTGATTTGTACCCAAAAGCCAAATAAACCCACAGCATCACCTGTCCTCCATTGTACTTAACAATAGACATGAGACACTTCACATCTTCATCTATTACTTCATGCCAAACTCATTTGGACCTTTTGAAGTCAAAATGCTCAATCGGACTTTTATCTGACCAAAGTAGCTTACTTACACTCCATGTCCCTGTGTTTGTGATGATAAGACAGAAAAGTTTTGTTCGTGGCCCCAACCCCAGACGTTTTCTCCTACAGAGATTTTGGGAGGTTAAAGAAACAGACAAAAAAATGTCCTTACCATTCTGCTCACTGTGAGTGGCAGCAACATGAATATGGGTCCCCAGCCAGGCTGTCGATCCGCTTTTCTTACACCAGAGAAACAGAAAGTCATGGCTTTACTAAAAAGGAATTCTTAGGAACAAGTACTAAAAATAAAGTAAAATGTAATATCCTCAACTGGAATTGTTTCAAAGAAATGATCAGGGGTACCAACAATAGTGTCCCTAAAACTTACTGGAAATTAATAAAAGTCAAATCTAAAAAACTTGGCCTATAATTTTTTATTTTATTGTGAAGTTAAAAATGCTTAACTTCCGCTGTTCTGAACTCGAACTTTACACATTTTTATTTCCACTCCGGATCCCAAAAAACTGCCTTGTTTCCCGTCCTGCCCAACCCAGAAATTAGCATCAACCAATCAGCCCCGATTAGATCACTTTATTCTATTCTATTCTATTCTATTCTATTCTATTCTATTCTATTCTATAATAAACTCTATCATCTTGTGGTGTTTTAAGGTAGCCTATTACATTGTAATTGTATGCAGCTAGTTGATAATATCTTTTTTGTAAAATAATTAACTGCATATTTTGGATCAGAGCAGCTTCTGAACTCGCTGTGGACATTTAGAGGCGTGTAAAGGAGAGCAGAGTTGATTCTCACACGGATTGGTTGTCACATCCCTTTTACACTGGAGGGCACTGTAGTTTGATTTTGATATGAAACATTGGGCTTAATTAATCTGCTCATTTACCACGTTCCATTTTTGGTTTTAACAGAAATCTTTTATGGGTCAGAGTTCATGTTATTTTTGTATTAAACTTTGTAAGTTATTATTAAGTTATTAGCTTTTACAAAATACAATACTGAATAAAAAAGTTAAAGATGATAGTTTTTATTTGATCTAACATTCATTAAGCTGGCTAAAGACATGTGTTAGCTAGTTAACTTTCCCCTGCACCTGGTTGTCTCATCGCTTCATAACAAAAATTTCAGCTTTTGCGTGCTAGTTTTGAAGTATTTACAAACCACAAATTTCACTGTATTTTATTGTTTTTTTTTATGATGGACCATCAGTGCATGAATATATAGAGGAAGGACAATGATCCACACGTTGTGGAGTCAGAAATAAATTAATGCCGATTTGCCATTCTGAAGCTTAATTGATGCGCCTGGAGAGCTCCTATGAATAGGGATGCAATGATTCCACTTTTCTCAAACCGATATGATACCAATACTTGGGTCAGGGTACTTGCCCATACCAAGTACCAATGACGATACTTCTACTACACACAAAAAATGCTATTAATTGGAAGGCAGCTTTTATTTTCTTCTCTGCGTGTTACAACAAATTATGTTTAAATCAATTTAAAAAAAAACATATTAATGAAAATTACCACGAAAAAAAAATTTCAAGTTAGAATTAACATTTTCCGTGAAATTATTGCAGAATTTCCACATTTTAAGTATCGGTTCATGATATCGATTAACTTTGACCGATACCGATACGAGTACATTAGACCAGTATCGGTATCGGTGTATCCTGATCTGTGAAAAGACATTTTTTCAAATTCCCAGTTTGTCAAATGAATTTAGATCTAAACTGTGATTAGGCCATTCTAATACATGAACATACTTTGATCCAGAGCATTCCATTGCAGCTCTGATCAGAGTGGTTGTGGTACTGGAAGCTAAATCTCCACCCTATTCAAGTCTTTTTGCTGCTTCTGACAGGTTCTTCCAGGATCGTTCTTACTTCTCATCAACTCTAACAAGCTTCCCTTTCCCTGTTGAACAAAACTCCCCCACAGCATGATGCTGACACTATTATGTTTTACCATGAGGATGTATATACAGATCTATATGCAATATTACTCGTTGGTGGTTTGCAGAAAATGAATACCAGAATGATGTCTGATTCATTCTTTCAAATGTTTGCTGTGTCTCTTTACGGTTTATGGAAAATAGAGATTTTATATCTGCCTTTTATGGCTTTCTCGTTGCTTCTACCGGCCAGATTTGTGGAATGCACGACTTATCTGTTTCCTGCTGACAGATTGTTCACAGAACATTTGGTTTTATACTAGATTCAAATTAAGTGGGCTCTGTTTATAAGTAGGTGATTTCTGAAAATGTATCAGGATAATGGCTGAATATAAATATACACCACACTTTTCAGTAAAAAAAAAACATTTTAAAAATCAAGGATCACTTTCTTTACTCTTCACAATTATTAAATCCTGTGAAAATGAATCAAAGTTTCATGGTTGTAACATGAGAGAATGTGAGTGTAGTGCAGATTGTGTGAAGCTCTCCGGTTTATTGTAGAACCAGGCGGCAATTATCCATCCAGCTTCTGCAGCCTGGTTGTTACCTTCAAACAAGGAAAACGTGCAATAGGTTATGATCACACAAATGGTAGGCCATATTAAAAAACACAATTAGAACCCCAGAAACATTATAAAATAGGGAATTGTTCGTTTTTTTTCTTCATATTTTTGAATAGTTTTAACTGTTATCTGCAAATAATGAAGAGAATCTACGGCAGAAGTATTTGTGCTACGGAGGAGGAAAGAAGAGGAGATAATAAAAGCTCTGTGTGTGTGTGTGTGTGTGTGTGTGTGCGTGTGTGTGTGTGTATTTTTAAAACCTTCAGGTTCGGCGTGCAGAAGCGGGACATCCCCTGGTGGCGTACGGCAGGTCGCTGATGGAAAAAGGAATTCAGTTTTTCCACCCAGTCGTTTTCTGTTTGACTTATTTTCATCATTTAAAATATTTTATCTGCACCACAAATCTCCTCTTTTCCAAACCCACATCTCAGATGCTGCTTCGACCTATCAGAACCGAATGATGAACAAACTGAAGCTTTTCTCCCCACATTCTACCCGCTCTTCAGTTTTTAGTTTTATACAAATAAATTACGATCCAAAAAGTGGAAACAGAACAACCTCAGCTCTGAGATTCAGCCAGATGCGTTGTGCGTTTTAATTCAACTATTAAGAACTGCTGAGATCCTTCTGCACAGAGCAACCTTTTTCTTGTTTGACTGACCTCTAGTGGCCAAAATATAATGCTCCTAAGGCACTGAAATCCAGCAGGAATTAAACACAAATATAAAACATGAAAAAGCAAACAATGCACTGATATTAGCGTCATAATGTAGAGGTGAATTCTCTCCATAAGGAGGGGAAAGTGAATGACCAGCAGCTGTGGAGGCATCCAGCTGATGGGGCTGAAGGATAAAGAGCTTCCAGAATGTGGTGGAGCTGTTTGCAGGGTCAGACTTGCTGTCCACCTTCCTGATGTCGTTTTGTTTCCTACAGTTCTGTCACTTATGGTGGCTGCATGGTGTTGTTGGCGCTGTTATGTTAGGTCTGACTTGTTCTGTGCATAAACTTGAATTTAGGGAAAATATGCATCAAATTAAAAAAAAATCCTGAAACCAGCAGATTTGATCAAATTTAAAAACAGGGCAGTTGTTATATGAAGTCAATAAAAATGTACAACCTAATAACATTCATCAAAGGTGTAGTCAAAGAGACGGAACATATACTTTAAGGGGAAAATATGACATAAAAGTTCAGAGTGAAAGAACTTAGGGAGAGGCTCAGGATAACAAGAAGAGGAATGAATTTATGGAACAGTCTTTAAGATAAAATAAAGGGTTCATTATCACACCAACAATTGAAGGTAGAACATATAGAAAATACTATTTCTTGGAGTACAAAACAAAATCAAAGGTATGAATTGTTTTACTTCTTAACTTTGGTTAAAATGAAAGGTATCTTTTAAGCTTGGACATTAAGATAAAATACGTTTTTGAAATATTTTGAATATGCCATGTGGATTTTTGATGAAGATGTGACGGTTAAGATATTGTGTTGCCTTTGTTGGTTTTGGTTAAACGTTGGAAATTTGAGTTTATATCTAAAAGAAGCTTAGTCTAATACGCACTTTTATCCGTCATGTTTTATAATGGTTGTGCACAAAACCATAGCAGCCGTCTCTCCTCTAGCAGCCGTCTCCTCAGTCAGGACACGGACTAACGGCGAGGCGTCTTCCCATTATTACGGCCCTCACCTCTGGAACAGGCTGCCAGAGGATCTCAGAGAATGTTCATGTTTTTAAGAGCAGGCTCAAACCTTTTTAGCTTAGCATTTAACTTATTATTATTTATTAATATATTTGTAACCGCTCAGAATGTTTTACCTGATTTAATTTTTAGTTTAGCTTTTAACTGTTTATTTATTAATCTGCTTTGCATTTTTATCTTGATCCATCTTATCGTTGTTTTACACTTATTGTTTTATACTTTATAAACTTTATATTTTAATTTATTTTAATCTTTCTTGCCAGTGTTTCCTCTCTGGGGGCCCCCTGCATCGGGGGTGGTGGTCGGACGTGGCTGCCCCCCATGCAGTGCTTGGGTGGAGGTGGGGCTACCAACCCTCCCTCCCTCCTCTGGGCGCCCTGGGTTGGTGCCTTGGCTGCTGCTGTTGATCTGCTGCTGCTGATGCAGATGGCTCCATGATGGTGTTTCCTGGCTCACCTGTACTCAACCCGCTGTTTTTGTAGCTTTTAAGTGTGTGTGTGTGTGTGTGTGTGTGTGTGGCTGATGGGTTGGGAGGGGGGTGTAGTTGCTTTGATGATTTTATTTTTGAAGGGGGGATTGGGGGGTTGTGGTTTATTTTTTTAAATCTGTTAAGCGCTTTGACAAACTGTGTTCGAAAAGCGCTTTATAAATAAAGTTTGATTTGATTTGAAAAGATGGAAGGATTTTTATTCCTACTTTATTACTTTTAGACAGTTGTTCTGATGCGCAACCTTGGCAACAGTGTGTTGGTTTTATAACTGGGAGCACCTAATAAGCATTTCAAAAGCTCAAATAACTGCGACATGAAACCCCAGAGAAGAAAAGGAGCCTTCATGGATGCAGAGCAGAGAGAGGAGGAAGTTCAAACCATCCATTGTAACTAAGAAGGATCATATTCCTGGTTCCAACATTTTGCTGATCTGCTTTCTAACCAGTCAGCAAGATGGAGATTTAGAGAGTGGTAAAAGCTAATATGTTATAAGAAGTAGGGATGCACCGATACTGATACTGCTAGTCGGTATCGACTCTGAAACCCACTAATATACTCGTATCGCTATCGGTTAAAGTTAACCAATAGCATGAACCGATACTTAAAATATGGAAACTCTGCAATAATTTCACAGAAAATTTTCATTTTTGACTTGAAATTTTAGTTTTGTGGTCATTTTTTTTTGAATATTTTATATCATATGACCTAATTTGCCCTCATTGGTTGTAACAAGCAGAGAAGAAAATAAAACCTGCCCTCCGTTTTATTGCATTTTTTGTGTGTGTGTGTGTGTGTGTGGTAAAAGTATGAGCATTGGTACTCGGTATCAGTAATTACTCTGATCCAAGTATTGGTATCATATCGGTTTGAAAAAAGCGGTATCGTTGCATCCCAAATAACATTATATATTTATTGAAAACACTGATAAGAATAATTAGAGTATCAAAGTCACCTGAGATTCTGTACAATAGGTTAACAATTTGTAGTGATGTTTCATAGATTTTCTACAAGGCGAAGGACTGAGGGTAGATTTATGTTGCCTGAGTTTAGAACTCTCTACATCTAAAAGGCGGCGCTATATCGGGCTACAGTGGCCTGGAATGGTCTACCTCAAGTTTTGGTTCTACAGAAATGTACTCAGCATTTTTTTAATAGCATCAGATTGTATATTTTTATTTCAACAGTAGGAAGGTGAAGTCATAATAGTGATGAATGTTGTCATTTGTGTCCTATTCTACATATGAAATTTGATTGTCTGCATCACTTGTATACGCAGATGTTTAGTAAGAATTCGAGTCTGTGTGGGCATGTATGCGATATTAATATCCAGGGTTTCGTTAAGTGTCGACTCAGCATGTATAAGTATTGATGATGACACTTTGATGGAAGACGAGTTATACATTTTTTGTATATTCAAGCGAAGAAAGTTTGCAAAGGTGTCATATTGGATTTTATTTTATTTAACATTTAATTTGGTATTTAATTATTATATGTCTATTTTTATGTTTGGTTTTGTTTAGTATAATAGGAATTTATTTGTTATGTATGTTATACAGAAATCCTGTGTTTTGTTACGAGTTGATTCATCATGTAAAATTATTGCTGATGATTAGAAGACTAGCTACTGTTTTAACTATAGCTAATGGGGATCTCCATGAACAGACAAACTAATGAGATGGATTAGCAGAGCTTGCAAACACCTGATAGTGTCATCCATGTGTCATGTTGCTGAGAAATCTTATCTCTGCTGCTTGGATACTGAGCTATCAGATTGTCATTCAATTCAATAATTAAAGAACTGTATTTATCAGTGAGGGAAAATAAGTAATGAAGTCATGCCACTCTCATACAGCAGCCATGTGTCTAATCAGGGCTTTCTTCTAATTCGTTGAAAAACTGACTGCTACCAGAAATACTTCCTGCCAACAGCATCTTCACACCATCTATGACTACTCTTTGAAGATACTTGATGATGACATGAATTATTCAGTTCACTTTTTCAATTCACTTTTATTTATATAGCGCCAATTCCCAACAAATGTCATCTCAAGGTGCTTTAAAACAAAAGTGATTTCAATACAATTATACAAACATTCCAATCAGTTAAGTTTTCTTTGTAAGGAATCCCAGCAGATTGCGATGAATCATCGATGTGAGGTTGTGCCCGGATCATGCAGACTCCAACCACAGCAATTCCTCAGCAATCCTTCATACTGAGCAAGCATGTAGAGATAGTGGAGAGGAAAAACTCCCCTTTAACAGGAAGAAACCTCCAGCAGAATCTGGCTCAGTACAAACTGTCATCTGCCACGACCGTCTGGGGGTCTGAGAAGACAGAGAAGAGACAGCATGGAGGATGCTCGGTCACTGAGAGCATCATCTGGACCGATGTTCCCCATCCAGCAGGGGGCATTATAGTTGACCAGGGTACCAGACCATGTGGAGCTTCTATGGGGAGAAAAATACTGAGAGAAAAGTGGGTTAACAATCACAATAACAGCAGAAAAAATATATCTGGAGAGTAGTAGGAGAGAGAAGTAGAGAAGAGAAGAAAAGTGGTCAGTGTGTCCTCCAACAGTCTAAGCAGCAGCGTAGAGAATATTTGAATTGAAGTTGTAATCGTAAGCAAACAGAATCTTTGAACTATAGAGACGGGGTCAGACTCTGGCCTGGAGGCAGAGACTTGTAGGAGATGAGTTGCACATCCTTTAATCTGTTTCATGTTGCCCACTCTCGTTTTTCTCTCTTTATAATTTCATATCATTCTGTTGAACTTTCACTACTTCTTTCTTTGGAAAAGAGTTAGTGGAAACTGCCACCTCCAGGTACAAATCTGAGAAAGCCTTGGCTACCTCCTCCTACACCCCCCTCCCCTTCCCCCCAACACTCAGATCTTAAAACAATTTGACATCATCAGATGAGATCCCCCTCATGTGTGTATGTTTCACACCAGCACACCTCTGACCTCATTTCCTGTCTCTGCAGGATTCTGCTGCAGAACAGTGAAAGCTGTGAAGGTAGTGTGGGCGATTCTGTGGTTTCTGATCCCCCTCACCGACTTTTGGGTGTACAGGGTGTGTTGTTGTGTCTGCAGCTGTGTTATCATATCAGCATGGATGTTTGTACGTGTGTTCAGAAACGTTTTTACATGTAGGTGCATTTTGGAATAAAGTATGACAACTTCTTTCAGGAAGTGTTACTGCCGTATTCACATTGTGTCCTGCTGCTGCAGAGGATCTGCAGAGACGTTGTCAGCTCGAGTGTAATCTGTGGGAGAATCACAGTGATAAGAGCAGCTCCATCTGTACAGATCATTGTTATGATGAGTCAAGAACCTGTGGGGCCAGTGGATGGTGATGGGGGATCAGCATTGGAGCAACTGCATGATGCTTGGGTAGGAACACCAACACTTGGCCCGAGCTCAGTGGAATGGCATAGAAAGTGTTCACAGATTGTCTTAACCAACACAACTTTCAGGATGACTGACATCTCATGCACTCCATCTGCAGATTGTAGAGTCTGCTGTAACGTAACACACATATAGAATGCAGCTTATCCTCAGGTTATCATTAGGTTCTCCTCTGTAAAAATTACTTGCAGTGAGAAAATGGGTTTTCAGGTAACGTTAGGAAGTAGGGTGGGACCCAGATTTGCACCCGAGGTGTACAGAACAGTAGAAAAAAAATGCCAGGCTTTCAATATTTAAAAATATTCATCTGATCAATCATTTCAAAACATTGTACTCAAATAATGTTTAATATATGAAGTGCATTTTAAGTGAAAAACAAACTGATCCATCTCAGGAAACAACACAAAACTAAAAAAACCTTACTGATACGTTGTTAAAACACGTTTGGTTCAGTGTCTGCCTCTAGCTGTCTTCAGTTCAAACACCCAATCGATGACACTGATTCTAATGAACCTCAAATGAAGTTCAGCAAAGTAGGATTTTTCAGAATTTAGTTCTCTTTTGGTCTTTAGCCATAGTTTGCAGAAAGGATACAAAGCCAAAACGGTCAGATATACTTATTTTAACAAAGGTTAAGTGTAAAAAATAAAACACAATATCATATAACCACCATGGCAACATGATTATGGTCAGCAATAATTCAAGGGAGCAATAGGATAACAGTGGCTGTCAAGAAACAAGAGTAAATAATCTATATTAATATAATATTTAATACTGAAGGAACTGCAGGGATTTCCAATAAGTTGTGGTTATATTTTACATGTCCCAACAATCCGCTCTAGTCTCCATGTGTCTGGGCTAAGTAGTTTGGTCAAAACACAGAATTCTTCTCTTCCAAGGAAAACATGAAGATCTGGCTAAAACCTGCCAAAATCTTATGGGGAAAATGTGTTATTGTTACTGTGATTGACTGGTGATCTGTTCAGGCTCCAGGGTGTACCACGCCTCTCACCCAGTGATGGCTGGACGTAGGCACCAGCCCCCCAGCGACCTTCCAAGGATAAGCAGAAAAGATAATGGATGAATGAATGAATAAATTAATTAATTAAACCTATGCTGGACAAATCTAAAAGCATTTCGAGTTTAAAATGTGCACAACGCTTTAATTTATGTTTAATATTTTTTCATATATTATAAAGAAAAAAAAAAGGAATGAAATTTAAATTGTTGCTAAAGAACAGTATCGTTAATTTTAATGCACTGTTCGAAGTTGCTATGGTTGTCTGGGATAATGAAACTCAACAACCCATCTGTAAGCTTCACCTGCTTTAGTATTGAGTTATATTGGTGTGATTAGTGTAATCATTTTATTATAATTTGTTCTGTTGTACACCTGTACCTCAATCTACTGAAACGTCACTATTTACTAAGAACAATATAAAAAACAAAAACAACCTTTAAGCAGCTTACTTTCTAAAATATACCGTATTTTATCTTGTAAGGATTTTTTGTCTTTATTTTTGTCTCAGCTCTGCTTGTTTTGGTCTTTCATTTAAAAATCTTCAAAACTGAATTAAAACAACACAAAAAACAATAAAAGTACTTTATTTGAGAAAATGTGAAAAACAATCTGACGATGTTATTACTGATTATTCATTTTCAGTATTGCAGAAACATGTCTACTTCAGGGAAAATTCTGAATAAATTTGGTCTAAGCAGTCAGTAGTTGTGATGTGAGATGACTCTGCAGGTTGCCACTCCTGCCAGACAACACAGAAACCAAGAAACTAAGCATACTGACTCCTGCAGCTCATTTATAGGGACCAAAGACTGAATTTATTCAGTGCTTTTCTCATCTAGCGCTGTACACTGGAGCCCAATAATCAGATCGGTAGGCAACTCAGAGCCTTGCCAGGGGTACATTGCCATGTAACTGGCAGAAGCTGGAATTAAACCTATGACCCACCAATAACAAGCAAACTATTCTACCTAGCGAGCCACAGTCATGAGCATGAAACCTTTTTTTAACAAAACTAAAAGAGGAATAAAAAAGAACATGCCACACCAAACCAAAAGGCTCTTAGTTTTAGGATGCACAATATAACCACAGCGCCACCATGTGGCCTATAAATACTGTAGCGCTGCGCGATTAACCAGCCTTCATTAGAAATTAGAAATAAAATCAGAATAAGTTACAGTAAGTTTACAGTTAATATTAGAGAAGCGTAGAGTCCAACAGTCAACTGAAAATCATTCATTGAAATCAGGACTTGAACACATACAGTACTGTTCAAAAGGTGGCTAAGAATTAGTCAGTATTAAAGGCTTCCTGCAGTAGTAGGGAATACTGTATGTGGATGTAGCTGTTACACCCCCTTTCTCTCCTTCTCTGTATTTTAAAGCTCACTGCAGTTATGTAGTCAGGATGTGGTTGGTACACTCATGCAGAGGGAACGGGAAACAAAAAGTCACATGTTTAATTATATGATGTCACATAACACTAATTTCAGCTTTACACTGTGAGACTCAGTGAAGTCCCAGTCTGTTTCTGAAGTTTTCTACATCTCTTCTCCTGTTACTTTATAATAATGAGCTGGAGTAAAAACTGTAATTTTAAGATGTCTGCACTTATTGAACCCCCTGATAAGGTCAAGGTCAAATTTATTTACGCAGTACCTTTAAAGCAGTGAGACCGCCCAAAGTGCTTCACGAGGTTAAAAGCATAAAACATTACAATGATACTGTAGTTGGATTTAGACTCTTAATAAAATGAGAGAGATTCCTTTAAACGTTTGGAGGTTTTAATATGACTTGAATTGATCATACAGGTTGACAGTAACACATTACAGCAAAATGCAGAATACTGACCTGTCTCAATTTTACAACAACAAGCTTATATTATTTCCCGTAACCTTGGTCTATCTATTCTACTAGATAAAGTACGACTCTCAGGGTGAGAGTCGCAGACTTTACGACGTCTTTCTCGTTGATTGGAAAGCTGTGAACTTTGTAGACCTTTAAGGATGCCCAGTCGAAGAGCCATCTCCATGGTAACGCAGGATGTGGACTATCATTATCAAAACACTCTGACCATGACTTGGGTAAAAGCGTCACTCAGTAAGACTAATCATTCAAACTAATACTACAACATTAAGTAAACATGCGTCACAGTTGAATACAAAGTACAGATGAATCATAACACTACATTTCTCCTCCATAATACCATAACATGTATGAATAGGGACATATAAATAAAAATACAATAAAATAAACAAACAAAATAAAAAAGTGAGTACAACCATTTTTAATAAGCAGAATATTTAAATATAACATAACAGCTTAAGTCATACAATAAGTTAAAACTCAACTTTGAAAAAAACCCCAGTTCATTAAGGTAAGTCTTTAGTAGAGCTTTAAAATAGAGATGATAGAGAAGTGTAAAAAAAATCCCACGTTTAAAACATTGAAAAGCCCATCATTAAGAATATATATTTAATTAGTGTAGAGGATAATGCTTACAAATGACAGATTTTGTAGTTTGAGATTTATTTATACCTGAAGCAAATACAATTTTATCATAGATTTGTAATTTATAGTTAGAATATTTGGACACGCACAATCCCCCTTTATTATCCTACACAGGGGAGTCTTCCATGCTTTTAAGTACAGCCCTTTTCTGGTCTAAGATGTCTGAGGTTCTACATGGATTTACTGAGGCCATTCCTCCAGTGGCAAAGATCCTGTGGGACTTTTTCTGAAGTTCTTCTACGTACTGCCTTTGCTCCAGAAGGAGCAGACGTTTAGATGATTGTATCGTCCACATATAAATGTTTTTATTAAAGTCGTTTATAAGAATAGACAATAAAAAGTGATCCAGGAAGGAACATTGGGACACACATTCAGCTATCCTAAAGGAGAATTCTGTTTTGTTTTTTTAACCTGGACCTTATTCTCAGCTAATTTTGTTTGTTTTTTTACTCACCCTGAGAATTTTGGAGCCAGTCTGACCGGTTCAGCAGTATTTATATTCACTTCCTCCATCAGCGGATATCCGTAGAACGGGAGTGCTGAGGGCAGGGCAAATTCTTCTTGTAATAAGGTTTAATATGCCCAAAACACAGTAATTTGACCATGTTTATATTCCCCTTGGACTTACAAACGCCTCAGAACTGCTTCTTGATTCTCCTCCAGGCCGATTTGGCCCAGTATTAATGTATTAAAAGAAAATTACTTTAAGGCTTTGTGGACATCTCTATCTGTAAAGCTGATTGGGTGCTGCAGTTTCTTGACTCTGTATGCAGCAACAAGGCTTTTGCACTTTTTTTTAGATTTCTATGAAAGCAGTACATTTTATATCTCCTTATTCATCAACATTCAGAGAGACTGTCACCTGACTTAAAGCCAGCAGCAGTTTCTTATGTTTGATCATATCTAATCCTTAGAAAATAAACTGCAACCGTGCTGCTTAGTTTGTGGATTTAAGTAAAGTTTATAAAATTGCTAGACATACATTTGGATTTGAAAGACCTTTATGGTACCCACTGAAATTGTTACAAACTAGGTTAAAGAATATTTTATCTGACAGAATTCGGATATTCTAAAAATGAAAATTAGACTCTCTCAAAATATCCACCATGTTCTCAAAGTAAATGGCTTCACCAGAGAGTGTATTGTTTTAGAAAGGAGTTGGGGCAGCTGAAATAAACGTTATACGCAGATGACATACTCATTAATGCCGAACCACCCTCTTACATTCAGCTGCAGAACTTTTTTGGGGAATCCCTATTGAAAAACACAATTGCTTCTAAATTCAAAGTTGGTTTAAATATACCACCATTTATTTGTTCTTATGTTCAGGCTGAAGATCCTTCAGCTGAATCACTAGACAATACTGCCAACAAGGAAAAAAGAATGTCTTTGATCAGCTTGTTGAAGATTTGATTAAAAAAAAAGGGTTAGGCATGAATTGCTTGTGAAACCGTGTGAACAATTAACCGAAAACGTTCAACCTGTCATTGCCAATAAAGTATATATACAACAAAGGTTTGAGATGATCTATTGTTATTGACCAAATACTTATTTTGCACCAAAATTTGCTAAAAAATTCTTTAAAAAAATCAGATTATGTGATTTTTCTGGATTTTTTAAATTTGTATTTATTTTGTCTCTCACAGATGAGGTATGCCTATAAAGAAAATTACAGGCTTCTATCATCTTTTTAGTGGGAGTACTTGCACAATCGGTGGCTGACTAAATACTTTTTTTGCATAGTTACCTCCAGGTGGCAACTTTGCTTTTGTCCAGACAGTATAAATCTTTATTGAATGTACAATGCATTACAACATTTGTATTTTAGAGTGAATCTTTAGTATAGAAAAAAAGTTGCAAAAAAACAAGTACAAAATAAATGTTATTGGCAAAAATGCCTTTTAAAAAGAAAAAAAGAAACAAAGGGTGGAGAAAAAGATGAAAACTAATTAAACCAAATACTTATTCTGGTGGAAGATTTCCCCTTTATTATAAGCACCAAGAGTTTAAGTGTTTAAATAAAAACAGGGATGAAAAAAAAAACGATGGATGAGTGAACATTTTGCCCATGAGATAGAAAAGGTTAAATACATATGGTATTAATTACTTTGTTGAAGACTAAGTAGCATTTTTTTCCTTATAGAACAAATCATTTTAACAATGTTTTTTGTAATAAACACACCTAGATTTTGCTATAAGTTTTTACTATAAGGTCAAAGCCAAAATACATGAACAGCAGATGCTGGATGAAAAAATGGCATCTGATTAGACCTAGCAGGATAATTTAAAGATTATACAGAATGCGGCTGTATATCGGTAACTGTAAAGGTAAAAGAAACTACAATAGTTTCTTTTACCTAGTATGTGTTTCATAAGTTTAATGGCGCAACATTGACTGAAATCCATAAAGATTTTAAAGGAGAAAGAAACCTGGGACAGCACAGCTAATATAGAAATATTGCACAAGTGCCTGCTCTGTTGATTCTGAAGGCCTCAGGCAGATTTCATACAACCCAACAAAAAAAAGCTAGCTGGAACATGACTGGATAAAACCTCTACAACAGGGTTGGGAAAGAACAATGGAAGCAGTGCAACCAACTGATTTAATATGACAAAGAGAACAGACCAGGGAGAATAATTTAATTTGCAAATATTTACAAGTAAAATACATTTGCGTTTCTAAATATGTTTACGCCAGCAGAGAAAGCCTAAATGACCCACCAATGAGTGGTTGACCAATCTGTAAACCAAAATTATTTGTTGTGGTTGAACATTCTCCACGTCCTGCTACCAACTTCTGCTTCTGCATTAGTTCTGTTGCTCTTTCTGTGTCTCTGCTGCCTTCTCCAAACCCCAAGCGGTGTCGGCAGATGACCGTTTATGCTGCGCCTGGTTCTGCTGGAGGTTTCTTCCTGTTAAAAGGGAGTTTTTCCTCTCCACTGTCGCTTCATGCTTGCTCAGTGTGAGGGATTGCTGAGAAGTCAGGACCAGTGCTGACACAGTTACTTTGAAAAAGTAATATGATTACTGACTAGTGGTTACTCCTTCCAAAAGTAACTTAGTTACTTTACTTATTACTTTATTTTAAAAGTAACTAAGTTAGATTACAAGTTACTTTGTTAGTTACTTTCTGCAGCTCCCAATAACACTCCGCACTGCCTCAACATAAACACAATAACCACTTTTACATATAATCACTTTATTTGAAGTGCATTTTAACAGTAAGAACGGATATATACTTGTTTTTTAACCTCACATTGACACCAGCAACTATAAAGGAATAAGCTGTGTCTTGGGGACATACTTGCTCTCTCACTGCATGTACAAATGGAGAGTTCCACTAGGGGGCAGAGTAGGCCTACAGAGTACAGAACTCAGATTCAGGCCAAAACAAACATGGCACCCGCAAAGGAGATTATCAGCTGTTTCGGCAGCAGTAGAAGGTAGGATCATATTTACCGCTATTGATACTTGTTTTCTTAATACTAATGCCGCCATGTACCTAATATATCTTTTTGCTCAAGAAAATGACAAAAATAGTAACTCACAGTGGCTTGAACAAGTAATTTTAATCTGATTACCTGCATGAAAAAAGAAACGCGTTAGATTAGTCGTTACTAAAAAAGTGGTCATATTAGGAGTAACGCGCTACTAAGTAACGCGTTACCGGCATCACTGGTCAGGACGCAATCTTCTGTGGTTTTCTAATTCCTAATGAAACGTTGTATTGTAATAACTCTTCTTGTAAAGTGCTTTGAGATGACATCTGTTGTAAAATGGCGTTATATAAATAAACTGAATTAAAATTGAATTGTTGGTTTAGATTTGTAGCCTACAAAAAAGTATCAATGTTTAGGTCTCCCCATTTTGGACGGTTGCTATATTTTTGATACACATCATTTAAGTATAATTTTGTTCAGAGAATTAGATCCACTTTCCTGTAGTTCATCCAAAAAATTGTAAAAGTGCTTTTTCTTTTGCATTTCATATCCAAATTAAATCATCATTCAGACAGTCCCATTTATTGATACTTTCAATCATTTCCAACAACTACAGTAGAAGAGGCTTGGTTTTTATTGGCTGGTAAATTTAAAATTAATATTTCAATAAATGTATTCTAAAACTCATATCACGTATCATAAATAACCTGTATTCCCCATGACTGTAAAGGGCATAAGATGGGCCTAATACAATATTTAAGTGCTAAATTCATGTTTTACTAGACTCATGTTATATTCTAAAATTCAAATAAAAAAATAAAAAAATTCTTGGCTGTTTAAGGATCAAAATTAAAAGAAATAAACACTCGCCGTATATCACTCTGCATATTAAATCAAAAATAAGTTTACTTTTTAATCATTTTCCTAATTTATTGAGATGAACCTGTACATATCCTTTTCTGGTTTTCTATAATTTAATTTCTGTCATGTTTGTAAATAGAGGACCCAAATGCACAGCTAAGTGTAAGATGAATGGATTTATTCAAATTAGATAATCCTACAAGGTCAAACTGAAAAGATGGAAATAACAACTGGGATGAAAAAGGGAGAATAAAGATGGACGAATCTGCAGAGTACAGAGGTAACTGAACAGCTTAAATGTACTGAGGATGGGTGAAATGGACAGGGACCCTGCATCCCAATTCTATAGTATGTACTACATACTACTAGTAGTCACTTCTTGCCCGTTGATCCAGTAAATAATGCGTAGCAAACGAGTGGTTAGTAGGCATGAAATCGGATTTGACCAGGATGTTTACATTATGTTACACCTGTGGTCCCGTACTCGGCATAGCTGACATCACTTTTCTACAATTTTGGGGCTTCCGCTGCATTGTGGGATAACGTAGCATACAGCGGAATTTACTGTGGCGGTAGAACACATCCGGGAACTTTATGCCTACTATGCCAATCCAAACTAGAGCTTCAGATTTACTACATCGCTCGCTTACTTATTTTCGCCTACTATGTAGTAGGTGTATTAGGGGTATTCTGATGCAGCTGGAGAAACCAAAGGACCAATTAGAGGAAAGTAGTTGCAGTTGAGAGAGCAGGTGGAGCCAATCAGAAACTGGGCCTGGAAGCAGTATGACTGGGAGAAAACAGGACAGAAGATTAGACAGAAGACAATGCTAAATAAGAAGTATAAGGATAAACTATGAAGTAACTAAAGATAAAATATATCTAAGAGAGTAAGAATAAAGAACCTAAGAGAAACTCCAAATAGAGTGAACATAGATGAGAGAACAGAAGGAAACATAAATACCAGAAAGTGATTTAAACATCAAGCCCAGAATTATCCCAGAAGCTTGTGGATTTATGTTATTGTGTATTTCTTTTTTTCTATTTTAAATCCATTTTTGTAGTTTTAGTTTAGGTTAAGTTTGAGTTCCCCAAATAATCCTGATTAAGACTCTCTGAAAGGAGCTAGAGTTAAATAACGATCAAATACATAAACTGCTTCCCTAAACACTTTAGATATTAACATTGGACATACTACCTGCAGGACAGACGATATATATTTTTTTCAGGAATAAAGTACTGAAATGATCGTGGTCATAATATCTCTTTCAGTGGTACACAAAGGGTTAACACAGTTATGCAGAAAATGAATTTCCTTTTATGGGTAATGTGACAAGCTATGACTAATCTTCTTCATGTCTTGTCAAATCACATCCCAGTTACTTCAGAAATGTCTCAGGCCCATTCAGTTTACTTAGAAATGTAGAAAGGAAATTTTGATCTAAGACCAAGATACTGATTCTGTTGTGATTACAGAAAATATGCACACTAACAGCAATTTCTGCAAGACATGAATGATCTATGAACATACGCAGCACGCCTGACTCTTTTCTTTCTAAATATGGTAACACAAAAGCTGAATACGCTCAGATTTTTGACGGCTAGACCTTTGGCGGGTTTCCACCATCGGAACTTCTGGTATCTTACCGGATCTTTATTTGACGAGGTAATCTGCTGGCCCGCTCCTCACAGTCATGTCTCCATATAAATTGGCCCTTTAAGGAATTAGGTGAGACGTCCACATATCATGACTCTCAGCAGTACATAGTGTCAAGTATCAGTGCCAAAAGGCATCCACAGCAGCACGAATACCTAGAAATAGACAGAAGAAGCTAGGATTGTTGCAGTGTCTCTGTTTGCTATGCTGTGACAAACTGCTTTGCCATAAGCTCTTTCAATTTTACACCACCAGTTGTTTGGCAACATCTTCACATTTCCCTCTGAATTACAACCAATAAGCGTTACTTAACCACAGCTCCCACCGGGTGATTTCTGAGTACATAACCCAAGACCAGAACTCAGTTGGTTCCTGAATTGAAGAACCGACACGTGAGGACATGTGAAGGTCCGGTAAAATGACCCTGAAGTTTCGATATGGCAAACTTGCCTCATGAGTGGCTTACCAGCAAATATGTCAAGTAACGAAGTACAAATACGTCATTTCCTCGGTTATGGAGATATTTAGGCCATTTATATTTGACTGGAGAAATTATCTATTGACCTACTTTTCCTTCTCTTTACATTTTCACACATTTATCTGTATTTACTACTCCTTACATATGAAAAATAAGTGATTCTAAAAATGTACTTGTATTGCTCTCAAATGTATTGATTTTAAAGGTCATATATGCAGCTGAAACAAATAGCCAAGTGTGTCCCAAATTTTTCAGTATAAACATTTTATATAACAATGGGGGGAGGCGTGGCAGTGCTGTGGTGCAACTTAAGCTTTAGTCTGTCTTTTTTTTTCTCTTTTAAGTGACATTACTTTTACTTTTATACTTTAAGTAGTTTTTAATCCAGTATTTTTAAAATTTCACATCAGTTAAAAAAAGTTTGATTTGTAATTTTAACTTCTACAGAAGTTTTTTTTTAAACCCTTTCTATATTTCTACTTAAGTATCTCTGCTTACTGGTTTCCTTTTGAACACTGAAGCTTTGTAGAAGAAAGGACAGAGCAGACTGTACTTCATGAGGACGCTTTAGTCCTGCAAGGTTTGCAGCAAGATGCCGCAGATCTTCTATAAACCAGTTGTGGAGAGTGTAATCTCTTCTGCCATCATCTGTTGGGGTAGCAGCATCAGAGCCAGGGACCTAAAATGGCTAAACGACCTGATGAAGAAGGCTGGTTCTGTTCTTGGTACTACTGTGGAACATTTGGAGATGATGATCCAAAGAATAATTCTTCGTAAAATCAAGAAAATTATGAACAATCCTATGCATACTCTTCATGAGAGTATCCTACAACAGCATCTTAAATTGGAGGCAACAGGAAATCCTTCCTGCCCCCCAGTTATCATGATTCATAACTTCTTAAATAATTGAATAGTATGAGCTACAACAACACTTTATTTCTCTCTGGGATCAATATATTATTTTTTACATTAATTTAAATGTTTAGCTATGCTTTTACTGCACTGGAATCTGTGTCATTGCTCAGCCAATCTCCAGCAGGTGCTTATTTGTCCCAAATAACTGCTGGAATTTTCTGATTTGTATCTCCATTAGTTTTGTCCTTATTGCCAGAGTACATGTTATTTATTTTATTTCTCAGGTATTTATTTAAACACACTCAAAAAAGGAGAAACCCTTAGATTTACTTAAAAATGTTATGTCAAGGTGCTCCACACAACTGATTTTAGTAGCTGTTAAGATGCCTGGTTAAGTAACCTTCTTAACCAAGTATTTTAAGAGTTCAAAAGATGAACAGAGTGAGTCTTTAGGAGTTAGTGTACAGTATGTTCATGTGTACATCTGCTTACATAGCAACTTAGTGGTGCAATAATTGTGTTGCAATAGGTGTGATTACTGAGTAGAAATAAGAATACTGCAGACACATTCCTGCACAATGGATGCCCTAGCAGTCCTTGAAAATCACGCCCCTGGCAGGATGGGAGGAGTTTTTTTTAATTTTTCCTGGGCCATGATAGTGACTGGCTAATCAGCTCATTTAGATTTCCCAGAGCAGTCCTATTAGACCTTTGTGTTGAACTGGGTCCGGTATGCAGCTTAGAACTTTTTTGCTGGGCTTCATTACAGCTTTAGCAATGGTGTAGAAAGGGATTCCAAAAACTTGACTAACTGGACTAAATTAAAACTGTTTTTGGATCTTCACTGACTCCCATTGTTATGAAATCCATCCATACTTTTCTTATACCAGTTTCCTTTAAACACTGTACCTTCAACACAACTTTGTAAAGTTTTTAGATACATTTCCGAGTCATTATGTTTAACCTTGACTGTTTCAAACATAAGCAACCAGTTCTTGTTTTATTTTATTAATATTCTTACAATATAGTTTTCCCAACAAGAATGTTTTTAATTAATAATCAGAATCTCTTTTATTTTATTTTATTCATGCCATGACGAGAACAAGAAATGACTGCTCACATCATTTTTTTTTGGGCAGGAAACTGTGAAAAAGGTTGAAACCAATTCCCTGATCATGTTGAGTGAAATGAAAAAATAACAACAACCATATGTTCTGATTTTCTCTTTTCTTCTACCTGGTTCTATGTTCTTGTGCTTACTCACCCAATCACGATAACACCAGGAGCGTGTGAGATTCTAAGATTCCTGGATTCATCTCAACACTGAAACCAGCTTAACATGCAGACACAAACAGTATCTGATCACATTCTGATAGATCATAATATACCACTGTGAAACAATGACAGCAGCAGAAACATGCCACCGTTTCCAGGTTGACTGAGGACTGCGGCACTGACTGTAACTTCAGTCAGCTCTGTGAAAACGGGGTTTAACCCCCACACCCAGAGTTTCCAGGCAAAACACGAGTGACGTTTGCAGTGCAGCAAATGTCTCGACATCAGCACTTTCACAGCAGTCACGCCGCATACACTCGCAGAATTAGTTGTTTTCCGCTCTTTGCACAATATCTTTGCACAACTATGCAATAGAACTGAAAGGAATGTATGGGAAATGAAATTACAAGAATGATTGTTTCATACCAGAGGAATAACTGATAGTGACAGAGAGTTTCTTTTAAAGAACAAGAGGAATTTAAGACGTGACAAAATGATAGTTTCATTTAAAATCATAAAAACATGTTGAAGTTGTTTCGTTTTATCTATTGAGGTGAATCTACCTCTCTACATGCTACTATGCTTTAATGGTATTAGGAAAAGCTACAACGCTGCTGCTATTACTGTTTGTACTGAGCATGGTACCTTCAGACTAATGATTGAACTTTAGGCCGACTCCAGCAGGAATTCACAATAAGTGCTCGGAGTTGTCCTCCAAAACTCTGAGACCATAGACCTATGCCTGATCCAGTTGAAAACACATACTTACATTCCCATTTAAGAAGAAACTAATTTATTCTTTACTGTCAAACATCAAATCAGAGTAAACGTGTTTTTGTTTTGTTTGAGACTAATAAATATGATCATGTTTTCTGTATTTGTGAAATGTAAGAAAAAAAGGAAGATAGTCCTTTGGTATTTTTTATTCCTTTCATCAAAGTCAGAAATATACATTCACCTCCTTGGTGTTTGGTAGTTGTTCCCTAAACTGTTTTACTTGGGATGTTTCAGACCTCCTTCCAACCATTTTCTACAATAGTTTGATGGAATCTTGGCCCGGTTTTCTTGACAGACCTGCTGGGACTGACACAGGTTGGTGGTCCTTGTTGCTCAAACCTTTCAGTGCCACCCACAAATTTATTGGATTAGGATGAGAGTTTTGTAAACTATACCTTTGTTGTCCTGAAGCCACTTGGTGCCTCATTTGGAGGTCAGCCTGGGGTCACTGTCCATCTGGAAGACCCATTAATGCTCAAGGTTTAACTTCCTGGCTGATGTCTTCAGATGTTGCTTCAATATGTTCACATGTTCTTTTCTTATGATAGCATGATTCTCAAGCTTTTATTTTGTAAAGTGCACCAGTCACTTCTGCAGCAGAACAGCCCCACAGCATCATGGTGCCACCCCCATGCTTCACCGTTGAGATGGAGTTCTGAGGCTTCAAAGCGTTCCCCTCTTTTTTTTCTCCAAATATTTTGTTTTTCATTTGGGATCCAATGACATGTCTCTATAAATGAAGATTTTTATTCCCATCTGTGGCTACAAGCTATAGGCTGCCTTTTTTTTGAAGTAATGGAAACTGCTACAATTGCATGCTCCCTTTAGGTGAAGTAAGAAAACGTCCATCAGTAGATTGAGATCTAATGGCAAAAGAAACATAACGCTTAGATCCTAACAGTGGCTCTCAAAAGTCTACACATCTTTTTTATGTAAAAAATTGAGACCAAGATAGAACATTTCTAAACTTCTTTTATCTACAGTAAAATACTATCCTGTGCAATTCAACTAAAAAATAAGCAAAACTGTAAGAAGAGAAAATGGGTAAACATTTGTTTACAAGAGGTTAAAGTAAAACTTTACTGAAGTGTATTAAATACATTTCTGAATTCCCTCTTTGGTGGGAATTCTTATAGAATTAGTCAGATTTCATTCTGGACTTGGACATTTCTAAGATGTATTTTTCCCCTTTATAAGCCTCTCTTTACATGATTTGGATGTATGCATGGAATCACGATGCTGCTGAAAAATGAAATCCATCATTATTTTCAGCATTCTAGCTGACAAGGGAAGGTTTGGGTTCAAAGCTCTTTGTAACCTGATCCAGAGATGTGAAGAGGGCTCTGTGCGGAATATGGTGTTATTTATGAAAATGTGTTAATACTGTTTGCAACAAATTTGTTTTTATATTGTATGATGGCTCTCTTTTGAAAATTTTGTCACTATGTCTTGATGAGATTCAATTCAATGAAATTAAATTCATTTTATTCACATATTGCATAGCAGGGCACTTTACAAGAAAAGTAATTTCAATACAATTGTACAAACATTTCAATCAGTTCAAATCTTTCTAAGTAAGGAATCCCAGTAGATTGACCTCTTACATAAATCTACAAATATCTGCTGAAGCTGATGTGCCATTTGGAGGTCGAGAGGAGGTACCTTACCCTTGTACCCTGTCTAAAATACTACTTACTCTGGTTTTATTAGTTTTACTTATAAAAAAGTGATTTGGAAAAGGTTTCTTGTCAAATTTTTCATTTGAATCTTTAGAATTTGCACTTTACTTCAGAATTAAGTTTACATTTTTCTCATTAACATAGTTTTACAATATTAAATTATATGTTACGATCTCAAAACAAGTACTCGATACTTTGGTAGCCAAATAATAAATACCGTAATACTCTAATCATGCTTAACCTGGCATCAGCTAGATCTATGTGTATCCCCGCCCTGTTTCGAGCTTACACATTTTGATCAGGAATCTTTGAAGCAGATACCGTCTGGAGGAGGGAGAGCCATCTGGTAGAACATTTTGAGCTGATTGGAGGATGCACAAGGTAGCACCCGCCTGGCACTGGCTTCTACACCAGCGTCAACCGGCGCGGCCATATTTGTTTCCCTTTTCACAAAGTGTTTCCCTTTGCTTATTTTAAAAAAAAGAAATAGTATCCAGTTCCTCTACAACCGATTCAATAGCCGCAGCCACGCGAGGGTCAACCGGCGCGGCCATGTTTGTTTCATTTAGCTGTGCAAGGTAGTAGTCACAACTGAACTTCTGCCCCAAAGCACAACGATGACAAACGCTCGGGCCGGCGAAATATGGGTCAGAAATTGGATAGGTCCAAGACGGATTCTCGTGAGTTTGGAAAACTCAAAATCTCGCGAGAATCCATCTTGCAGAGCAAGGTTAAATCATGCTCCCTTTGTAGTCTACATGAACCACCGAGATTTAGTGCTCTGGATCTAACAATGATCATAACAATAATGGAATGTAAGTTGATTTTTTTATTTTTCTAAAAACTGTTAAACCTTTTATCTAAAAAAGATTCTATGGGCTCAAAAGTAGTTGTGCATTGTCCCCAGTGAAGGCACTCTACTCTTTTCCTGATCAAGACCATGGCCCCAGATGTGGAAGTGTTGATTCTAAAAGTGTGATCTAAGAGTGAGGAGCACATTTTTGGAGATGTTCTGCAAATAAAACCGCACCCTATGACTTTGATGTCTTTCCTGCAGCAGTACAGAAACCCGACAGAACACTTACAACACCCCGTGTGATTGAGGCCTTATAAACCTGATATTGCCAACCAAGTTTGAAAACTGAAATTTTGAACTGAAGTAAAATTGTAGATTAGAGGTGAAACATTTTTAAGACAACAAGAGAAGTTAAGCTGCCTTTACTTTTTAACTCTGTCCTGGATGGCTGAGAATCAGGACCTAATCCCTGACCTGGTGAAGACACTTTACCCTTTTCCAGCTCAAGATGCTGATTTTAAGAGTGTGATCCCCCTATGGTGGAACACACCATGCAGTTGCCCTTTATAAACAGAAGGATCATGACCCCCGTCTGCCAATTCAGGAGGACAGACTCCAAATTGCTTTTCAGTAATTCAGTTTCAAAAGGGGCAACTTCCATCCATCCATCCATCCATCCATTTTCTGAACCGCTTAATCCTCCAGGGGTCGCGGGGGGGCTGGTGCCTATCTCCAGCTGTCAACGGACAAGAGGCGGGGTACACCCTGGACAGGTCGCCAGTGGGGCAACTTCCATATATCCTTATTACAAATAAGCAATTACTGTTCTCCAGGTTAATGTAATTTATTTCTTTGCAAGGGACCTGCATATTATTAAGCATCAGTATCAGGTTTAGATGTAAAAATGCCTGCATTAAATATGCTAATTTTTATCCACTTCCCTTAGCAGGTAAGATTTTTAAATACAGTTAATACATGCAGTCATGCATACAGGACTGTTTCAAGTGCTGGAGCTAAGTGCATTTATAATATAAAAGGTGCAGCTATAGTTAGTAACAAGATTGCATTATAATTTCCTGAAAATTATAAAAAAATCCACAAAACAGATCATTCCTGCTGCCTAGAAAAGTTCCAAATAATGAACAGTTCACAAAAAAAAAAAAAAAAACAAGAGTGCATGTTCTACACATGGAAACACTAACATTGTTTCACACATGCATCTAAAATTACATAATTTAACAGATTAAACCAGATGTACAGTAAATTACTAAACAATAGATCCAGTGCAACATACATACATACATACATACATACATACATACATACATACATACATACATACATACATACATATAATGGGGGAAATAATTATTTGATCCCTCGCTGATTTTGTAAGTTTGTCCAACAAAAAAGAAATGAAAATTCTCAGAACAGTATCATTTTAATGGTAGATTTATTTTAACAGTGACAGACAGCACATCAAAAGAAGAAAATAAACTTTAAATAAAAGATAGAAACTGATTTGCATTTCATTGAGTGAAATAAATATTTGAACCCCTACCAACCATTAAGAGTTCTGGCTCCCACAGAGTGGTTAGACACTCCTACTTAGTTAGTCCCCCTCATTAAAGACACCCGTCTTAAGTAGTCACATGTATAGGATGATGTAGGGAAAGCAAAGAATGGGCTGATGACCCAGCATTCCAGCAGCATTTAAGCGCATCATGTACGCACAAATCCAGACGAGAAATGAGTCTCAAAACCCGTTGTGCAGTTCTAACGCTGATCTGTGCGTAAATGTAGTTTTATCTGCGTGTATCAGGTGATTTCTGCATACATACCTAATGATTTGCAAGCAAAAGAGCCGTTTTTGAATTCATAGTTAGTTTTAAGTTAGTGTAATTTGAAATTGTGCGTGTGTAAATGAGTCTTGTACTCATATTTTTTTTAGATGTGTGCACATTTTACAAAGCACTTGCAAGTACCCCGAGCACAGGACTTTTTAGAGCTCCTCCTTGATCTGCCAGTTGTGGGCTTTCAGAGGAACTGAGCTCAGAGGAACGGAGTAATTCAAACCCTGCTAGAGACCATTAAGGATGAACAACTAATAATGACATTGGTTTATGACCCAGCAAAGACATTAGAACCGAGAGGGGTATAAATACAAAGGGAAAGTAATTAGGGAAAGAATCCGGGAAACTCGGGACAGCTGGGGACAATTAAGGACAAAGGGACAGACAAAGACAGAGACACACATCACATCATGACACTACGTTAAATAGCAACTGCTTTTTTCCTGACAGAGAGTTTGTACTGTTTTAAATTTTCCAGGAAGAATAACAGTGAATGTGAAATTACGAATCTATAACTAATAGATATTTGGCTCCAACAAGTGGAAAAAAAACTGGCTTTAAATATGTTGTGTCAAACAAAATATACATTATATGTTGAAACTACCCATAAGCCAAACTAGAATTTAATAAAAATGAGAAGAGTACTAGATCTTTACTCATATTTATACCAAAGCAAATCGCTTTGAACTAATAAAAAATGAAGACACATCATTATTGAAAACTGCTTGTTTTAACACTGTTTTCATCATTTTGCTTAAGGAAAATTCAAAAGCCACAAAACGTCTAGCTAAATATTCAACCAGTAAAAGTTTCCATGTGATCATGTGATCAGGGTTCATTAGTTTCCACTTAACAGCCATGTCTCAAAAAATTAATTTGGCTCAAAATGTGCTTCAAGAATGTTGAGCCGTCTTTGGCAAACATCAGCAAACGTTCAGGAAGTTGGAAACATAAGAACAGAACAGGTAAAAAAGAAGCAGCGAATAATGAAGTCTGAGCTGTGCACTCTCTGCACAGCTCAGACTTCATTTTTTTGTTATGGTGCAAAAGCGCTGAATATAAGTTTCACACTCATCTTGATTTGCATGTTTCCCCTCAGAAACACGAGACAGTCTGCTAGAACACTGATTTTGGGCTTTGTGCTGTAATTTTTGCACTTTTAAGTATTTTAATGTTCATTTGTTATAATTTCTGATATTTTTTATCACTTTACCTTCTGGTTTGTGTTTATTTAAACTAAATAATATTTTTCAAAAATGAAAATGATCTTTCTCTGGCAGTTACTGGTTCCTGAAAATCACAGATCTGTGTTCTTCTCCGTCTTACTGCAGAACCACAGCTACTCAAAGTTGTCTGACCTTACTGGCAAAGCGCTATCGTCATTTCCTGTGCTGCCACACAGTTTCCATGACAGCCGAGAAAGGCTATAAAGGTGAGTTTATCTGGTTTAGCTGTATTTTCATGAAATTTAATCACCAGAATAGTTAGGGTGTGGGACACACCACGTTGATCTTGCTGTATATTCTACGTTTTTGCGACTTTTTGTGAAACCCTGTAGGATGTTCCTGACTCACTGTATGATGGGATGGACTGTGTTGGCAGTGCTGAGCATCAGTGTGCCTGTGTGGAGTTGTGAGTATGACCCAGTTTGAACTAATGCAGCAATAGATCGGAAATACCTTTGAATATTTTAATGTTTTTGTACGTATGTCTGAGTGTGATGATAGATATTCGGATTAGCAAACAAATAGCTAAAACAACTGTTGCAACAGGAGTTCTACTGTAACTCTAAATCTTTACTGTTTCGTGCTTTGTAATAAGATTTTCAAAATGTAAATATATGTGACTGTACAAAACAGCTTTATTTTGATTTTGTTACTGATATACTTTAGTGGTTATTACACATATACTTAGAGGCAAAACACAGTTGAGACGGACTTAGAATATGAGAACACCCTGATATCTTTATGGTCAGTTGGTCAAACACACACATAGAGTAAAAAATGATTAAAATAACAAAAGATTTGATATAAAGTTTAAGCTAAAGGAATGAGATCGGAGTTAACTCAACCTGATCTAACACACACACACACACACACACTTTTATCTGCAAAAGACTGTACTTTAGAGTAACACACTTCAGTGACTGAATGATTGGAAATGCTAATGTGAAGTGCCAAGTGAACAACCTTGTGGAGTGCCATACTCTGTTGGCTGACTGTGTGTCAACACATTACGAAAGCTTTTTTATTTTAAAAATTTATAGAATGATAACAATTTTTAAAGATAATAAGCAAGTACTATGAACTTCTTCAGGCAGATCATATAAAGGTAAACTAAGTTTAAAGTGTCAAATACCGGTTTTAAGAACAGCGAGCTGTGTTACGAAGGCGAGGGGATCAATGTGTGTTTGCTGCTGGTTGATTCATTTAAACTGATCTTCTTAATTAAAGTCAATCTATGGATTTAGCTGTGGAACGACTTATTACTGAGGAATTTGAATGCTTCAGTTATAAGCTGGTATGTAACCAGGACACATTTTGTGTTTCACCAGGAATTTAATATGCTATTAATATCTTCCCTCTAAGAATATTATTTTCCTTTCTTTATTTACAAATCTGGAGCTGTTTCCTCCATCTATCTGTACTTTAAACTATCTTGCAGTACCTTAGATGAGCCTCGCTTTGAGCTTTGTGAGCACATCAGTGAGTCACCCAGGACAGTTACTCATAGCGTCTATTTCCGCTAAAATTTTATATCAAACTGTTTCAGTTTTTCTTTGCTGCAGTGTCGAGGATCCAAAGCCTAATTTTTAACCTTAACAGAGAAAATGAGTAGAAAAGTTTGCCCCTTTTAGCCTCGTTAATCTCTATTTTTTTTTATCAACTGCTTTCATTCTTAATTGTCATTGGTGCTGCCTTTTCATGGTGTAGAAGTGTAAAGACATCTGCTGCTAACATAAACTAAGTTTTATCCACCACTAACGCTTATAAGTTGATCGTTTTCTCTTTAAGTTAAAGTCCTTTTCAGGGCAGACAGCAGAACTCGGCAACAGATGTTTCTACTTCTGAATCTTTAGGAATAGAAATCAATCTGTCAAACAGAAGTTTCAAATATATTTAAACTGATTTTCAGGATGTTTGATTGTTAATAAAACAGGGTTGTGCTAGGTAAGATGTGAAATAAGACTACAATTGTTACTTTATCTTAGTTTTACCTTTTTTTTTCTGCCAGCTATGAAGGTGACACAGCCCTACAGTGTAGTGAGCACCAATGGTACGGCACAGATCCACTGCACCATCCATCCCCGAACGTCCACCCCCCACGTCGACACCAACCGGCATCTGACAAATTCCTTCATCGACGTTGAAGATATGCAGGTGACTCTGCTGAGAGGCCTCCATGGCAGCCAGAAAATCTGCTCCTCCACCCTCACCATCTCGGAGCAGCAGGAGATACAGCCGGAGAAAGATGGAGATGTAAGGCTGCAGATAGACCTCTTATTTGGGTTCTTATTGTTTGATGTGAATGTGATGATTCATGATCTTATATTGATCTTGGCCAAAGTTTCCAATGAGGTGGTAAAGCATTATAAATCAGGAGCTGACTGGATCAGAAAGTTTTTTTTCTATGTGAATTCAAAAGAAATTCCCCTCAAAGCATCAAAATGTAAATTTGCTTGACCTCTAGGTTCTTCTGAGCAAAATCAGATGGATTCATGGAAAAAGTATATCCAAACTTAGGGTTGCAAACCAACGTAATACTGATACGTGGATCTGAGTTCTTGCCCATACGGAATATCAATGCAGATACTTCTACCAGACACACAAAAAAAATGGAATAAATTGGAAGACAGGTTTTATTTTGTTCTCTGCTAGTAAAGACAAAAGATGATAAATTTAATAAAACAATAAAATATTGATTAAAAAAATGATCACAAATGTAAACTTTTAAGTGAAAAATAAACATTTTCGGTGAAATGATTACAGAGTTTTCACATTTTAAGTATGAGTTCAGGGTATTGTCAACTAACCGATACGAGCACATTAGAACGATATCGGCCTGATGTCCGATACCAGTATCTGTATCGCTGCAGACCTGCCCAAATAATTGGTAGAAATCAAGATTTAGGTCAAATAAACTGTGGAAAAGTTTGCTGAATTCTATTTTAATGTATTTTTCAGAGTAAGTGTGAAGTCCAGATCAAATATGGTGCTGTGGTGGTGTCACTGTCTGGGCTGAAGGCCACACACACAGACATTTATCTCTGTGAGATTCAGATCTTATACCCACCGCCCATACGGCAGCTCAGAGGCAACGGCACACTCCTTCATGTCCTGGGTAGGTAACCAGAATGTGAGCATTGCCTGCTCACTAAATGGGTTTTTAGCTCTCTTTCACCTGTTCTTTCATCCACAGAAAGCTCACACTGCCCTTTTCAGGGGCCTCAGAGACAGCAGAGTGAAGAGGAGGACAGGGACGAGGGGAATGATGAGATAAAAACACCAGTCAGTGTTCCTGTGGTAGTTCTTGTGATCGCCATCATCTGTGTCCTTGTCATCATCATCACCTTCCAGGTAAGAATATAAATTATTTCATTCATGCAATTTGTTATTATGAAATGTATTTTTTTCTGCTTTGTTGGAATCCAAATTTAACGTACCTACTTATCCACAAAACCAACCCAAAAAACTAGAAAAATTGGAGGATAATGTCACATTTTGTAACGTTTGAAGAAAGATTTTAACTTATTCCAATGTCTCTTTTAGTACTGTACCTAAGGGCTGAACAACAATTAAATGAGAATATGTATCGATAGACTTGGTGGCGCGATAGAAGAAAAAAAAAGGGTTAAATAAAAAAGTTTCCACCCTCTTTAATCTGACAGCTTAATATCACAGTCACTACTCACAGTCATGTTCGACAGATACAAGACGCACATCAACACTGAATGTAACAAAACTGAACAAAATAAAACACAGGAAATATTACGGTCAGCAACGTTTTCCTGGCAGGGCCAAAGCAACTTGAGCACTGAGTAATATCTGATCCATAACTTTTAAAATGATTTCACCAGATGGATAAAAAGACTAAAATAAAATGGATAGGCTACATGTGTGACATAATTACAAAAGACGTTTTAAGCAGAAGAAACACATTTCTAAGAATACTTCTTCAAATTATACCAATACTTACAGAAGGTAATATAGGTAGTATATATATATATATATATATATATATATATATATTTATATTATATATATATATATATATACAGATATATATATATATATATATATATATATATATATATATATATATTAGAACAAGGTAAAAGTAGCTTCAGTGACAATTACTTGCTGTTTATTTCACTTGAACTTGAAATACAACAGGTAAAGAAATGATATCAGAAAACAAAGGTGGTGCAAAATGCGGGTGGTCTCCTTTGATAAACTCTACGTCTGTGTCTAGTAAATTTTTTTGCTAAGACGTGCTTGTTTTTCATTTAGTGAAACCAGTTAAAGCGAGTGGAACATCCAGAAATTTTACTCAAGTAAGAACAGCCATAGTTCAAATTGCTGAACTAAAATCAAAAGAATACGGTACATTAAAACTACTCTTACAAGCACATTTTATCCAAAAAGTTGCCCAAGTAAATGTAACTACCCACCTCTGTTAAGGCATAGCTTTAGCAGCTGCACTGAATCAGAATCAGCTTTACTTGGCAGTTTTTGCACACAGAGTAAAGCAAAATGTCTGAGCTATTAATATATTAAGTTGTTAAAAATTTCTGTAAATAAATAAAATAAAGCATCAAGATAAGACTACAGATTAAATGAATAACATAATTGTAATTTTTTAAAATACAATAATGGGTAAAGTAATTCGTATTCTTTATGATTGTCAGTATTTACTTATGTTACTCAGTAAATACTTGATTAACTTAATTAAGTATTTTTGTTTCTTACAATCCTTCAGTTATGTTTGAAAAACTTTTTGTATAAAGGACTAAACTGAATTTAGCTTTAGTGTGCTCTTCATTAAAATGAGTTATTTGAAGATTAGAATAAGATGGCCAAGGCTATAATTACAATGCTTTTTCTACATTTTTGATAGCCATCAGTATCGTTCAGTATTATTTTTCTTATCAATATGCTCTTTTTCTATATTGTCAAGCCGCACTATACTTATTATTCAAAATATTTTTTCTACCATCTAGAAAAAAAGGTTAATATAACTATATTCACAAAATGTTCATTGTAAAAGAAACCAACGAAATTCTCTGAACCAGGAGGAGGTTACAGATGTGGATCCTTCTTTGCTTCTTTAGAAAACTATTAAAACAGTAAAATTCCAGAGGTTATGGTACACAGATATCTGCATCAAAACCTAGCTAAAAGTATTACAACATATAATTACTTTATAGGACAAATTGTGGCTCTCACTTAAAGCTTGGATATGGAATATGAACACGATAGCAGGCGTTAGGTTGCCTGGTTCGCTGACGATAAGCCCAGTGACCAGCCTGAACCGTTTGAAATTGTTCCATATTCAACTTTTAATACAACTATAGCAGTTAGCTTTATCAAAATATATAAAATTCTGATGTACTCCCAGAAGTGTTCAGTTTCTTGAATCCATCATTCATTTATTAAAGCTTAAGTAGTCTTTGTGTGATTATTGGTAATTTAAAAAGACCACCACCATGTCTCAAACCAACGTCAAACAGGACACAGACAACTGAACTCTTTCAATAGATAATATACAGCAACTTTGCTGTTATACTTTGGATTGGCAACCTGTCCAGGGTGTACTCCACCTAGGCACCATCCCCTCCAAGACCCTGCAGGGATTAGCAGTACAAACAATGGCTGGGGGGGCATTTGGTGTTGCCTTTGAAATTCATAAGTAGTTTATTTGTCCCAGAGATAAATTAAATGTTGCTGTAACCCATATTATTCAAGTACCTTTGAAGTGTTGCTGTGGCTGATGCTACAGCGGCCAGTCTTTCAGCATACCTGAAGAAACCTTTGACTGAAGATACTTACACTGTATGACATTCTTTTGACTGTCATAAAGCAACAACGGCATGCCAAAAGCTCACCATCAGGAAAGTCTCTGCTAACCCAGGTTCTTTGCTTTTGATGCTCTCCTTTAAACCTCTGTCTGACCGCATGGCTAGAAAGCTAGCAACAGATGTTGTCTTTTGCCCGTTCTGATCAATGGAAGAGTTTAGTGCATTTCTTTTAAAAACTTAACAAAAAAAGAACAATGATAAAGAAGTACGGAAATGAAAAGCTTCATGCAAAATCTTCTACACAAAATAGGTAAAAAAAGGTTGTGATCATTGGTAGATAGCTACATAACTTCTCTGCTTTCTATCTACAGACTCTCCAGTGTGAACGAGGGAGGAGGGAACCTTTCAGGGCGTCACCTTACATCTTGTCTCACAAAGTGGATGCTGTACCATTTTCATGTGGAAACATGGCATAAAAATGTCCCAAATGATAGTGATTGACTGTCTTGGCTAATGTTTACGTTCTAGTAAACACACACATTGTGTTAAAGCTGTGGCTTTGATTCGGTTAAGTTTATTTGACTTGAGTTGCTGAAGCACCTGTATTGAGGTGAGAAGGTTAGTGCCGCTAGTACTGTGTACAAACTGCTGATCAGATGTTTAAGCTGCTTAGTTGCAATGTTCAGCATAATTATAGCTTTCACATTTTTGTTATTGGTTACTACTGTATTTTTTGTTAACAAATCCACATGTATGACTGATCTATGTAGAATTAAAAAGTTTTAAGTGGTAAGAGAGACTTTTTTGTAAAACAAAACCAATTCAAACCTTGAGTTAAACCTCCGGCAGAAGGGTAGAAGACCAGCTTCCTGGAGAGCGCATGGACAGATGGTTAGAGGAGCTCCATCCTGAAGTGCTGATATGGTTGGATGAGATGCTTCTTATCAAGGTCATACCAGGAGTTTGACATCCCAAAAATACATGATGCTTGTTGTATTTTACTTTTTTGGGGCTATTTTTATATACAGTTTCGTAGTACATATGTTTTAAATATCTTTAGTAAGCATTCAGAGGTAAAAGTCTGTTGTATATTATTCATGGTTGTAAAACACATTCTTTATCAGTATTTTAATTGGGGTAAGGTTTTAAGCAATAAACTCTTGGGGAATAATTTACTGCATGTTCTAAAACCAGGATGTATGTAGATTAGGAGCCAAGGCCATAAAACTAGGAGGTTTTGCTTGAGAGGACCCGGGACCATAAAACCATAAAACTCAGAATTAACTTTGGACCTGGACTCAGGAAATGGCAGCAAGAGGAGGACACTTCCATCTTATGAATGCATAATTCTTGACGGACCAGTCGGTGTCAAGACACTTTTCAAAAAACGTTCTGATTGGAGCAGATTCCGAGGGAGAAGAGACACCCAGATCCTGGGAAGTTTTGGATGTCTATAAAGTTATGGCATGAAAACCATTCGTTGTCAGACGTCTTTAATCTGGCCCAGAGAAAATGGGCATGTTTCTCTGTAAAACTGCATCAATTTATCTGTTTAAAATAAAACTGAGAACTGGAAATTGGCCATTTGTCTCTGCTTGAACATGCACTGAATTATTTTTTTACAAAAATTTAATTCCACATGCTGCAGGTTGAACTATGAGGGGATTATTTGGAGCACAGGCAGCCACTCCACGGGCAAAAGAGCCTGCAAATGCATCTGGAGGACTTCTCTAAACTCGATTTAAAACAAACAAAGATTGGTGACATACAATCAGATCTATTGTACAGTAAAAATCTTGAACTTTAGGTTATGGATGGGCCATTCAGTTTTTTTTAAAGAAAGGTTCTGCAAGGGTATCATCTGTAACAGTTTTCTTACCAACAGTGGAAACATTTCATTTAATATTGAACCTATTAGAAAAGCAAATACATCCTCACAGAGAATGAAAGGTAACAAGCTGAGCAGACCTGCACTGTATCAATCCATCTTGTTAACTGATTTGGCATCTTAAGTCTGTCGGAATCATTTTGAAACAATTATGCGACCACAAAAACACAGGAACACAACATTGTCATCAATAATGCTGCTGTCTTGGTTTGACATTAAATTGAGTCAATTATTCATAGTGTAGTTAGAGCTAACCTAATGTTATATCCTGTTGGTGTGACATTTTTCAAAATATTTTTTTAGCATCTGTAGCTTCTATTTAATGCCACCAGAGAAAAAGTGGGCGGAGAAAGTGGAAGATACACAGGCACCGATACCACAGGTGCTACTGCCCAAAGCACCCACAGACATTACCAACGTGGAATTGATGGCTAAGCCTGTCTGACCAAGCATGTATGTCTGAATGTCTTTGTTTTCCAAACAAAGAACATTCCAGAGTCCTGCAACAGCGACTAGTTTAACGCATATACACAGAAGATACATTTTTAAGCTGAAGCTCACAAAGCTCGTAGGCTGGCCTTTCTCTGCTGGATGTTTTAAACACTCGCGGTTGGTGGTTGGCTAGGCAGCGTCGATGCGGGCAACTTCGCTCTGATTGGTTGCCGTGCTGTGTCAAGAGCATTAAGACCATAAAAAGTTCAACTAGCTGAACTTGTGCATTGCTAGCATTATGAGCTTAGAAGCTTGAAATGCAGGAAAAGTTGACAGAGCCAAAGCTCACAAAGCACCGCAGAGACTGTGACACTCCTCAAATGGCCTTAACCGTAGACTTAATATGTAATCTTGATGTTGCTGACACTGACAAAGCCTGCGGGCTGAATGCACCATTAGACCCAGAAACATATTGAGTGGGGAACACACGACAACATAGCGAGACATAAATTGGTCGGGTCACTATGGCCATACAATCGGTGGAGGGTGACGACATGGGCAGGCTTAGCTTCACAACACCACCAAAAAGCAGTCACAAATTCATCATGACAACTCAGATCCTCTCACCACACATCTCAGACATCCATTAATTCATGCTTCCAGCTGTGTTCCTCACATCAGTACTGATCTAACCAGCAATCATCCAGTCTGTCTAGAGTCTGACTCTGTAGTCTTCCAGCCTGATCTAGCCGACTCCCGCTCTCTGACATCTCGGCTAACTGCGGCTTCTCGGTCCTGCCGAATTTGCTCTGCTGCTACCCGACCGGTCGCCTGCTGCAACTCGTGTGTAGAAAGACATAAAATCTCAGATCGGAACAGCATTCCTCTTGGCCACCTGACAGAAATTCTCCCCCTACTG
This sequence comes from Apricaphanius iberus, assembly GCA_028564705.1. Classification (NCBI taxonomy): domain Eukaryota; kingdom Metazoa; phylum Chordata; class Actinopteri; order Cyprinodontiformes; family Aphaniidae; genus Apricaphanius; species Apricaphanius iberus. Next base: position 128,672 of record JAPXFQ010000474.1, on the reverse strand, counting down.
CTGCCTCTATAAAGCCTCCCCAAACAGAGACTTCTTAGATGTTCTGTTACTGTAATTAATATCACAGCAAGCCATCTTTATCCAACAAGTGCAGATTAACGCCCAAAACCGAATAAAAACTGCAGAAGCAACTGATAGTGGAGTTCCGAAACATGAAATGGGGTTAGTACGTTAGTCCCAGGATGTGAAGACCTTCCCCAAGCAAGCAGAGAGGGAAAGCAGACTGCGGTATAAACTATTAGCCACCGTTAGCTAGGGATGGGAATCTTACAACATCTCACGATTCAATTCGATTCCGATTCTTGGGGTGACGATTCGATTCAGAAACGATTATCGATTCAGAAGCAATTCTCGATTCAAATCCATTTTTTTTTCTTAATCAATACTCTTTTATTCATCGTTTGTGTTCATAATACACACAACTTAATTTGCCAAGTGTCTGTGATGAAGTGAGCCATGAATGTAATAGGGCATCAACACAAAATGGATTTTACAATCTAGGTTGAGAGAAGGGAACTGGTTCAAAATTAACAAGACATGAAATTGCAACTGGACATCCAAGACCGTTTAAACAAAATTTCTAGTCTTGAAAAAAAAAAGATGAAATATTTTGAGAAAAAAAAAAAAATAATATGTATTTTGTATGTTCTTTGGTACGTAGTAGAAAATACATTGAAAAATGTTGCTTATCAACCATCATTAAACAGAAATGTTTGGCTTATATTATTATTTTCATTGTTTTTGTTAGAAATTTTAAAAGTCCTAACGTTATTGAACTCAGCATATATTTCAGACTTCCTTGAAAGCGCCACAGGTGTGCAGCGCTGCTGGATGTTTATGTGTAATTTATAAAGAAAGATCGCTCTTATTTACTTGCAGATTTATAAAAAAAAAAAAAAAAAAAACTTTAGCCAAGGGTGTCATTAGCATGGAGAAGACCTTTTAGACTGCCCAAACATTTACCTTCAGCAAAGACGGGGCGGGCTGGATTTCTCTTTCGTCTTTCATACTGAAGCTTTAGGCTAGCAGCTAGCGCCAGCTAGCCAACGGCGCATCAGACCTGTCAATGCGACGGTGGCCGTTGCATGACAAACACTACGCGAAGCGAAAATGTAAAAAGGTTAAGAAAACATATTTTTTGAGAATCGATTCTCAAGCATTTCGGAATCGATTCTGAATCTTGTTAAATAGGAATCGAGATTCAGACGTGAATCAATTTTTCCTCACACCCGTATCGTTAGCCACCATTAGCCACCAGCATTAGCCTAGACATACCTGTCAATCAAAAGGACATGCACCTAATTATTCATATATTCAAGATTAAATTACATCTAAACGGAGCAGTTAGAAAAAAATTCACCCCCCTCTAGTTGTCATGACAGGAAACCTGAAAAATCTAACCTAATGTTAAAAATGTTTTTTTGTTTAACCAGACTGTAAACATGGTTATTTTTGCTGTAAAGTTGGCCTTTTAAACATGGGAGTCAATGGGAAGTTACTCCTTTTTGCAGTTCCTCCCCCAGCAGATGACGGAGGAACTGCAAAATTGCCACTTCCTGGTTGGTTTGACAGTTTGTGGTTGGAGTTTGCCCCTTGGTGTGGACAGAAGTTTTTTTTTTTTTTATTCAGGAGGGTCTTAAGTGAAAAAATTATAAATATTAAATACAAATTTCCTTAACTATCAGGCACTTTCGTGACCTATATTTGGAAGCCTGGTGAGGTTGGTGGATTTCCTTTCAAAGAAAATTATAGCTACTAATATTTGATAGCATCTTGCAAACAATCCCAAAACAGATTATATAAATCTTGCATAATTGGGCACAGCCAGAGAGACTATTGTGCTGGATTCATCAAGAATTGAGAAAAGATGCATGTATGGAGGCCTCTGTCCTTGTTCCAGGTTCAAGTCCTGTCGTGGTGAATCCTTTATGTGTCTTCCCCCACTTCTCTCCCCCCTGTTTGTACCATCCACTGTCAAATAAATACATACAGAGAAAACATCTTAAACCAGGGACTGTGGACCATGTTTTATTTTTGCCCAATAGTCTTAGGATGAAATAATTGGCAGCAGTGAGCAATAACATTCACGGGAAAATAAATGAAAATAGTTCATTGTAATGTGTAGGGATGTAAGAAAATATGGATGTGTTGTGTCAAAATAACCTGAGATCACCTCATTATCCAATACTGGAAATTGGCCTTAATAAGCAAAGAGGAGTAACATTTGACAGAACAAGGCCTTCATATTTGTTTTTATCTGAATTTATTTGAGCATGGCTAAGTTACATAACTAGTCTAGAAACAGTTGTTCTGTCAATAAGTTCTATATTTTAAGGTTAAATTGTAGACAAGCCCCTGATTAGGCTTTTCAAATTCAAACTTTAAATTCATCATAGAAAGAAACGTCTAAAACTAATAGCCTAATAAGATTTCAATACCATCAATGAGATCATACAATGCATTTTGCCTTACGCAGACACTGCTTTAATTCTTTCTTTCTTTATCTAACCACAAGAAGTTATAGTCACAAGAGAACTGCTATGATGTAAAGTTGATCTAAATTGTTTGGGCTATGAAACTGAAATTGCAGCCATTAGAAAGATTAGCATAGGTGATTTTGATTTTGGTTTAAATCAATGTGTTTTAGTTTAATTAGGATTTTTATAGATGTTACGACTAGAAAGTATGTAAGAAGGATCTATGGAACAACTTACTGGTTGTTCCCTTGCAGAGCTTTGAGTCAACATCAGACGGAGATTGTACAAGGACTTACAGCAAGAACACAGCAGTTTTGTGAGAAACCCGCCTAGACTAATGACAGAGTTTCTGCATCAATTAGGGGACAATCCACAGGCCAACAAGAATTGAGGCTTCTAGATTCAGACTCTCACAAATGCTGCTCACACTTTTGTTTCAATTTTTGATGAATTTACCCCCTTAGGCTCCTGTTCAAGTTTTGTTCAGTTTGAGGATTTCCATCATCCATAATCGGGGTTTACTTATTGTTGGATTCATGGGACTGACAGCTTCCAGTTTGCTGGATTTCAATAAGGTTTCTATTCAATGCTCAAATGGATTTCCACAGGAGGGACTGCCAAGATGGGTATTAGCCTCTCTCTATCTCCATTTAAATGTATTTAATCAAAGCCACATCTTTCCCTAAAGCCACAGCTTTAGGGAAAGATAAATTTGATTTGATATGTTTAATGTGATCTCCTCTTTTTCAACTTTGGCATCCCTGCCAAAATTCCATTGGAAGTTTTGCACCTTCAAATTATTGAGACCCCTTCAGCCTGTCGAATCCTCCCGATCAGGTTCTGCAGAGAATCTCTCTAAGCTGGTGTCGAGAAAGATTCGTCCAGCCTCTAACTGCCTTTTTCCGAGTGTCTCATCCGCTTCCTCTGACGGTTTTGGCCCGACTAAACACCCCAGCAGCCAGCCATAGACCCCCAGCCACGGCGGTTAAAGGCATCACTTTCTCTTTGACAACTTGCACTTGGTAACCGGGCTGGATTCATTTTAGTAGCTTTGACAGTAAGATCCAGGTGTGTTGTTTTAAAATGTGGCTACAGGCAACTGATAAAAACCAATTTGGTAAACCCAAGCACCAAGACTTTTTACTACTATTAAAGAATCCCTTGAAGGTGACACGACTCAGCAGATTGACGAGACTGGGTTGAGGGGTCTCAAACCTTCAATGGTAGGCTGGCTCACCCTGCCTTGCAAAGAGGTGGGGCAGGACAGCCGACAAGAAAAGTTGACATATTGCAATATTTAAATGTCATGGTATTATAATATTCAAAAGCAATGTATCAATTTTTTTTATTTTTATTTTTTTAATATTTTGAATGAACTCTTTTCTGATGATAATCATTTTTGTAGTAAAATTAATAGTTGGTGGCTATGTTTCCCTTCTTCATCGAGGGAATCAATTAGATCTAGTAATAAAATTGGATGTTTTAAGTATAAAACAGGTTGGAGTGTTTAGAATGCTGGGAAAGGTTTTCTACAGTTAAATTAAGTTTAAAAAATCATAGTATTGCAATATATCATAATACCCACCCCATACTGTGATACATATATCACCAGATTATACGAAATACACATCTCTAGTAAAGTATTATATTCAGTAGGTTAGAGAAAGTACAGCTGAAAATTAATCACTTTCAAAAAGATATTGCCTTGAATGGAAATCTTTCAACCCACATGCAGAATCGAACGGTGAGTCTAATGTTACTGAAAGTTGTATTAAATGTATTCTCATCCTCTATTTTGAAAATAAAATGTCAGAAAGTATAAACAACAAACATGCCCCCTGCTGTTCCTCATTCAGAAGAACCTTCCACAACTATTAATAAGAGGATCTGAAAAGGAAAATGGAAACTCCCTACTAGTGTAAAAAAAAAAGTTACCTACAGAAGTAGTTAAAGAAATGTTTGAATGATTTAGCAGTGTCTGAGAGTGAATCCTAACTTTTCTTAAAGGTTCTGTCGTTGTCCCAAGCTAAATTTAGAAGGCTATATAATCAGTACCTTCCAGGGTTATAATAGTTTTATAATTTTCATTAGTTTTAGTTTTGAATTAAGATTATAATTCTATTTAGTTTTAGTTAGTTTTTTCCATTTGTTAAGTAGTTTAGTTTAGTTTCAGTTTAGTTTTTATTAGTTTCAGTTTTAGTCTTTTTGTTAAACAAAGTGTGTACCGGGGCAAGACAACAAAAAAAGAACAAAAAAATGTATTGACATGGGCCAGATTAACAGCTATACAAATCAGGCAAGTATGAAAGATAAATGGTAGAGTAACGTTCAAAGTTCTTTAAACATAATAACAGCACCTGTGCATTAAGAAGCCCAACGATTAATGCAGGTGCTACAGTTCTATAAAAACACTGAGTGGCAACACAACAAAACAAAAGCCAAACCATCTTGAACTATGAACCTGTTGATCATCTTGCACTTTTGCGCTTTCTCTGAACCTTTGCTGATATGGTAAATGGACTGAATTTATATAGCGCTTTTCTAGTCATGTTGACCACTCAAAGCGCTTTACACTGGAGCCACATTCACCCATTCGCACCGATTAGCACTCGCAAACACGCACACATTCATACACTGGTACAATTATCGGTAGGTAATTTGGGTTAAGTGCCTTGCCCAGGGGCAAAACGACATGTGACTGGAGGAAGCTGGAATTGAAAATACGATTGCAAGACAACTACTCAACCTACTGAGCCACAGTCGCCCACATATGACGCTAGGCGGTCCACAGCAACACAGACGGCTTGACTGACATGTTGGGATAATGCAGCACAGCCAGTAAAAACTACAAACAAGCAGAAACTAGAGAGGGATTATTTGTCCATCAACACAGCGGATACACCCACAACCTACACCAGCTACACAGCTTTGGTGTAACACCGGCCCCCATTGCTATTGCTTGCAGGCGCAATGTTAGCTCAGTTGTTAGCCGCCGTAGCTCACCTGTTATGAAGTTTTTGCTGCAGACTGTTTAATCATCGTTTCAATCACTTTTTCTGATAGCTTGCAATCCAAAGACGCCTTTTATTTCCTAGAAAGGGAGCGAGTCAAGGGGATTGTATCCAACTTTCCCGTTCTGTTGTTTTTATCAAGGCAATTTGTGCAACTCAAAAGACACAACACATGATCGTATCTGTTTCTAGTAACAACGCGAAGGCAGGGACCGACATAGAAATAACTGTTCTAGATATTATGAGACACATTATGAAACGAAAACTAAGCACATTTTATGAATAAATTCTGTTAGTTTTAGTTAGTTTTTTGAACATTCATTACAGTTTCAGTTTGTTTTCGTTTTGTTTCAAATTCTTGTTTTTATTTTTATTTCACTTAACAGTTACTTCTAGTTTTCGTTATTTCACTCGTTTTCATTAACGATAATAACACTGGCAGCTTCAGATAAATCTGTTTTACTGTGTGTTTTCCAACCAATGACTGTGATCTCATTTCATAACAGCCTTATACATGTTCACCACGAGGCCCAGAGTGGCTAAGGGTGTAGTAAGCGTGGCACGGATAAGGCTAGAATCAAAAAGGCGAAGACTCTGGAAACAGATGCAGCAAAATGTGAATTTTTTTTTACTAAAATAAACTCACAGTTTGAAACGTTGAATGAGGACAAAGAAACAGGTAAGGCAGGACGTTGATATTTGCTTGCAAACTACCATAATTAATTACCAATTCAAAAAAATTGTGTGACATATCATAGTGCTGTATATTTAACTAATTCTATGATACAATGCCACATGTGAGTTAGTGTCAGAAACAGAACTAGGAGCCATTACTGATGGAAGGATTGCTCCTGTCAGTATGGAAGGAACAGGTGAGCTGTTCCTTCCATACTGAAAAAAAACATTAGTTCCCATATTACCACTCTACATGCCCAAATAAGGGTATGTTTCTTTGAAATGTCTTTTATACAAAGGAAAAACAAGATAGTGGAATGTCATACATTGAATAATAAATTTACTGTCCAATTATTTTTTTATTATTTATTCATAATTTGATAATTCCTAACATTTGATACCGCAGAAAAGGACATTTTGTTGTAACGAAAAATGTATATTTGCTCTTTAACTCATCCTCATTTTTGTAAAATCGAACTTATCATAGAACCTTTCCTTGCATAGGAAAAAAGAGATACTGTTATTAGTAAGTGGGCCACTTTTTATTTTAAGTTAATCCTTTAAAGTTTTTAAAGTGTATTCATTTTGGTAAAGGTTTGGATATAAACACTTATTTGAACCAAATAAAACTTGTAATAGAAAGGATGGGGATGGTTTTTAGAGAACAGTGTTGGAGATCGTGGAGCAAAAAGTGGATTTGTACTATATGCGGTGCTGGACTAGAGGTGGCGCTAAAGCAATGATGGGAGAAATTCTTTAGTCTGCATTTTCTGTGTTTACCAGCTCTTTGTGCATCTGTAAATTATATGATTAATAACAGAAGCACATTGCTGATTGGATGCCTCCCCTGCCCCCAATACAATATATTATATATTGTGAAATATTGCAAAACTATGAGTAAGACTATGTTATGTGATATAAAACTGAATTTAACTGTAAAAAAACCTCCCACAGCATTCAAAACACTCCAGGCTCCTTCAAAGATAAAACATCCAGTTTCATTACAACATCTAGTTGATCCACTGCAACGAAGAAGGTGAAAACAGCGACTACTAGCAGTCATACTTTTGACTTTACAAGAAAAAAAGGCTATTAATGAATCCATTCAAATTCAAAAGAATAAAATAAAAATCGACTGCTTTTGATTATCGATTCAAATCCTGACATAAAATATTGAAATATATTGGCATAAAGACATTTTATTACATCTCTACTATATTGTGAAACAAGCTTAATTTGCATTCAAATCAATCTTTATTTATATAGCACATTTCAAGCAAAAAGAGCAACTCAAAGTGCTTAACAGATTAAAATGACCCCATAAAACCCATAATCCATTCCTTTCCAACACATAAAAACAATGATGATAACCCCGCCCACAACCCATTTCCCAGACACACACACTCGTACACATAACACATAAAACAAAAGGAGTAAACACTAGGCTGAGCTCATATGGGTCAGGTGACTAACGATATCAGGGGAGCCGTCTGCCACGACTAAAGCAGATCCATGGCAGCAGCCGAGGACCTGACCCAGGACGCACAGGGAGGTAGGGAGGGAGGGCGGAAACCCCAACCATCCCAGGCACCGCCCGAGGAGCGCCCAGGCCACCACCGCCCACCAGAGGCAGAGGGCTCCACAGAGGAAACACTGGAAGGATTAAAATACGTAAAATGTAAAATGACAAAGGCTAGTATGGATAATAAAATAACTAATAAAATGTAATAATGGAGGTAGTAAAACTGTAAAACATAACTGTGTATTAAAACTTAACTATAATTAAAATAAATAAATAAAATAAGCAATGCTGCTAAACAGGCTGAATAAATAGTAATCCATTAAAAGCTAGACTACAAAGGTAAGTCTTGAGCCTGTTCTTAAAAACATGAACGTACTCTGCAGCCCTGAGGTCCTCCGGCAGTCTGTTCCAGAGGTCAGGGCCATAATAATTGAAAGACGCCTCACCGTGGGTGTGTGTCCTGACTTTTGGAATCACGAGGAGATGGCTGCCAGAGGAGCGCAGAGACAGCGAGGGTTCATTCGGTAAAAGCAGTTCCAAAAGATAAGAAGGCCCAAGACCATCAAGACACTTAAAAACCATTAGTTTTAAACCAGTATTTTAAAATCGATCCTAAAACTTACGAGGAGCCAATCCAATGACTATAAAACCAGAGTGATGTGCTCCTGCTTCCTGGTCTTCATCAGGACACAAGCTACTGAGTTTTGTAAAAGTTGTAGAACTGAAATCCTCTTTATGGGAAGACCACAAAGCAGGGCAACGCAGTAGTCAATTCTACTAGTGATAAAAGCATGCATTAGCATCTCCGTATTGGCCCGAGAGAGAATGGGGCGGACTCTGGCGATGTTCTGTTTTGTTGTTCTGATCTGTTTTTAACAGGTTAAAAGAATAGGGTGGTCTACTGTATGAAAGGCAGCGCTTAGATCCAGTAGAACCAACACTGTCACCCTCTGGGCATCATAATTTACTCTAAAATCATTTAAAATCTTCAGAAAGGCCGTCTCGGTACTGTGATTCACCCTAAAACCAGACTGAAATTTCTCTAGGACATTATGAATGTTGATAAAATCTTCAAGTTGAACTTCTAAAATTTCGCTTAAAAATTGCCAAGTTGATACTGGTTGTTTAAATCATTCAAATCTAAATTGCTCTTCTTCAACAGGTGCCTCACCACCGCCCGTTTAAAAGTGGCAGAAAAGACCCCTGTCTGAAGCGAGCAATTCATCAGGGTTAAAATCTCCTCTCTAGATTACTCATAAAATTGTTTAAAAAACCTTGAGGGAATAGGGTCCAGAACACATGTGGTGGGCCACACTGAGGAGAAAACTCAAAAAAGACTCTCAGCTTCAACCAGGACAAAACCTCCTGTCCTGTATTTCCTCAGGTAGACACACACTCTCAGATTTATCAAAAGTCATGCTTTGGGAGGATAAAATATTACATCTGATGGTTTTTCCTCCATCTACTCTCTGCCACCCTGCAAGTTCTCTTTAGCTGTTTTAGATTTTCATTTCTCCATGGTGATGCATGTTTTGACTGTAGTTTTTTGATTTTGGATGGGGCAAGCAAGTCCAGAGCAGATTTAAATATACTGTTACTATCATTGAAAATTGAAAAGCAGGAGCCACTTCAGGGGTTAGATGGTGTTTCATTACAGTTCTGACAGATGACCCCCACACAATAATACTGGTAATGTTAAAAAACACGCAGTAATGATCTGAGACCACTAGATCCACAACAGAGGAAACACTGGTGGACAGGCCATACGTGATGACCAAGTCCAGGGTGTGTCCTCTGTTATGAGTTGGCTGCACAACATGTTGAATAAAAGCCATATAATTAAATTAATTCATGTTTAAAAAATCTGTGGCAAAAGGGTCTAAAAGGTCATCTGCGTGTAGATTAAAATCACCAGCTATAATAATTCTATTAAAGGAGTTTTGTAAAATTTATAAAAAATCTGAACATTCTTGAATAAAAAGTGCACTATGCTTCGGAGGCTTATAAAGTGTGACACATAAGATCTGAGGAATGCCAAAAGAAGCTGCACTATATTCAAAAGTGGTAATTGTCAAATTAAACAGATTTTGCAGAAAGAGTTGAACAACATATAAAAGCGGTTCTGCCTCCCTTTTTTCCATTCCTGGTTGAAAACATAAAATTAAAGTTTGGTGCGGAGGCCTCTGTAAGAACAACAGAAGCTTCTGAACTCAACCACGTTTCCGTTAAAAATAAGCATTGAAGATCGTTGTCTAAAATCAAGTCAGTTATAATAAAAGTTTTGTTCAGCAGAAAGCGAACATTTAAAAGAGCCATGTTAACAGTGGCTAGGGATGGAGTAACTGTATGACCTGTTGAACGTGGGACTCTGGACAACTGTTTGAGATTATTATGGTTGAGTCGGTTAGTTTTATGTTTTTGTGATCGCTCTCTGCTGATGACAATGCAATGGATGTATACATTTTTCCCCTCCCTGGGCTGCCACCTTATCATGGTGGGGGGGTTTGAGTGTCCCGATGATCCTAGGATCTAAGTTGTCGGGGGCGTTCTGCTCCTCATAAGGTCATCCATGGCAGACTGATCCTAGGTGAGGGATCAGACAAAGTGCAGCCCAAAGACCCCTATAATGAGAAGCGCCAATAGACTTAAGCTTGGTTTATGCTTGCTGCGTCCGCGAGGTCCGCACGGCTCCACGCGGCCAAATTACGTCATTTGAGTAACCGCACCTCTTCGCGCGGCCTCCTCCCGCCCCCAAATTTCCGCACCGCTCACCTAGAAAAAATTTTAACTACGGAAAAACATGGCGGACTGGCAAGAGCTCATATTGCCGGATGTTTGTAAATAGGCATCTTTATGATTCAGCTGATAGAGAGCACTGTGATCAACTGTGTTTTAATGGACGAGTGGACCATCTCCTTTTTCGTCATTTTTCCTAAGTAAACAGCATAAAAATTCTGCTTTGTTTAAGCTGACGTGTGTCACCATCTTATAAACAACAGTGATTACTACTTCTACTAGGGTGTAGTGTTGTATGCATGCATAGAGCCCTACACCGCCCCCTACACCGCCCCCTACAGTCGTCAAGAATATTGGTTCTCAGCAGGGACAAGCCGCAAAAAGTATAAACGATGCTCGAAGGCGTCTCGGCCGGTTCCGCACGTCTCGTTTCCGCGCGGAATGTTCATGTGGCAAGCATAAACCAAGCTTAAGTGTTCCCTCACCAGGGACACCAGGCCACCCCTCTGGAGCCACCTCCTGGCTTTATTGCAAGTTGCGGTATTCCTATAGGCTTCTGATTAGCTAATTATCATTGTTAGATTCCAAAAAAGCAATGCTGGATAATGCTGTTGTCAACATGGTAATTAAGGATTACCATCAATTCTCAGTTATGGAGGATGTCAGCTTCAGAGAGCTGATGCAGGTTGTGGATCCCAACTACACTCTTCTGAGTATAAAGGTGCATCAACAGAGTGAAGCTGTTCATTTCTAATAGGTAGTCAAATTATAATGTTCCATTTTATTTTCATCCTTAGGCTCTGAAGGAAAGGGTGGACGGAAAATATAAGGGGGTGCAGAAGGTGGTGGCTGTAAGTCCCACTTCTGACATGTGGACATCTGTCTATAAGGATGCCTACCTGGCAGTGATGTGCCACTTCATTAGTGAAAAGAAACTGTGCACCACTTTACTTGGTGTTCATCATTTCCCAAAGGCACATACAGCTGATAACTTTTGTGAAGAGCAAATTCAAGCCGATTGAGGAGTGAGGCATTGTCAATAAAGTAAAGTGCCTTATCACAGATGGAGCATCAAACATCCTTTCCTGTGCAAATCGATTAAACATAAGGCACACAATTTGCATTGCCCATGCCTTTCACCTCATAATGCGTACATCGTGAGATGATGTTGATGGATTCAGTGACTCAAGTGTAGAAGGCTGGTCACATTTTAGGAAAAGCACCACAGCCAAGGAGCGACTGTTCCCGGTACAGGAACAAATAGGAAAGCGGCCTCTGAAAATGATTTTAGAGGTTGACACTTGTTTGAACAGTGCATTAAAAATGTTTTAACATGTGTATGACCTGAGAGAGCCAGTGGGGGCTGCCCTTGCGTCCTTACAAACCGAAATGACCCCGCTGACAGCACCAAAGCATGATCCTTGATCCATTCCAGCTAGCAACTGTGGAGCTCATAGCTGAACAAAGGGTGTCAGTGTCAAAAGTTATTTCTTTAATGACAATGGTACATCATTCAACAGTGGGTTTCTCATCGCCACTCTCCTATAAAGCTTTGAGTGGGCAACTGTTGTTGTATGCAACTGGAACAAAAACTCAGACTTTGACACCAAACATTGCAAAGCAGCTGGGGGACAATTTGGTAAGAAGACCTAGAGTCTGTGTTTTGACACTACTAGCACTGCTTGATCCAAAAATAAATAAACTTCCTTTGGTGAGTCTGACAAAATTGCAGGAAGCTGTGATAAGGTTAAACAAATTAATGTACTGTACTGATGAGAAACACTGTGTCATCTGCACGCTCAGCCCCCCCAGATCTTAAGAAAATACATTAAAGGGCATATTTCATGCAAAATCAAGTTTTTTGAGTTTTTAACGATCTAGTAATGCTATTTTCTCATAAAATAAAACCCCACCAGAGTGGTTTTTTGCTTAATTCACGCATGTCTGAGTAATCCTCCTGAATCATGCTGCCCCTTCCTCTCCTAGAAATCGACTGAGTGTGCAACTAGTGACATCACTGGTTGAAAACAAGGGGGTGTTGAGGTGTCTGCACTGACCCTGCAGGCAGAGCGGCTTACCTGTGATAAGAGTTCAAACACATCCTCCTCCTTCTCAAAGTTCATGGCTGCTTTGTTTTTTTGCATCTTAAATCACCTTCTTTTGGTAGATTTTTAGTTTCTCTGTCAAAACGCCTGTTTGGTTGCATGGATTACAGGATTTATTTCTACATTCCTGAAGAACAGCAGCTGGATCAAAGAACAAAAACACCGGATGGACAGGGAAGTAAGTGGCTACATGCTAATGCTAATGTGGCTTAACCATTTATCAAGCTGCTCAAGCTGCAAAAGTAATGAGTTACAGGAATAGATTACTTTTTTTTAAGTAACTGAGTAATGTAATGCATTACAACTGAAGTTGGATACGTTAGAACAAGATCCACCATCCACTTCCTGTTGCTCAAAACTAAAACATCAGAGAATCAGGACGGCTGAGGAAAAGATCTGACTACATTTAAACATTATTCACACTGTTTTCCTAACCATCTGTTGTAAGACTTCAGACATCGGAGTCTCATCTTTGTCAACCACCTTTGTGATGAGCCCTTTCAGCACCTTCTTTTGATTAGATTTAACAAACATTACCATGAAATAGGAGTCATGCAAAAGAACCTGAGACTTAATTTAAATAAAATAGTGTTAAAATACAGTATTTGTGGCGTGAAACATGTGTAACATGTAAATTCATAAGTTATGGTGGTTAGAAGTCGTGTTAGATATTTAAGATATTTTGCCAAAGGTAATTTAAAGGCACAGTGTGTAATTTTTGGCCAGTAGGGGGCTGTGGATACCTAAATTATCACAAGCATGCGGTATCTGTGTATTCGAGTAAGAAATTCAACACTGGAGGTCCAACTAGTGCTCTTTTCAAACGCTCAATTCTCTGGGAATGATCTATTTGCAGCAACATGACGAGCGCATCAGTCTCTCTTTCATCGCATGGAACTAGCCAAGAGGTAAAAATGTATTTATGGAAAAACGTTTTTGCATTTTGAGGGGAAATCAATGTTTTAATAGCGGGCTTGTTCTGTGCGCTTTGTCCGTCCGGGCTCTTATAGAAGTAAAGAGGTCATCTAATATGGCTTTCCCCTGAAAAGAGGACTCGCGCCTATGTATTTTAAAGCTGATTTTGAAGTCATATTTTACAATATGGCCAATATTTTGCAATTAATGTGCTTTACGTAATTATTATTACATAAAACTACACACTGTCACTTTAAAGTAGTGTAACTCAGTAATATTTTTACGACAGTAATATGTAATGCAAACATATTACATTTTTGGCATTGTAACTAGTAATGTGAAATATATTAAAATTTCTTTGTAACTTGGCCAACACTGGAAGTAAGTGGCTATATTCTAATGCTAATGTGTGTTAGCTATTTATCAAGCTGCTTATATGTGGTTAATTAATTGATCTGTAGCATCTCAGAATGTTCAGTAAACGGGTGCAAACAACACCCACGGCATTTTTTATATACTGGGCTGGAAAGATTTGCTTAGTGGACTCAGCTATGTTGGTTTGGGTTCTGCCTAATCCTGGAGTTTTATCAACTGAAATGAGCTTTATTGACTGCATTTTTTTAACAACAAAAACATAAACCAAACGTCTGAGCCCTTAATATAACATAGTTTCATTGTGGTACTTAGTGATTTTCAAAATCTTTGTCAGAATACTGTTTGAGGTAAAGCACAGCACTTTTTGTCTCAGTGTGATCTGTTCCCGGTTGTGAAGCGGAGCAGAGCGGGGGAGCACAGCGTTGGGGTGCCGGAGATTATAGAGAAACGAGCCATTTCACTTCGTGGTCAAACATTAATTACAGGATACAAGTTATATTTCAGGACAAACTAATACTATATAACAAAAACGGTAACATTTTATCATATATATGTCTATCCCAGAAGTTGAAAGCTGTAAAATAGCATGATATAGTCCCTTTAATATTACATACAAAGGCTGTTTGCATTTTATTGAATCGGCCTACAAAACCTTATCACATATGGGGCTACAGCATATGGCATAGCCTGTAATACATTTAATTGTACAACAGATGGTAGTATTTTGGACTGTACAGAATGGAATGGGTCAGTACAACCTGGAATGGGTAGGTTTTGTTTCTATTACCATCTCAAAAGAACAGTAGTGGGCGAGGACCTGGGCGGCCTGAGCTTAAGAAAAGCTCCAGCAAAATGCATCTCTTTTCTGTTGTTGAAGATTAAATTTTTGGAAAAAGATATATTTTTTTAAACGAATGTACAATTTAGACTTCCATACCTCAGAGTGATGTCAAGCTAGCCATCTTGTTTTACAAGGATACTTTGTAGCTTGTTTTTAGTTGGACATTAAATTCAAGTCAGCTCCAGGACGGGGCGATTGCAATAAAAGCTGGTTTTTGAAAACATTTTTTATCACTTGCAATTTCTTCTTATGACAAAAATCAGGTATGAAAAATTTATTAAAATCTGAAATCAGATTTGATATGAAAAAAAATCAGAGATTTTATATTTAAGCCATATCGCCCAGCCCTACCTCCAAGTGTTTCTGTAAATAGTCACCCTCTATGCTGAACCTTTAATCCTGTAAAATAAGAAGGGGTTGGTCCTTGTTTAATAATGTTAGTCAGGGGAATCATATTTTGACACAAAAATAAATAGAATAAATAGTGCATTGAAAAATCTCAAAATTAAAGGTCTGCTCTGCCATTAAAATTCTTTTTTTGGTTTCATTTTATTGAAATACAAAAACCTAAAACAATTAAAAAATAAAATATCAATGATATATATTTTTTAAACAAATCTAGAAAACGTATTTTCTGAAACCAGGAAGAATATCTTGTAAACCTACTGTAAAAAAAAAGGAAACAAAAAATAAAAGACTTCAAGCATTACAGTGACGGGATGCAAACCCAGATCTAGCAAACGGGCGTCACCATCACTAACCACTTAGCCAATATGACAACATGGAGAAAACATGGATTTATTAAAATATGCAGTCAGGTCCATAAATATTGAGACATCGACACAATGCTTACATTTTTGTCTCTATACACCACCACAATGGATATCAAATGAAGCGAACAAGACTTGCTTTAACTGCAGACTGTCAGCTTTTATTTGAGGGTATTGACATCCAAATCAGGTTAACGGTGTAGGAATTACAACAGTTTGCATATGTGCCACTTGTTAAGGGACCAGAAGTAATGGGACAGAATAAGAACCATAAATGAACTTATATATTTCAATACTTGGTTCCAAATCCTTTGCAGTCAATTACAGCCTGTCTGGAACACATAGACATCACCAGACGTTGGGTTTCATCCCTGGTGATGCTCTGCCAGGCCTCTACTGCAACAGTCTTCAGGTCCTGCTTGTTCCTGGGGCATTTTCCCTTCAGCAAGTTAAATGCATTCTCAATGGGATTCAGGTCAGGTGATTGACTTGGCCATTGCAAAACAGTCCACTTCTTTCCCTTCAAAAACTCTTTGGTTGCTTTTGCAGTATGCTTTGGGTCATTGTCCATCTGCACTGTGAAGCGCCGTCCAATGAGTTCTGAGGCATTTGGCTGAATATGAGCAGATAGTATTGCCTGAAACACTTCAGAATTCATCTTGCTGCTTTTGCTTTTGCCAAAACCACCCGACACAAAAACAGTTTTTTCCCCCAGGCTGTCGCTCTGACGAACTCTGTCTAGTCACAGTGTGTGAGTGCACTCACATAACAATAAACTATAACTCTGCACTTCTGTACATACTCACTGTAAAATAACCCCGGCTTGGTGTATATATTATCCTTTATTATTTACGATCTGATATTTATTTGTATTTTTACTTATTTTTGTTCATATTTTTCTTTTTTTTCTTTTTTTATTTCACTTATTCAAGTTCTGTACTGGAGGAAAAAGTTTGCCGGAGTCAAATTCCTTGTATGTGACATACTTGGCCAATAAACTGATTCTGATTCTGATTCTGATTGTCTGCAGTCACATCATCAATAAATACAAGAGAACCAGTTCCACTGGCAGCCATACATGCCCACGCCATGACACTTGCAGCACCATGCTTCACTGATGAGGTGGTATGCTTAGGATCATGAGCAGTTCCTTTCCGTCTCCATACTCTTCTCTTCCCATCACTCTGGTACAAGTTGATCTTGGTCTCATCTGTCCATAGGATGTTGTTCCAGAACTGTGAAGGCTTTTTTAGATGTTGTTTGGTAAACTCTAATCTGGCCTTCCTGTTTTTGGGGCTCACCAATGGTTTATATCTTGTGGTAAACCCTCTGTATTCACACTGGTGGAGTCTTCTCTTGATTGTTGACTTTGACACAGATACACCTACCTCCTGGAGAGTGTTCTTGATCTGGCCAACTGTTGTGAAGGGTGTTTTCTTCACCAGGGAAAGGATTCTTTGGTCATCCACCACAGTTGTTTTCTGTGGTCTTCCGGGTCTTTTGGTGTTGCTGAGCTCACCGGTGCGTTCCTTCTTTTTGAGAATGTTCCAAACTGTTGTTTTGGCCACTCCTAATGTTTTTGCTATCCCTCTGATAGGTTTCTTTTGTTTTTTCAGCCTAATGATGGCTTGCTTCACTGATAGTGACAGCTCTTTGGATCTCGTCTTGACAGTTGACAGCAACAGATTCCAAATGCAAATAGCACACTTGAAATGAAGTCTTGACCTTTTATCTGCTCATTGTAATTGGGATAAGAAGGGAATAACACACACCTGGCCATGGAACAGCTGAGAAGCCAATTGTCCCATTACTTTTGGTCCTTTAACAAGTGGGAGGCACATATGCAAACTGTTGTAATTCCTATACCGTTCACCTGATTTGGATGTAAATACCCTCAAATAAAAGCTGCAGTCTGCAGTAAAAGCACATCTTGTTCGTTTCATTTGATATCCATTGTGGTGGTGTATAGAGCCAAAAATGTTAGCATTGTGTCGATGTCCCAATATTAAAGCACCTGACTATATATATTCACAGAATCCCCACATTGTTTGGGAATTCGCGACTCATACTGATTTCTTTTTAATTTTAGGCTGCTTCTAGTTAACTGCTCTGTGTGCTAATTATTTGAAATTTTAAACTAAAGCTTACTCTGAGACAGAAACCTTGAGTAGTGAGCCAATAGTGAAGCATTGTGTTGGACAGCCTCATTGATGTACTGCGCTTTCTCCCATCACTACTCGTCATACCTCTGCAAAAGTTTACACATACAACTGCAGTGCTTCTGTAATGCTGGTGCTTGAAAGGAGGACCCAAATTCAGGAAACTGAATAGATGATTAGTTTGTGATGTTATAAAGTGAGACGAGGCTACAAAGCATATCAAGCAGTGAAGGGCTTTTTTCCACAAAGCGTATATCGAGGCCTGCTTCATTTAGGGGAGGAGCTAAAAACGACGCCTGAAGCCCCACTGTACCACGTGACAGCTTCGAGAAGCGGTTCAGCGTTTGCTGAGTGGTTTGACAAAAACATCCCTCGGGCTCCATTCAAAATGTGAGTTTGTGTAAGAGATTTGCACACAGTTTGGAGTTTTTTGAAAGAGTTTTGATAGGAGAGTTTTGTTAGCATTTATATAGCTTGGAGATAGTTTTATGAGTATAGAAACAGATAATTTGAAGATTAGGTGAGTGAGGTGAGAAGGATAATTAATTAGCCAGCTAAGAAAAAGAGGATTTCTTCTGTGTGGGAACATTTTAAACGATAACTCCTAATGAAGTAACCTGAATCTAACATTGTGTTTTAAAAGCCCAATATTAGGAAAAGCAAAAAAATTAGTGTAAACAAATTTATATAGTCTCGCACTTGATTTTTATATTTGCCTAATGAAAAGGTGTTTTAAAAAAGCTGTTGAGATGGTGTCAAAATCGCTTAAAACCTAAAGCTGTTGAGAAAATGCTATTTCTGAATAAAAATGAATAAATTCTCCCCTGTTCTGTACAACATTGCCTAAGTTACAGAACCACATTCACTACCTAGATCCACAAGCATTTTAACATTCCTCTGCCTGCTTAAGCCCATGACTTTGGCCTAAAGTGACAGAAAATTATTATATTACTTGCCTTAACATACGATACTACCATTTAGGGATAATTTAGAGACAGAACACATTCAAACATATTTTTATTCACATTTTTAATATTAATTATGTAGAGAAATTATATTTTTGTGACACTAATCATTCCCAAGAGCCATAAATTTAATGCGTCACACATTAAAGCTGCATTCTGGAGAATTTGTTTATTTATTCAAATTTCATATATCCTTAAAATTATGTGGGGTTCAGTACTATGATAAAAGGCTAGTTCTCCACAACATTTGTCATTTTTTTAAAGTCCCTCCTTCCTCCCATAGACCCCTATGCAATTCAGACTGCAAATTTTTTTATCCAAGTTTCTGTCGTGTCGACTGTCAATCAACCTGCATGCCCATCACACAAACCTGTGGAGATGAGGCCGCACAGACAGGCCACTCCGTGTCTTCTGTTTAGAGTGACCATGATGGCAGAGAGCGGTTATGGAGAAGTCACCGCAAACTTCTGCTAAACAGTTAGCCATTCCCCGGCTACTGAGGACTACATCAACTTCAGAGAGAAAAACAAAGGGAAGTACGATTTTGTGTCACAAAATGGCAACTTAATAACTTACGAAATGAATTCAGTGACATTGCTGGCATTTCGTGGACGAAAGGCTTTTACATAATTCATTTTGTAAAATGCTGACTCACGAAATGTACTGTAGCAGTTCTATTGAGCATATCGTCCACGTTATGACTGCTACAGTACTGATTATTATTATGCATTTCGTCCACATAATGACATTATCATGACACATAATTCATTTCCTAAACTGCTGACTCACGAAATTAATTGTAGCAGGTCACAAAACTTATTTCGTGATTCTGTTGTGCATTTCGTCCAAGTAATGATTTTACGTGGACACATAATTCATTTCGTAAACTGCTGACTCACAAAAATGTATTCTATTATGCATTTCGTCCATGGAATGAAAGCTTACGTCACTGAAAGAATTTCGTAAGTTATGAAGTTACTATTCCGTGGACGGAATGCCTTCTGTAACTGCAGAGTTGGAGAATAAATCCCTTTTGTACACATCATAATTTCTGTAACACAGTACAGATCAAAACCCAAACTGTGTTTGGGTTTTGATCTGTACTGGTGGTGAGCGTGGAGACGTATCGCGTTGGTAAGACGTATCGCGTCATTTCCTGTTTTGTGACTAACTCGTTTGTAGCAAGTCGGTGTTTCTCTCTCTCTTGAACTGATCTAACTTTCTCTGTCAATAAGTTTTTTCTGAGTTGCTTAACACACAAACACATTAAAACGTTAATTTTCTTCACGGTTTAGGACTCTTTAAGCGTTTTACTGGGTTAATTACTTTGTTTTTAGGTAAGGTAAGGTACCGCTTGGTTAGCTTAGCTTTACGGCTAGCATGGCTTCGGCAGCTTTCTCTCTTGTCCCTCCATCTCTCTCTACACCTCCTCCTCTTTCCTGCTCTCTCTGTCAGATGTTTAGTTACTCCTCCGCCTCATTTAGTGAA
Source organism: Apricaphanius iberus (assembly GCA_028564705.1). NCBI lineage: Eukaryota > Metazoa > Chordata > Actinopteri > Cyprinodontiformes > Aphaniidae > Apricaphanius > Apricaphanius iberus. Next base: position 108,633 of record JAPXFQ010000474.1, on the reverse strand, counting down.
GTTGGTAGGTGTAATAAGTGCAGCATTTTTGTAGCTTTGGAGGCGAGGGTTTCTGAGCTAGAGGCCCGGCTCCGCGCTGTAGAACAGCCAGGCCCAGCAGTAGCTAGCGCGGAGTCAACTAGGACAGGACCTAGCCGTCCTTCAACAGCTCCCGTGCAGCCGGGACCTCAGGCGAGCTGGGTGACTGTTCGTAGGAAGACTAGCGCCAGACCCCAGTCCGCGGCCAACCTCCAGCCCCTTTCTCTGAACAATAGGTTCGCCCCGCTCAGCGACGCACCCGCCGAGCAGGAGAGGCCGATTCTTGTAATTGGCAGCTCCATAGTTAGGAATGTGGCTCCAGAGACACGAAAGACCACCGTCAAATGCCTTCCAGGGGCCAGGGCTGCGGACATTAGGTCCCATCTGAAGCTTTTGGCCAAGGACAAACGGCGGTATAGCAGGATCGTTATCCATGCTGGTGGCAACGACACCCGGCGACGGCAGTCGGAGGTCACTAAAATTAGCGTAGCTTCGGTGTGTAGGGCTGCCAAAAAGATGTCTGACTCTGTAATTTTTTCTGGTCCCCTGCCTGATCGTACTAGCGATGACATGTACAGCCGTATGCTTTCGTTCCACCTTTGGTTGTCAAGGTGGTGTCCAGAAAACGATGTGGGCTACATTGATAACTGGGGGGCCTTCTGGGGAAAACCTGGACTGTTACGTAGAGACGGCATCCATCCCACCGAGGACGGAGCTTCGCTTCTTTCCAGGAACATTGATAGGGTTATCTCTAGTTCCCCAAAGCCGTGACAACCCAGAGTCCAGCTCAGGGAACCCAGAGTCGAGCTCAGGGAAACCAGAGTCCAGATCAGGGAACCCAGAGTCCAGGTCAAGGAACAGGGACTGCCACCCACCCACTACCCTATAGAGATAGTTTCCCGTCCACTACCCAAAACTAATGAATTAAAAGTTAATGCTACTAGAGCAAAGTATAAAAATCTCATAAAGATAAATAAAACTCGGACTGAACATAAAAACAAATCAATTAAATGTGGTTTACTAAACATAAGATCTCTCCCCTCAAAAACACTCTTGGTAAATGACTTAATTTGTGAAAATAATATTGATTTGTTTTGTCTTGCAGAGACATGGTTGCAGGAAGAGGACCATGTCACAATAAATGAGTCAACTCCCCCTAGCTACTTAAACTTTAGTGTCCCTCGAAGTACTGGTCGAGGAGGTGGAGTAGCAACTATCTTTCATTCCGATTTACTAATTAATCTCCAAAAAAATAATAGTTACAGTTCCTTTGAGCATCTAGTTTTTAGCTTTCCTCATACACATAACAAAGCAGTAAAGCCACTTTTGTTTGTGGTCTTATATCGTCCACCAGGACCTTATTCTCAATTTTTAGATCAGATTTCAGATTTTCTATCTGACTTAGTTTTAAACACTGATAAAGTCATTATAGTCGGAGACTTCAATATTCATGTTGATAATGAAAGTGATAGTCTAAATACAGCTTTTCACACTATCCTAGACTCAATAGGCTTTACTCAAAATGTGCAGGGACCAACACATTCTTGTCACCACACTTTAGATCTTGTGCTGACTTATGGCATTGACTGTGAAGAAATAACAGTCTTTCCACATAACCCTATCCTGTCTGATCATTTCCTTATCACTTTTAAACTTACTCTAATGGATCATATCAAACCTGAAAGAAAACTTCATTATACCAGAACGTTATCAGACAACGCTGTAGCAAATTTTAAAGAAGCTCTTCCAACTTTAATTTCCTCAGTTTATAAATGCAGAACAGAAAACAGTGATTTAACTCGTGACCCCTCACAACTTGACATTTTAGTTCATAGCGTTAATTCCTCCCTGCGTCGGGCAATAGACAAAGTTGCCCCCTTGAAAAGGAAGGTGGCTAGCCATAGAAGATTAACTCCCTGGTTTAATTTAGAGCTACGTACCCTAAAGCAGAATGTTAGAAAACTAGAGAGAAAATGGCGCTCCACGCATTTACATGATTCCTTTTTAATATGGAAAAATAGTTTATTGCTATATAAAAAGAGCCTTCACACAGCTAGAACAGCATATTATTCATCTTTAATCGAGGAGAATAAAAATAATCCTAGGTTTCTTTTTAATACAGTTGCCAAACTCACACAGGATCATAGCTCTATCGAGCCAACCATTCCCCAAGCTCTAAGCAGTGACGACTTCATGCAATTCTTTATAAATAAAATAGACTCCATAAAGAATAAGATAATTGGGAACCTTCCCAATATGCTTGCTTCCTCCTTAGTTAATGAGGCAGCCTCAAAAATGGTGGAACCTAATATATGCTTAAACTGCTTTAATGCAGCCGAACTTTGTGATGTACTAAAATTATTAGCTTCATCTAAACCTTCAACTTGCGTTTTAGACCCAATCCCAACTAAACTCTTAAAAGAAGTTTTCCCTCTGATCGCTGCTCCAATTTTAAATATAATGAATCTATCCTTAGTCAATGGATATGTACCACAGGAGTTTAAGATTGCTGTAATTAAACCTCTACTTAAGAAACCCTCTCTTGATCAAAACGACTTAATTAACTATAGACCGATATCTAATCTTCCCTTCTTATCTAAAATTCTTGAGAAAATAGTTGCACACCAGATATGTGAGCATTTAAACAATAATGAGCTGTTTGAGAAGTTTCAGTCAGGCTTTAGAGCTCATCACAGCACTGAAACAGCTCTGGTGAAGGTTACTAATGATATTCTCATAGCCTCAGACAATGGACTGGTGACCATTCTGGTCCTGTTAGATCTCAGTGCTGCCTTTGACACTGTTGACCACAATATTCTCATAGAAAGGCTTCAAAGTGTCGGTATAATAGGAACAGCACTAGGTTGGTTTAAATCTTATTTGTCTAACAGATTTCAGTTTGTTCAGGTAAACAATAGATCTTCCTCAACCTCAATAGTTACTTGCGGAGTACCACAGGGTTCAGTGCTTGGGCCGATTCTCTTTACTATATATATGCTTCCTATTGGTAAAATAATTAGGCAGCATGGGATAAAATTCCATAGTTACGCAGATGATACACAGCTATATCTATCCATAAATCCTGATGAATCCAATCAGTTAGGTAGACTACAGGCATGTCTGGAAGACATAAAAACTTGGATGACTCTAAACTTCTTGCTTCTAAATTCTGATAAAACAGAAGTTGTCGTCTTTGGACCAGAAGCTCTGAAAAAGAAACTACTTAGTCAGCCCCTTCACCTGGACGGCATTAAATTAGCCTCCAGTAATAAAGCAAAAAACCTCGGTGTCATTTTTGACCAAGATATGTCATTTAGAACTCACATTAAAGAAGTCTGTAGGATTTCCTTTTTTCACCTTAGGAATATTGCAAAAATTAGAACCATCCTGTCCAGGACTGATGCTGAAAAACTAGTCCATGCCTTTGTTACTTCAAGGCTGGATTACTGTAACTGTCTATTATCAGGTAGTCCACAGAATACAATTAAAAGTCTACAGTTAGTTCAAAATGCTGCTGCTAGGATTCTGATGAATATTAAAAGAAGAGATCACATTTCCCCTGTTTTAGCTTCTCTTCACTGGCTCCCAGTAAAATCTAGAATAGAATTCAAGATCCTCCTTCTGACATATAAAGCCCTTAATAATCTAGCTCCATCATACATAAGAGACCTGATTGTTCCATATGTTCCTAACAGAGACCTTCGCTCTCAGACTGCAGGTTTACTGGTAGTTCCTAGGATTTCTAAAAGTAGAATGGGTGGCAGATCTTTCAGCTATCAGGCTCCCCTCCTATGGAACCGGCTCCCAGGGTTGGTTCGTGAAGCAGACAATTTGTCTATCTTTAAAACTAGGCTAAAAACTTTCCTCTTTGACAAAGCTTACAGTTAGAGATATGTTTATAGGTAGTTAGAGTCAGGTCAGACAGGTAGATAGGAAGAGACAGGTTAATGTTAGTAGTCAGGCAGAGTGTCAAAAGTTAGGAAGAGATAGGAAGAGGTAGAGTAGCTAGGTAGAGATAGATTAATGTAAGCCAGGTAAAGATCCGGAGCCGGTCGCGGCTTACCGCCGCGGAAGAAATGTGCCCCACAGGGGCCAGCCAGCGCCGGAGAGAGGTCCCTCAAGGGGATCCTCCCGCACAGTGCGGCCGCCCATTACCTGCCGGGTTGAATCCCCCGGGCAGACTGTGCGGACCCCACCCGTTTATCTCTTAAACGTTTCTCGCCCTCTTCAACTCTGTCCTCTCAGTTCTGTCTATTTTTCCTTAAGATAGTTGTCGACTATCGGTCTCGTGCCGGTATTTAGCCTTAGATGGAGTTTACCACCCACTTTGGGCTGCATTCTCAAACAACCCGACTCCGAGAAGACCCCGGCATGACGGGGGCCGTTACCGGCCCTACACCGTCCACGGGTCAGGAGGACTCAGACAGAGTGTTGGTAGCCAGGTCTCCTAGTAGCTAGGAGACAGGTTAATGTTAGTAGCTATGCTGCTTTAGGCTAGGCTGTTGGAGGACATTATTAGGGTCTGTTCCTACTTTCTCTCCTACTTCTCCCCAACTGCATGATGTGCTGTCAATTCAAGCACTAACCTGTTTTCTATTATAGTAGGTGCTCCGGATTAGCCCTGCTTGACGACCCTGACTAAGATGGCATTGCAGTGACGGAAAATTCTCCACGTCCTGCAACAAACTTCTGCATCAGTTCTATTGCTCTTTCTGTGTCTCTGTTATGTATTCTCCAAGCCACAGACGGTCGCGGCAGATAACCGCTTGTGCTGAGCCTGGTTCTGCCGGAGGTTTCTTCCTGTTAAAAGGGAGTTTTTCCTTCCCACTGTCGCTGCATGCTTGCTCAGTATGAGGGATTGCTGAGAATTCCACGACGCAATCTTCTGTGGTTCTGTAATTTCTACACTAAACATTGTATTGTAATAACTCTTTTTGTAAAGTGCCTTGAGATGACATCTGTTGTGAAATGGCGCTATATAAATAAACTGAATTGAATTGAATTGAATTTTGTGGACGAAAGTTTATTTTGTCTACAACAGTGAATAGTGCATTCAGCCTTATGTCCACGAAAGGAAAAGGCCACCAGTCAATTTGGTCCACGAAACGATGTGCTCTCTTCAGTGTTTCGTGGACACAATGCAAACCAATTTGTGTATTTCGGGTACAAATAGCGGTTTCATAATGAATATATGCATTTCGTGACACAAAAGTCATTCTGTCCACGAAATATTGCATGTTACATTCGGCGGCCCATACACTAATCCCTGGATATTGGTGGGGACATGTCCCCTCCGTCCATGCTAATTCTACGGCTTTGTCTCAGTATCTCTCCTTACAGACTCCTGTGAGTTTTTAGAACGATTGAGCGACTATTCCTACGACTATTCCCCTATTCAGGAGGTTGATGACGAGGGGGCTAAAAGGGCCCAGGGTGGGTCTGGGACTGTAGCAACAAAATAAAAGCAGAGATTTTTTTCTTTGAGCGTTGACCCAATCTGAGCTGTTAAAATTATATTTGAAGTCACTTTGTTTAGATAAAATGTATGTAGAAAGTTAGACTCTTGACCCTGCTAATAATGATACAAATTAAAATATATATAAAATATTTAATTCTGTTTTTGTTGTGTTATGTTGGGGTCTTGGAAAACGAGCCGCCATTGCTAGGGTGTCGCTGCAATGCCATCTTCACTTTCGCTTAGGGGTGGGGACCTTCGCAACTAGTTTTTGATACTACGATGCTGTCTTTCCAGATGCTTTGACAGGTTTGATGTGGAAGTCGTGGCAGTGGAGAGATGTTTTTGACAATGGCAAATGTTACACACACACACACATTTATATCTATATATATTAGGGATGTCTATTGGTAAAAACCTGGCGATACGATACGTGTCACGATACATGAGAGCCAATGTGATATATTGCGGTATATTGCGATTTTTCAGGCCAGACGATGTTAGATAGCAGGGAGAGCAAAATTTCTCTCTACCCTTCAGTCTGTCAGCGATTTCTTTTATAGGCTAATTCAACCAAATGAAAGTTCAGATTACTCCATTAATTTCCAGTTGCACCAATCCCCACTGACAGTTTCTCCAAGTCCAATGACAATTCGCGAGTGAGTCCCAAAGCGCAGGCAAGATCGCCTCTTGCAGCGTCTAGCCTGTGCTCGAGCTCACAAAGCGTGAGGTTCTGAGTTTCATCAGCACGAATCCACGCTTCAGACTGCTCCTTCAGCCTTCCAATCGCTTCCAGAACTGTCTCAAATTCTGTTATTTGTTGCTCCATTTGCGAAATCCAGAACACGTGTTAGGAAAAGGAGTCTCTCCTTACAGTTCGGAGAACTGCCGACACCATCAGGCGAGTGTGGAAGAGGAAGATGGATGCTCATCCATCACTTTTATGCTGAGTGTGGGCGCATTGCCCCCCTTTCCCCGTATCTGTCTCCAATCAGGCTGCGGGCAGCAGCGGCGGTTTTGAGGGATTGGCATTCTAGCCAATTGCTGCAGCAGATCATCCACCGCTCAGCGGATTCAAACCGGGAAGGAGCGGATAGCTCCGCCATTGGTCAGAATTGCGCAGCTGGGGGAAGGGGCGTGTCGCCAAGTTATGGAATGCTGGGTCATGATTGTAGAGCTCCTTTTGATGACATATTCATGGTTCAGACCCCAACACCAGCTGACCGTTTCCATCTTTCCCTTATTCAGTTTTGGTTGGGAAATAATGCAAAAAGACACTCCAGATAGAGGCACAAGACACAGAGCAGTGAGATAAGACACAGGAGGAGGAGGGAGAGAAAAAGCGTCCGTCCTCGCTGAGAGCCAGTAAAATTGTTCCATCTGGTTATTATGTCTGTGATCAGTCTGTGAGCTGGTAACTGAAGGAGTCGCTGTTTCTGCTTCAACTGATCACTGGCTGTGGTGCTGCGTCTTAAAAAGCCAGTTACATGTCTGATCCTCCCTAGAAGTCGAATCACAGATTGGGTTTTTAGAGCTTTCTTCCAGGTGAGATTCAGACTGTGTGCAAATCATTGTATGTACGTCATGCCTGCAAGTCTGGCCATGTTTGGTGCGTTATCTGTAACAACAACAAGTTTCTTTGTGTTCAACCCCCATTCAGTCACAGTCTCCTTAAGTAATGCTGCAATGTGTTCACCTGTGTGAGTTTCATGCATTGCTCCGGTTTGAAGTACATGAGACTGAAGGATCCACTCGTTCGTTATGTGATGTGCTGTAACATTAACGTACCATTCAGTAGCTCTCGAAGTCGAAGCATCGCAGTTGAAGTCGCTGGTAGTTTCGAAATGTTAACTTCTTCTATTGTCCGTTGAGTAGGATCACCGAGCTTCATTTTAAGTGTAGCATTTGATGCTACATCGCTATGGTGTCTGGCCATGTGTGCTCGCAGATTTGTCGTGTTACCACAGTATCTGACCCCGGCGCTGCAGAATTTGCAGATTGCATGGCTCTTGTCAAAGTCCTTACTGCCTTTTTTTGTCTTGAATCCAAAATAACTCCATACATCAATCAGCTTTGAAAGCTGAAGGCACTGATTCTCATAGCCTAAATGTTTTGGGATTAAAAAAAGCAGTCTCTCTCTGCACAAAACATGTACCGAACTGCACCGTGGACCGTGGCCCAAGTACCGGGGTATGGACCGTACCGTAGGCTACCTTTACCGTTGCACCTCTAATATATATATATATATATATATATATATATATATATGTGAACCAGTGTGTGTAGCGTCAGTGCATAAAAGTCTGATTGTTTTTGATGAAAGAAGAGGAAAGTGGCGTAGTCCAGGCTAATCATACCGGGCTTGTTGACATTCCAGGGAGTGATAATCCCAGACCCACAAACGCTGTTAGATGGCTGAGATGAAGGGGATGTTGTCATACAGAAGTGGTCTCAGATACTTTTCATCCCAGTGCTCGTGGAGTCAAATTGTGCTGTATCATCCTACCACAGGGATTTCGTGCTTGTTAAATATCCGTGCTATGGCTAGCAGTTAGCACGTAGCTTATTAGCTTCCGTTGTGTTTTTAAACTCTTACAATTCGCATTTTTAAATAGGATTTTTACATGTTAGATTGATGTTAGAAATGTTAGATACATTTGAAGTATTATTCAACTAAAACAACCTGACCAGAGAGCTATACATAAAAATGAAATTAAACGCTTGGACTTATTGTAAGAATATCTGATGCAGTTCCTGCACTGCATGGAACACAAATGCTCACCTTTTTTTTTTTTTTTTTTTTTGCAATGTAATAGTCAGATTTTTGCAGAAGTTATTTACATGAAGTTTTGAATTTTTGCTTCGGACAGTATTAACTCTTGATCTGCAATCAGAGGCAAACGCATGGCTAAAGCTTCATTAAGTTGCCCAAATAAAAAGCACACCTACACCACTCAGCACTCACAATGGCTGCATCTGAATACAACGTAGCAGGCGAAAAGCAGTATGTGAGTGATGTATTAGAACCGAATCTCCAGTATGGATCTGACTCGTAGGCATAAAGTTCCTGGATGTGTAGTACCGCCACAGTAAGCAGCTGGTGTATGCTAGGCTATCCCACAATGCAGTGGAATCCCCGAAATCGTAGAAGAGCAACCTAGCTAAAATTGGCTACAGACGAACTATCAACCATTGACACTGCCACAATTTTGGCGTATAAATGCACATGTAGCGATTACTGTGATTGTTTTTGACAGCTGATTAAATATTTAACTTAAGGTATACCAGTCAAAATAACCGCTAGTGGATGGCAGGACCACAGGTGAAGGTGGTCTGCTTCTGGTGGAGCAATACGTCTGTTTTTTGCTTTTTTTTTCAAAAAACGTTATTACAATACGTCTGATTTCATACCTACTACTCGCTTTTTTGCTACGCAGTATTTACTACATCCACGGCCGAGTATTTGCGATGTAGCATGTAGTACATACTAAGGATTCAGATGCAGGGAATGTCCTAGGCCTTTTCTGTATAAGCTGTAATTGTTTCCATTACGTTGCACTTTTGCATTATTTTATTTTTTGCAATAAAAATAGATATTTTACAAGACTGGATGAATAATCGTGATTCATAATCATGATTACAATATTGATCAAAATAATCGTTATTATTTTGGTCATAATCGTGCAGCCCTACTGGTACCACGCCCCCCCCCGATAACCACTGGAGATATACACCACACCCCCCACAATCCTTTGGGGAGAAAGGGAATAAATAATGGAGGGAAATTATTTACCTGGACACAAGGCATAGATTTAAAATAAATAAACCTGCATGTTTACTTCAAGACAGTCAGATGGAAGTGTTGATAGTAATCAGTAAAAATGACTGTAATGTAAATGTAACAAATTCCATCACCGTTTAAAAAACTGGTCAAACATGTTAAATATTCAGTTAATGTGACCCCTGCAGGGGCGGTTTTCAATGACTATGTTTACATGCAGCCACTATTCAGGTTATGGTTGGGTTAAGGTTATTATTTGGGTTTCTGAAACGTTTGGAATAACCCCTTTACAGGCGTGAGCACACTGTACATGTAATTTGTATGCCAGAGGGTGCATACAACAAGTTCCTCTACTCAAAAGATTCCTTGCAAATAGAACATGCATAGAACACAAATCAATGTTCCTTTTGATGGGGATATGCTAATACGCGTTTAGATTACCAAATATGAATGTTCAAGTTTTTAAAAACTCGAATATGCTCATATTCGGGTTTGTGCCAGTGTTTACATCGCTGTGCGTCCGTGACTGGGTTGTTGCTAATATTCTGGTTTTGAACCGGTTATTGACTGCACACAGGATCTGTGCTGGAGGTTAACTTCTCAACCATGGGTTTTATGACATTGATTTCTGGAATCGACAGCTTTTTCTTGTTTCATATTGGCTCTTTTGCTGTAGGGTCGGCTCAGTCAGGGAGGGGTCAGGTCAGCCCAGCCCAGTTATCATTGCATTCCCAATTCAGGAATACAACAGTGTTTGACGACATGGATGAGCCAAGCTGAGCAAGGTGCTAGTAAAAATCAGTCATCAGTCACTGTCTTCTGTCATTTAAGATGCTGATGCTTGAGCGGTTATCGAGTCCACTCTCTCTCTCTCCTGTTGCTCACTAGTTTTTCACCATAATTGCCATCCATTTCTGCAAAGCACTACCAGTGTGTGCAATCTGCCTCACTCCAGCCCTTGTGGTCCTTCACTCTAATATTTGCAGTTAAATTTTTTTTAGACTCCCCCAGCAATGTTTTAACTCGCTGAAAGCCATACATCACCATTTTGTGACATCACTTCACACTAACAATGCCAGGCCAATCTGTGGCTACCACCATGTACAGTCATGGCGAAAAGTTTTGAGAATTACATAAAGATTGGAAATATCTTCAGTTTTTATAATAGCAATTTGCAAATACTCCAAAACGTTATGAACAGTGATCAGATGAATTGCATAATCCTTCTTTGCCATGAAAATTCCTCTGCATTTCATTGCTGTCATTAAAGGAGCTGCTGAGATCATTTCAGTAATCGTCTTGTTAACTCAGGTGGGAATGTTGACGAGCACAAGGCTGGAGATCATTATGTCAGGCTGATTGGGTTAGGATGGCAGACTTGTCATGTTAAAAGGAGGGTGATGCTTGAAATCATTGTTCTTCCATTGGTAACCATGGTGACCTGCAAAGAAACGCCTGCAGCCATTATTGCGTTACATAAAAATGGCTTCACAGGCAGATTGTGGCTACTAAGATTGCACCTAAATCAACAATTTATAGGATTATCAAGAACATCAGGGGAAGAGGTTCAATTCTTGTTAAAGGAGACATATAACTATTTTTCCACTATTTAAAATAGGTCTATTAGTTCCAGAAAAGATGTTTCTGAAGTTATTTGCTGGAGATAGCTTGTAGGAAACAATTGTTGTCAACCTCTATTACGCTCTGTTTCAGCCCCTTGGAGATTGTACTGTTTCTGCTGCTCATTACCAGTGTTGCCAACTCCTCAGTAAGGAAAGTAGCTATTGACTGTCCCAAAAGTCGCTAGAAGTCGCTAAATGACGTCATCGTCTAATTTGCATAATTGGCAATTTGCAAATAACTGTAACGGACGCTGTAGGAGAGAGGAATAATGTCGTGGGAGAGACAAAAGTGAGTAAAAAACACCCTAAATATGTTTAGAACTACAAATGTACAAAAATAATTTCAACATTAACAACATTTAATGATTTTAATGCTTTGTCTATATCCACATTACACACATCAGTTTTGTCCTGTATTGTTAAATGTTATAACAGCAAATTTAATCAAAAGATTGTTCTGTAGGGTGAAATTGCTAGCTCTACAACCAACCCTCCTCCTTTATCCGGGCTTGGGACCGGCAAAGTGAGCCAAAAGACACACTCTGGCAGAGTTACTTAGGGTTTTTTTTTTTAATTTTTTTTTTTTTTTTTGCTGAGCTAGCTAGCAAGATCTTATGTCACAGAGAGGTAGGCTACACACACAGTGGACGAGGTGAATAAGTGACTGAGCTGCTGAGGTTGTGTGAGTCAAATGCAGTGATTTGTGTGACAGCGTCACAGCAAAGAAACGTTTACATTTAAATCCCGCTCTGCAAGCGCATTTCATTTGCAGTCCGGACGCCGAGCGGTGAGGGTCTCCTCTCTCTCTCTCTCTGCTCCGCCCATAGACTGTAGATGGGACTGCTGCGCAAGGCTACTGTGAGACTGGCCACCTGTAAGTGCTTTGGGACGGGGGAGGGGCTCACGTTGAGGACAGTAACTGCAGAACAATATGTGCTTCACGCCAGAGTCTCCAAAACACCAGATAAGTCTCCAATAACACCAGAAAAAGTCGCTAGATTTGTCGCTAGTCGCTTTTTTGAAAAAAAGTCTCTATAGGGGTCTGAAAAGTCGCTAAATCTAGCGACAAAGTCGCTAAGTTGGCAACACTGCTCATTACATATTACATGAGCTGCTGCTAACTAGGCCACGCCCAAGGCTTCCAGAATCTTTGCTCACGCCCACCACTCACATAGTGACTGTTACCACTATGTGTGAAAGTTACAGACATGGCTGCTGCAGTAGTTCAACCATACGTGTTTGAACCAGAATCTGCTCCCGTAGGAGGGGAATCTCCTGAGAACCTGATACTCAGAGAAATTAGCAAGATACTTCTGAAGGGTTATTGAAGAAATGACTTAAAGTTAGAACAACATATTTAACCGCTTACCTGGCACGCCGATATCTTCCTGAGACGCCGACTCTACAGCCTTCCAGCTCGATCTAGCTGACTCCAGCTCTCTAGCACTGTGGAACTCCGTGCTGCTGCATGTCCTCTGTCTTTCCCCGGGTTGGAGTAGCTCAGATTGGCGGCTGGTCTATCGTCTTCCGCCCGGTTTGAGTAGCCCTTTGTGGCGGCAGGTCCTCCATACTCCCCCCCCCCTTACCACCAGCTTCTTACCATAAAAAATAAAGACAATCTATGCCGCACTTCTGCGGCAGATCTGCCGTCTTCTTCCCGGTTTTCAGCAGCTCAGTTCGGGGGTAGATCTCCGGTTTTCCCCGCCTTTACCGCCAGCATCTTACCGTAAAAAATACAATTCAACCCATGCAGCTCTTCTGTCCTCTTCGACTGGGAACTGATGAAGTGTTATGAGCTCCTTTGACCAGCCAAAAACTGAGCATTTTGCGTGGAGCATCAACATGGTGTTTCCTAATCTGAATGGTAACTGTTGTTTACTGCTGTACCTGGTGGGTGGAAACTGCGATCTGAGGAGGTGTGAATATTCCAGTATTCCGGCTTGTGATGTAGAAAGTCGGACATATCTTGAACAGCTCAATCAGAGACTGAATGCAGGATCAATTAAGAAAATCATATCTCACTCAAAAATGCATGGATGTTTTTTTTCCAGATTTGTATGTATGTTTGTATGTGCACCAGAGACACACAATAACAACCCAAATCCCAGGAAAAGTGATTTTTTTTTTCATAATATGTCGCCTTTATGAAGGCTTCATGGGAGTCCAAGAAAGTCCAACAAGCAGTAAGATCATCTCCAAAGAGGATCCAGCTGCGGGATCGCAGTGTCACCAGTGCAGAGCTTGCTAAGGAATGGCAGCAGGCAGGTGTGAGCGCATCTGCACGCACAGTGAAGCAAAGACTTTTGGAAGATGGCCTGGTGTCAAGAAGGGCAGCAAAGAAGCCACTTCTCTCCAAAACGCATCAGGGACAGATTGATCTTCTGCAGAAAGTTTGGTGAACGCACTGCTGAGGACTGGGGCAAAGTCATGTTCTCCCATGAAGCCTCTTTCCGATAGTGTGGGGCATCTGGAAAAAGGCTTGTCCGGTGAAGAAAAGGTGAGCGCTGCCATCAGTCCTGTGTCATGCCAACAATAAAGCATCCTGAGACCATTCATGTATGGGGTTGCTTCTCATCCAAGGGAGTGGGCTCACTTACAATTTGGCCCAAAAACACAGCCATGAATAAAGAATGGTACCAAAACACCCTCCAACAGCGACGTCTTCCAACAATGCAACAGTTTGGTGAAGAACGATGCATTTTCCAGCACGATGGAGCCCCGTGCCATGAGGCAAAAGTGATAACTAAGTGGCTCAGGGACCAAAACGTTGAAATTTTGGGTCTTTGGCCTGGAAACTCCCCAGATATTAATCCCATTTAGAACTTTTGGTCAATCCTGAAGAGGCGGGTGGATAAACAAAAACCCACTAATTCTGACAAACTCCAAGAAGTGAATATGAAAGAATGGGTTACTATCAGTCACGATTTGGCCCAGAAGTTGATTGAGAGCATGTCCAGTCGAATTGCAGAGGTCCTGAAAAAGAAAGGCCAACACTGCAAATACTGACTCTTTGCATAAATGTCATGTAATTGTCGATAAAAGTCTTTGAAACGTATGAAGTGCTTTTATTTATATGTTATTACATCAGAAACCACTGAAACAAAGATCTAAAAGCAGTTTAGCAGCAAACTTTGTAAAAAACTAATATTTTTATTGTTCTCAAAACTTTTGGCCATAACTGTAGGCAGGAGTGAAAGAGACATCACTTTACTGGACCAATCGGCCCATAGGTTTTTGTGTGGGATCGCCTCACAACGCTTCAGACTGAGCCAAGGTAGTGTGGATCAGTTCAGCCCAGACAAAGGAAACAGAAACACACTAAATGCAGCTTGCTAACACTCACCCGGAAACACACACCACACAGTTTGAGCTGTTCATAGGGTTCCCAAGTGTCCTGGAAAACCTGGAAAATGAAAGACCAATTTTCCAGTCATGGAAAACACCTGCAAAATGGGGGAAAAAATAAAATGTCCTGGAAACGTTTCAGCTGTCCTGGAAAATAATTTTCCCTCCTTGTGGATGAACGCAAACGGGTTAAACGTTTAACGCATGAATGTCTGTTTTCAGCTGCCTTCAACAGGCAATATTGGGCTGTAGCGGTTGTCTGCTTTGATTTCTGCTAGTAGCCGGCACGGCGCCTCACGTGACGCTACCAACCAATCAATTTGCTTATTCTCTTAGAACAGTTCTGCCAGAGTGCTCCAATGACGTGATGAGCGTGTCAGATCTATGCTGGGTGGCAAAAACATAAACAATGCGGGCGTACTGCTACCGGCACAGCAGCTACAGCAATCTTTTGGCGTAAAGATATAATTTTACATTCGTGCAGTGCCTTTTGGTGTTCCAATCGACATCCAGAGGATGGTATTTAATTTTTCAGGCTGCCTGCTGAGCCTGAACAACGAGATAAAAGCGTTGCTGCCATTGGCGTCAGTTTGTTTTTAGAATTGGGGGGGACAACATAATTACACTTGAGTGGAGTTTAAATATTGCCGGGGACAATTTTTAAATAGCCTATGCTATGCATATTTGAGTATTCTTCAGTTTGACGTTTCACTACAGTATGCACCATAGTGTATTGACTGTTGTTAAAAATTATTCAATTATTCTATAAAGCTGAAAGTCAGATGATTTTCTTTTAATGACATTAAAACCCACCATTAGGCTGTAGGCTAGGATGAATCATTAACAACAATATGATAGCAAACCTAACACAAAAGATGCTTGTATTATTTGTGGTGGATATAGTCAAATATGCGATCAGATTTTCAGAGAAATATATTCATCTTACCGCTTATATCAGGCTCCACTCTCTGGTCAACTCCCCACTCCCACAGCTAAGCTGTCCGTGAACTACCGGATACATTGATTTAAAAAAAAAAAAAAGTTAAGCTGAAGCTGGTGTCCCACCATGTCGAAAAGAAAAAACGCAACCGATATCCGATGGTTTTTCGGCAAGAAAAAATGTGCTGTAAGTGCAGCCCTTAAAAAAAAATAAATTAAGATACCCAGTGTTATTTTTTAAACTGACGTAGATAAAACAGGACAATGACTTTTTATCTTCTCGGCTGCTAACAGTTAGCTAGCAGCAATAACGGTTACAAACCAGACAGCTATGCCAGGTGACCAAACCTCTTCCTGAGACATGTTTGCTTCTCATGGCTTCCATGGGGATCTGGGAGGATTTCATAGATTGATAAAATGTCTGGGTTTTCATCATGTTTTTAGGAGACTTCACCTGTCACTGAGTGGCGCTGTTTAATTCCTACAAGGTCCCGACAGCAAATGGCCTCATCATGTTAAATGACCCCTCCATAACTCAAAAGTATTAGAGGGAAAAAAAATTGGGGTGAAAGTGTGTAAATAAGTCTCAATTCAGGTTTTAGGTGCAAAAGTGACTGAAGGACAAACAATGTTAACCTAAAAATCAGATTTTAATGGCATTACAAAGTAGCAGCACGTTTGTTCAGTAGGAATCAGCGCCCCCTAGAGTCACATGTGATGTAAGAGTGCACCATAAGCATAAGTAGCATAGGGTTTTCAGGTGCCAAACATCCCAATTTTTATTGCGTTTTGTTTCATTAGACAAAAAAGAAAAAGAACAAAAGACTTGGCCCATATGACTGACCAATTAGTGTTTCAGGGTAATTTTTAAAATAGTTATTTCCAGAGAATAGTAATTTTACTTTTTGACTTAGCCTATGAGGTTTACATTTTTAATCACATAGGGCAGTGTTGAATTAAATAATTATCATAAGTAATTCAATGCATGTTCAAGCAGAGACAAAATGGAGCCAATTTCCAGTTTAACATTTATTTTGAAAAGATTAACAAATTGCAGTTTTACAGAGGAATTTTGCCCCCGTCGTTCCCCTGTGGTCCAGATTTAAAGAAATCTGAACAATTAACTGATCTTCATTTCACAGCTTTATAGACAACCGGGCCTCTAGGCGTTTCTTCTCCCTCGAATCTTACTCCAATCAGATCATTTCCAAACAGTCTCTTAGCCATTATTTGCTGTCAGAAAATTATGCAGTCCGAAGATGGGTCGTCTCTGTTCTGGGTCAAAGGTTCATTATAAAAAATTATGGTTAAATTGCTATCTGCTTCCCCCAAACTCTTCTCCCAGTTTTTATCTACACATCCTGCTTTTACAGCCTTGCAATAAAACTCACCCCAGAGTTTTATGACTTAAAAGCTTACCTGCATAAACAATAGTGACAGACCCATTTTTACAACCATGCAAACTATATAAACAGTCTTTTACCTTCTGAATAATTAAAGTTTAAACCTTATGCAGAATTACCACAGCAGGCACACTTTAAATATGTTAAAGTCAAGTGTTTTTCAAATAAACAACTTGAGTGTTTCAGGAATGTGTCCTTTTTTGGAAGTCAACAAATGGACACCTTAAGAATCTATACTTTTCCACAAAAAAAAAACCCCAAAGATAATTAAGTCAAAATCTATGCTGCATTAACAAAAAAGAAACAAATCAAATCGCACAATGTTTGTTTTATTACCCATTTTCCATCAGGAACAGCATGTAACAGAGAAAAACAAAGATATGCTCGAACAGGCAGCTGAGAATGCAGAGGTGAGATTCACATAACAGAAAAACTGATAACCTTGCACTAAATATAAAACCAACTTTGGCATACTCTTACAGCAAGCACAATCACTGGCTGAAGAAGTGGAGTGTGTTGAAACAAGCTCAGATCCGGTTCAGCAGGTGAGGGTTCAAGAAAAAAAAAAAAAAGCATATGCAAGTTTTATCCATCTGCAGGGGCTTTAGATCGGTTAAACTTGTGAAGAAAATGTGGAAAACATTTGACTGCACCAACAGATGGATCTACAACACAACAATTACTACTACAAATACAAACAGGAAAGAAAGTTGTGGATAAAAAAATAAATAATGGCAATGGTAGACCAATTCGAGTAATTTGTGTGCAATTAAAACATACTGAGAACTATGTAGAGAAATAAATGACAAGTGATTACATTACAGATCGAGCCATCAGCTACTGATGCGGAGCAGCAGTATAACCCTGCACATGAAAACCAGAAGAGCGATTCAGCTGAGGGTCCAAGTTCCCCATACCAACCACCTGCACAGCTAGTTGAGCCACAAACTCTGCCTAACCGCACTCTTCACTTCCAAGAGAGCTGGTTCAGAATCTTCCCCTGGCTCCATTACAGTCCTGAAATAAAAGGAGTTTTGTGCTTCTTCTGCACAACTGCTTTCAAAAGCAACATCTCAAAAATGGCAAAAAAAAAAACAGAACAAAACTTTATTTCTCAGGGGTTCAGAAACTGGAAGAAGGCTAGGGAGTCATTTGAAAGGCACGCTGGTAGTAGGGCACACATAGTTGCTGTTGACACACACATGCATACACATAGGTAAGTCAGAATGCAACTATGCAGCCTCTCAGAAAGTGCACAGGAGAAGGCCAGGTCAGCACTGATAGAGATTGTTAGTTTGGTGAGGTACCTTGCAAAACAGGGCCTAGCTCTCAGAGGTCATGACAATGATGAGGGAAACTTCAAGCAGCTTCTGGATGAGAAGGCTGAGAATGACCCCAATCTGGCAAGCTGGCTGCAGAAGAATCATTCATACACAAGTCCTGAGTGTCAAAATGAGCTGCTGAAGTTGATGAGCAACAAGATTATCAGAAAACTAGCAGCTGAAATCCATTCATTACCTGTATTACAGTACTCTCTGATAATGGATGGGACCCAGGACATATCTGGCACTGAACAGGTCTCGATATGCCTCCGGTATGTTGATGATGGCCTGGAACCTAAGGAGGACTTTGTTGGGCTGTATGAGGCCTCTTCAACAACTGGCGAAAACCTTTTTAAAATTGCCTCTGATGTGCTGCTCCGCCTAAACCTGCCTTTCTCAGGTCTTCGTGGAAAGACCTATGATGGAGCAGCCAACATGTCAGGGCATCTGTCAGGGCTACAAGCTCAGATTAGAAGACAGCAACCATTGGCTACCTTTGTCCACTGTGGCCCACACTGTGTGAACCTTGTCACACAGGCTGCATGTACCACCACACCTGTGATCAGGGATGCTCTGCAGTGGGTACACGAGCTGGGCTGCTTGTTTGCTCAGTCTGGAAAATGCAAAACAATATTCAAAAATATATGCATATCAAAAAACGGTTCCCTCATCTCCATCAAGCCTCTGTGTGCCACCAGATGGACTGTGCGCACACCAGCCATTAGAGTATTCCTAATTCAACATGAGTCCATCTTGGCTGCCCTGGAAGAGATGGCATCTACAAATCTCACTGACAGCACTGCTTCTAAAGCTAATGGCCTACTTGACAGACTGGAAAAGGGCAACACCATTCTTGGCCTTCTCCTGGGACAAGAGGTCCTTATGATCTTGAAGGACCTGAACTTGAGTCTGCAAGCAAGAGGAAAAACCATCAGTGGAATGCTGAAAGCAGTTGATTACACCAGAAAGGGCTTTCTCTCTTTGAGGACTGATGATAGGTTCATGGGAATCTATGAAAAAGCTGTGAACCTTGTTGCAGACTTGGACCTTCAGCCAATAAAACCACCTCATGTCAGAATGCCATCAAGACGATATGGTGGTCCCGCCAAGCATCATACTCCTGAGACACCAGAGGAGTATTTCCGGGTCCAGTTTTTCAGCGCCATTGACACGGTTATCACCCAGCTACATGACCGCTTTGACCAGCCGAGTCTGGAAAATCTGGACAAGCTGGAGGAGCTGTTGCTTACCGGAAAGACCAACGATAAGGTGAGCCAGTACCCAGAACTGGACCTGCACAAACTGCAAATTCAGCTGGCAATGTTTAAAGCAAATCATGTCTACACTTCCTGCAAAGAAGCAGCCCAGATTCTTAGAGTGATGCAACCAGAGGTCAGAGGGCTCTTCTCACAAGTTGAAACTCTGGTGAGACTGCTAATTGTGGTCCCAGTGTCATCCTGTGAGGCTGAAAGGAGTTTCAGCGTTCTGCGACGGTTGAAGACCTGGCTGAGGTCGACGATGACACAGCTGAGGCTTAACAGCACTGCAGTCTGCCATGTCCACAGGGATAGACTAGACTAGACCAAAGAGAAATAGCCACAGCTTTTATTGGTACATCTGAGAGACTGCCATTAAAAGGGAAATCTTGAGGCTGTCGGAGAGTACTCAAGCTTTGTAGTGAGCACTCTATCGGTGATAAGTTTCTAGTCAATTCTGTTTAATTTGAAGTAAATATTTTTTTTCTGAGAAGCACAAAATTAACAATTAGTCTCAAGTTTCTCACGGTGTAAATGCTACCAAGGTGAGTTTAATATCTGACATCTTCCACCGTCACCGTGGTGTAAATGAGAGATATGTTGATGGCAGTTTTCAATGTTAATGAAATGTTACAGAGTTTTATTTTGCTTTGTGGTGTCAATAAGCTAAACAGACCTTAAATCATCGCCGTGTTTAGGCCTTTTTTGGGGAGGGTGTTCCTACACATTAACCCGGTTTTAACCTAGACTGTTTTACCCAAAGTTATCATAAAAGAGAAAAGGGCGGGCATTAGGACCCTATTCACGCAAAAGCATGAAGGGGGCCTCTGTAAACCTCACTAACCTCAAGATTAGAACATGCTTCCTTCAGGATCACAGGTAGAAACTCTTTTAATCGCTTGAGAAATTCTAAGGTTGGTTTTGCTGTTTAAGCCACATTTTCCAAAATATCCTTTTCAGAAAAGAAGCGTTGGTGATTGGTAGATTTGAGTGTGTAGCATAGTCTACTAAGCGCCTGTGATGATTCAGTGCTTTAACTTTGGCAGGTTACTGTTGTCTTGCAACTGTGTACTGATCAGTATTACTTCATAACAGATCATGGCAAAAAAATGTGATGTGGTTTTTAAATTATGTGGTTCTTTTATTGTTCAGACATTTATCAAATTTAACACAGAAAAAAGTCATTTTTACCCCATAGAAAACAATGTAGCTAAAACGCAGAGAGAAGCATCTTTGCTAGCCAACCGGGTTCTGGCGCGAATAAATCACAAGTATGCTTAGCTTATTTGACTTAGCCCTTTGTTATATCAGATGAAATTATAGATTTTAATAATCAGCATCAATGGCAGAATAATTTTTGTCAGCCCTTCCATAACTATTTGTATCACGCTTTAGTCATAAATAGCCTATAATGTTAAATATTAGTACTCTTTCAACATTTTTATGTTATTTTCTAGCATGTTGCTGGCCGTTTACATGGATCAGCTTTCTATCAGCAAATAAATAAATAAATATCAGCTGATACCTAAAGCGCTGTTTCGTTACCGTTGCAATATATTTCGCTTTTTTTCTCCCTAATTGTTACCCTAAAATAATTGATAAAAAAATAACTACATAAAAAATAATATTTCACTTTGTTTGTTGGCTGAGTTGTGAATGTTGTAAGATGGTATTTTACATTTTTTTATTTGAAATATGAGCCTTACGTAATTTCAAATTATAATTAATTAGACTATTTATTTAGGCTTTGTCTACTTCTGAATGATACAAAAGCTTTGATGGACAACGTATCAGCTTTGTAAAATGAATCATTATCATTTTTGTGCTGCGGCAGTAGAGGGTCAAAATGACCCTTTCTGGCAGTCCTCTACTGTTACCTAGATGGTGAATCCTAAAACAGATCAAATATATAATTTGGGAGGGATAGATGGATAACAGAAAAGAATCCTGTTGTTAAATCTGTAAATTAATTTTCTAATCCAGAAACAACATTGTTTCTATAATCATTTAATTCCAGATTCTTATTTTATTTTTATTCTTATAGGCTACCACTGATACTTGTTAAAGAGAGATTATTTATGCACAATAAAGCATGTGTTGTTCTATATTTGAATTTTAATGATAAAGAGGAGGCTTTAAATGTATTAAAGTTAGAAGACATGTTTGAGTAAACTTTGAGTTAAATTTACATATCTCCAGGCAGAGCCAAGTGTCCCCTTTTTTATATACAAACTGTATACGGGCTTTATAAACCCAAAAATTGGAGTCTCAACCCCCTCTCAAGTACAGAATCCTAAAGACGTGCCTGGACTGGACTAAGCTAAAATGACCAATACTGAAACAACAAAATGCATTTTAGCAACTAACTATGTAAATGAGCAATAAAGTGTAATGTGGTGTGTACAGTAAGTATAATACATAGAATATGAAAGATATGAAAAAGCTGGGCATGAAAAGTAGGACTATGTATTGAGTAAACAGTCAATATAAGCGGTAATAGACTTTCAAATTTGTGTTGTCCTTTTTAGGCAGGAGTGAGTGACAATGTCAGGAAGACAGTGCAAATTCAAGTTTTAGTGCAAAGAAAACCCCCAGTTATGGGGACTGGCTAGGAGAAGTGTCTGGAGATGTACATAGGGCATATTACAAGCTCTGCAGGAAGTCTTTTGACATTGGTAACATGGGCATCTCAGCACTGAGGAGTCATGCACGGGGACAAGGCCATGTCAAAATTTCAGAACATTTAAACAGTGAGAGAAAAATAACGCATTTCATGAGGAAGACTTCAACAGATGCAGGAGAGGGAAGTAGCTCCACAACAGAGACCTACCAACAGCCAGTGTTCATGAGGAAAGTGCCAGTAATGAAAATACAGCATTACAAGTGCCTAGTACAAGTGGGCAGAGAAAAAGCTCAGAACCACAGGGGTGCTCAGCATTTTTTTCAAGCCAAGCTGGGTTTGAAGCAGAGATTCGCTGAGTAATTGAGATGGTGATGTCACATTAGTCGTTCAACTCCAGCTCTGATATCTCAGCCATTTTTGGTCAGATGTTCCCAGACAGTGAGATTGTCAAAAAGTTTTCATGTGGCGTAACAAAGGCAGCTTACCTTATATGTTTTGGCTTGGGTCCTTATTTCAAAGAGCAACTGATCAATGATATAAGAAAAGCACCATGCTATGTAGTTTCTTTTGATGAATGCCTGAATAAAGTGATACAGACAGAACAGTTGGATGTTGTAGTGAAGCACTGGAGTGAATGCGAAGGGAAGGTTGTGGTGCATTATATTGATTCAGAGTTTATGGGACACACCCAAGCAGAGAAGCTTCTGGAAAAGATCAAGAAAGCCCTGTCACCACTTAATCCCAATAAACTGTTACAGATTTCAATGGATGGCCCTGCTGTCAACTGGAAGCTGCTGAGGATATTCCAGGAGGACAAAAGCCAAGAGGACCCAGATGCACCAAAGATTAGAAATTTGGGAAGTTGTGGTTTGCATGTTCTTCATGGAAGTTTTCAAGATGGAGAGAGAGAAACAGGTTGGCAGGTGGGAGATGTTCTCAGGGCACTTTGGCAGATGTTCCATGACTCACCAGCGAGACGATCTGACTTCATTAAGGTGACCAAAACAACAAAATTTCCTCTGAGGTTCTGTGCCCATCGATTGGTTGAAGACTTGGCTGTCGCAGAGCGGACAATGGAAGTGTGGTCAGCTGTGCAACAGTATATCAGCAGCCACCAGAAACTCCCGAAACGCTAAGTACCTTCATCTGCATCCTACTGTACAGTAAAAGGGGCCACAGCTGACCCTCTCTTTCAGGCTAAGCTCCAGTTTTTTGCATTTGTTGCTAGAGCGCTGAAGGCTTTTTTGGAGAAATTCCAGACAGATGCACCAATGGTGCCGTTCCTTGCAAAAGAGCTTGAGTCCACACCGAGATGCTTGCTGTCATGCTTTATTAAGATAAAAGAATTGGAGAAGAGGAAAACATCTGTCCAGCTGCGGAAACTTGATGTCCAAAACAAGTCAGTCCTTGTGCCACTCAAACAATTCGACACCGGATTTGCCACAAAACAAGCTTTAGAGAAAGCATCTGAAAACCTCCAGGAAAATCCAGTGAACATACAGGTGTTCAAGAGATGCAGGAGAGGGAAGTAGCTCCACAACAGAGACCTACCAACAGCCAGTGTTCATGAGGAAAGTGCCAGTAATGAAAGTACAGCATTACAAGTGCCTAGTACAAGTGCTCGTTCAAGAAGGAATGTAAATGGACTGAACTTATATAGCGCTTTTCCACTCAAAGCCCTTTACATTCACACACCAATAGCCAATATGTCTCAGTAGGACAATGTTGAATTTGTGGGGTTAAGTGCCTTGCCAAGGGCCACGTCAACATGTGATTGGATGAAGCTGGAATCGAACCTACGACCCTCCGATTGCAAGCCAACTACTCTACCACTGAGCCACAGTCAATGTATCTCCTTCCTTGCTGTTAAAAAATTATGGAGAGAAGTCCTCTTGTGTACCCAGCAGTGCGGCACATGAGCTCCGTCAACCCTGTGATCGTAGTGACAGCGACTGAGCATGCAATAGCAATCTTTGAGAAACTCCTACAGGTTCTTCTCAATGCAGGATGGTGCACTGCCTCAGAGTGCTCAGTATAAAACATTCTCAGGGCATGCAACTACAAACAAGATTTTTCATACAGTTGCAGGCTTGACAAATTTTTTGGGAGATTCATAGGAAGCAGAGCAGAGTATGCAGCACTGTGGGACATAATGAAATGTCTCTTAACTCTGTCTCATGGACAAGCAGTAGTGGAGCGAGGGTACTCCTTGAACAAGGACATGCTAGTAGAAAACTTAAAGGAGAGGAGTCTGATAGCATTGCGCCTGGTCCAGGAAGCAATGGCCAAGCGTGCAGTCGATGAAACCCTGCCAAAAGACTTAATCCAAAACTGCAAAGGAGCAATAATGAGGTACTTGCAATGTCTTGAAGATGAAAAGAACAAACTGCAAATGAGAAGAAAATAATGGAGCTCCACCAAGAGATAGACAGAGAACAATAATGAAAAGCAGTGAAATGATGCAGAAAGAGGCAGACGAAATGGCAATGAAGGCAGAAAAAAACAGGACTTCGCATTACTGTCCAACTCCAATGCTTTTCGTAAAAGTGTGGCCGAGAAAAGGGAAGCACTACAAGCTCTAGCAAAAACACTAGAAGACCTGCAGGAGAGCATCAAGAAGCTACAATAACAGATTTATTTTAGTGGAACATTTTAATCTAAATCACATTGCTTTGTTTTATATTGAGCTTTTTTTCAATGCAGGATAGGATTTAATTTGATATTTATATTTTTATTTTTGCATTGATTTTCATTTTCACTTCAAGAATGCAAGTGTCAGATGCACTAAGTCAACTGTAAGTAAACAGTAAACAGATAAACTATAGGAAATTGTTTTGGTGATTTATTGAACATAAAATATTTTGTGGGGAAAGTACAAGTGAGAAAGAGGGAGATGAATAAACATTTAAGCAATCTGGTTAAATGTACAAAATAGAAGGTAGAAGGTAGAAAATAACACTTCTCCAAAGCTTGAGATATACGATATATACCAGTATTTTACCCTAATTTTTCAGAATATTTTACTTCAGATCCATTTTGTAGTACGCTAAATTGATTTTGCAGTTAAATACATTTAGCTTTACAAAAGGTATATCATTTTCAGCAAAATAACTGTTACAAAGATGTGATAAATCAAAATAATTCAGAATCAAAAACCCATAACTCTTCAATTTATGCCATTATGTATGCGCAATGTGCTTTGGTGCAAGCAGATGCAATTAATTTAAAAGTCCGATAATAGTTAATATTTTCTAACGTTAGTGACTGATTGTAAACACAGCTTGACTGTGAGAGATTGGACTTTTAAACTGATATCGTAACGTAAAATAGCAGTGTAAGAACTAAAGTAGAGAATAACTTCTGTATTAGTTTTGTTGCATTGCAAGTAGAGGAAAGTAGGTGGGATTGTTAAAGACAATAATCTTTGCACAACTATACTACCGATATAATGGCATATATACAATATCATATCTATTTCAAAATATATCCCGATACGATGATAATATTGGTATGTCGTTTAGCCCTAGTTGTGATAGCTTGACTTGTATTGTGGCCGGCTAGCAGCGGAAAATGTCTTGAAAATGTCCTGGAAAATCATTTCAAGAAAATAGTGGGAACCCTGTTCATCTTTTCATATGTTTAACCTTTATAGTCGTTGGTGTATTTTCTGTAATTGGTTTATGCTTAAAACACCCCTTTGGGCCAGTATTTCTTTTTCATTAAAGTGCAGATGGAACTGTTAGGAGGAAGATTGCCCAGTAGATTCCTTACACAGTTACCTAGTTAGGGTGTCCCCTTTATCTTGTTTTTATCCTTCAGGCATAAAAACAGGTGTCAGTTCATTTCTAAAGTAAACATTCAGTCACCTTATCTATTTATTCTCACTGACTTGTATCCTTCACTCACTTGATCAAATCCGGTCCCGATCTTAGTCACTCTTACACATTCTTACCTTTGTCTGTTTCCCAAAACAGTTTTGTCTCTTCACACTCTGCAACCGATTCTTGTTGGAGCATGTCATAAAAAACGTATAGAATTCTGCAACTCTTACTTTTGGATTCTTTTTCTTCAGTGCATTAAATTAAACTGTTCCATTACTCCAAAGGGAGTATACTCAGACAGCTCTCATTCCATAGCTCACACGTTTATACATCAGTTGGATTTTCCCCTGTCCCCCCAGCAGAGGGTGCTCTGTGTACACTGTACTTAGCCACTACCACAAGTCTAGTTGTGGCCTTTACTGAAGTTCTTATTATTAAGAAGGGAGCCTTCAGTTTTGGCTGATTCTTATCTTCCTTCTTTTGATCTTTTATGAACCCATATTAATCATAGAAGCATTTTATGCATTGCAATGAATTGCTGTAAACATGTATTGCACAACTGGAAGACAGTGTTGATCAGTACTATAAGACCCTTGGCTAATTTTATAGACATTAATGAAACTGATAATTTGCACCTAAATTTGTTACAGTGCATGTCAGTCAGTATTATAGTGATTAAAATTTTTTTGGTGTAATGTTTAGGTCATTGTACAAAAATGTGCTATTTTATGTCCCTCAAACAAAAGTGTCTTGTAAAGCTGAATTAAGTATATTTTTATTCATAATTATTTTACAATTTAAAAATAAATTATTTACTTTTTTTTAAAATCATCTTGCTGTTTTTACATAACTTTAAGCAGTTTCCATACTAGGTCTATCGCAAAAGCAGTAAAAAGGGTTTGTCCCTCTGTATGATTTGTCTAGTATCACTGGATTTTTAGGATAAAATAGTCAAACTATCATTAAAAAATACACTTTGAAAAAGTCTGAACTGTTATCTGTCTAGAAAATAAATCTCTTCCAAATGGGGATGCTGTTGTCAACCCTGTTTCTTCCATTATTCTGTAATATAATACAAATTATTAAGGACAAATGTAAAATAACCTCAGTTTTATCTTGAGTAAAATGGAACAATGTCCTACTCAAATAATTGTGTTATTATTACTTTGTTTTTATAACTTTTTCTTAAAAGAGAAAATGCTGAGAAATCACAGAATGTAATTCAGTATATTCACCCATTGGAAAAAAGTATGCTGCTTAACATTTTCCATTTACAAACACCCTTAATGTAAAAAACGGGACTGTATTTTTCATGATGTCACATTTGATCTAAATATTACTTTAAAACATTTTCAGACACAAATGTATTTGTTTGTAACAGGGTTGACATAGCACACGTCTATGTTTATTCTTTTTTAAATAAATAAGATAGCCTGAGATGGCACAGTATTGTTTTCAGAGAGCTAAGACTATACTTTATCCAAATAGATGCTTCAAGATTATAAAAAGTACTTTGAAAATAAGATATTTATAATGCAAAATGGCATGTTTTTTCGTAGAATGACCCATTTATTAACCTAGAATATAAAATAGACCAGACACCGAAACTAAAGAAGACCACAGCGCTCTACATCTCGTGTGTGCTACACCCAGGTGTGTAGCATCAACTTTTGGGCCCTGGGAACTAGAGCCCTGCACCGGAGCCCTAGGCCCGAGGGTCCCGACAGCCCGAGGGCTGGGTTTCGGGCCGACGACCGTATAATTACCTCGGACACGGGCCGGACACTTTTATTTTTCAGTTGAATTCATTTTTTTGAACCTGCTAATTAAAGATCTGTGTTGTGTTTAAATAGAAACACTTGAATGCAGCAACAGCTGCTCTGCCCCACACTTAACCTGCTATTTTATGTCTACTTTGATCTGTCAGAAACCGTTTGCAGTGAGAGAAAATGTCATTCTAATTTTCTGTGAATAAACAGAGGTTCAGACTTTTCAGAGCGGCAGATTCTATTTACGATTGCACCCAATGAATATAGCCTTCTATCACGCTAAAACATTGGTACGGGCACAACACTGCTACGTCTCGTTACCATAAACCAACCAAACAAACAAACAAGCTGTTTTTTAACAGTAATATCTCTTTACATTTTATTAGATTTTAAATTTAGTCATTTGAAGTGAAGTTTAGCTGTTTATCAGCCACAGACAATTAGGCTATTTGCGACCTTCTGCAATAAATATGCAAATTATCATAAACTGACATTCATTGCACTCCAAATTAAAATCTTTTATTTAGCCATAATTTTCTGGAATCCCGTCACAGCATCATATAATCAAGCTAACATCATGTCAGATCCAACCAGCTATGTAACTGTGAGAAGTGACCTAACTAATAGGATATAGGATATAGGTGGTTGATGATTTTATGTTTTTTTACATCGTTGCAGTATCTTTTATTTTTTGTCTGACTTTCACATACCTTGAAAGGCTGGCCAGCCGGATGCTTTATGTTTCAAGTTTGCTGTTGACGTTGTTTATGTGCGGCGGTGTAGTTTCTTGAGACCCGCCAGCAAGGTTTACACAAAAATGTACGAATTTTCCCACTTGGATCTATCACTAACCTTTGCAAAAATATTTTAGGTGGTAATACGAATATGCCGCTTCATTTATTGATACCGAATTATAGCTGCTGCAGCAATCACTGACGTTTGCCTGCATACTTCGCAGACTAGTGATGCCAGATTTGATCTTTGCCCCCGTTTTAACCACCATGGTTTTAGCTGGGCTTTTGTCAGGAAATATAGCATCACTTGAAAAAAATGAACTGCGAGAGAGCGCCATTGAATTCATCATTTCCTTCACTGCTAGTAGGTTAATTTGGCTGTGGTTGTGGATCCAACCCCCACAGCTCCTGGTCTGAATCCACACCTGGGAACTCACTTTATTGTTGCTGCTTGCAGGTCGGGAGTGTTTCAACCATAAGATCTCTATGGTTTTGGTGGCATGTTGTCTAGGGGTATTATGGGATAGTCTACACAACTCGGAGACACACATTTCCCAAAATTTATATGTTCATCTTTTTGGTGGAAAGTAGAAAACACACAAGTATTCCAATGGTATTATGAAAGTAACTGTATTCTGAATACCATGTTTAAAAATTATAATTATTTTTTATTTTCTTTTTATTTGATCTATATAAGGTTATCAGAACACAATGTGAAGCTAATTCACTAACTCTGTACTCATCATGAATATCGCAAGTTCTTATGAACAACTCTGTGTGCGACTGTGCGCTGCACTCAGCGCTGATAAAGGAGTGGGTGATCGATTACCTTGGCATCGATTGATTCAGTTTAAGCACCACCGCAGTTGACAGCTCCCGTTAAGAGCCTCTTAAGAAGCTTCTTAGGCTTGATCTTAAGGGTCTCCTAAGAAGGCAGTTAAGAACGATTCTGGGAAACACCCGTATCTTGGCGGTCCTTCTTAGCCGAACCCTTCTTAGGAGCCTTCTTAAGTCCTTAAGAACGATCGCAGTTGGGAAACACGGCCTCTGTTTATAAATCCCCCCCCCCCAACTGTTTATTAAGCAATATTTCAAGAATTCTGGATAATTGTTATAGTAAAGAAGCAGGTTGGTAGTCATTAAAAATGTAAAGGATGTTTGCGATGGGATTTTTATATTGGTATAACTTTGGAAGTTATCTGTAAATATACCAGTTCAAAAGGATAAATTACACATGTATATTAATGGTTGTATAATGTTCTCTGTGATCGTTTTAATCACTGTCCTATTGACTCAGTTACAATCCACAGATTTTATTTATTTGTACTATTTTTAAAAGTATTTAAAAAGCATATAAAGTATTTAAAAGTATCTAAAGCTTCATTTCATCAACAGGTGTGAGCAACATTGAAAAAGGTCTTTTTATCTATCAAATTATTTAATGTATCTGCTCCTATCCCCCAAAATCAATTATTGTTTTTGCCAGCTCTGGTCCAGCTGTTAAAACAAATTATTGGAACTATCTGCTACAATGTCTACATTATATTGTTCATAATCTTTATCACTGAAATTGTCCATCTTTTTATAATCCTGTTCAATTTTCCCCTTATTCCTTTAATGTTTTTGTATTACTTCTAATGCTTTCTTATAAAATTTCTTCTTACAATATTTTAATATTTTAGTCAACTTGTTCTTATATATTTTGTATCTAATTTTGGCCTCTTCAGTTTTGTTGTTGTGAAAAAATGTCTGTATAATTATAATACATTTTTCTTTTTGCAAGCGTTTTGGAGCCTTTTTGATATCCATGTATGGTCTTCATATTTATAGTTACCATTAATTGTCTTCAATGGACAATTAGAACCATACAGTAGTCTAAAAATTCTAAGATATTCATTAAACATCAGAGATTTATTGAACCAATTCTGGTTCAATAAATCTTTTTTTAAGCCCTAATTGATTCCTTTGTTCTTTCTCTCCTGTTTTCCTTACTTTTATCCATTTTATGGCCCTCATAGACAGAAGAAACCAGGAGATGGTTACTGACGTAAGAAATCAAAAGCCCACTTAAGTGGTCTATATCTAGCTTCAAATTTTTCAGCAGTTGGAGTTTTATTCCGTTTGGTCGTGGGCAATAAAAAATGGTATAAGGTAGGAATTATATCAATTTGGCCAAAGGTAGAGATTTTAGCTATTCCACCAAATCACATTTGTGCATTTTGATGATGTCATCAGGCTGTGCCTACATACTCTGTGCCAAGTACACAAGCCCTGCATCCGAATAGCCCTACTACGCCTTCTATGTAGTGGGTGAAAAGCAGTTAGCGAGCGATGTAGTTGATCCGAATCTCCAGTATGGATTGGAGTAGTAGGCATAAAGTTTGCGGATGTGTACTACCGCCACAGTAAGCAGCTGATGTATGCTACGCTATCCCACAATGCTGCAGAAGCCCCAAAATCGCAGAAGAAGAATGACCTCGGCTACCCGAGGAACTATCAACCATTGACAGCGCCACAATTTCGACATTCAAATGTAAAAGTGTAGCGATGTTACTGATGAGTTTAATTGTTTTTTGACAACTGATTAAATACTTAAGTTGATAAGTTAATATTGACCGGGACCGCAGGAGATGAAATGTAACGTAAACATCCGGTAAAATGGTGGAACAGTACGTCCGAAGTCTACTACTCGCTCTTTTGCTATGAAGTCTTGTTTGGCCCCGGGCCCAGACAGGATCAGCAAGCACGCACTGCTGGACTGGGACTCAGGCGGCTGTACACAACCTGGTTGATCCACGGAGCCATTCCCAGGGCTTTCAAGGAGTGTCAGACTGCTGTCTAAATTGGGGGATGCAGGAGAGTCAGTGGTCGGCGCCCTTTAACCATTGTTTCCCTGGTTTTGAGACTGTTCTCAAGGATTCTGATTAGAAGGCCCCCTGAATCCTAGTCAGAGGGGATTTTTGACCTCTTTGGGTGGATGCGCGCCGCCTATCGACATGAAGGTGGGAGTGAAGCAGGGGACCTGATGTCGCCCCTGCTCTACAACCTTGCCTTGGACCCCTTCATCCAGGCGCTGGAGGAAGGTTGTGGTGGATTTGGAGGGGTGATCAGACGATTACCGCTCTGGCATTCGGTGATGATTTGGTCTTAGTGAGTGGCTCGGATATGGGGATGAGGAGGTGTCTTAGGATTGTGGAGAAATGCTGTCAACTGATGGGGCTGGGCGTCCAGCACAAGAGGTGTCGCAGGTTTTTCATTGATTAGGGCGTGGTGAACGACTGTAAACCCTGGATGCTTGATGGATCGCCTATACACCAGGTAGGTCCGGGGGAAGCAGTTCGTTATTTGGGTGGTGGCAAGGCATTGTGACTCCGAATATGATCCCTAAACTCCATGAATGGATACAGAGGATCAAGTAGGCTCCTTTAAATACTACACAGCGTATGAAGGTTTTGAACTCATGTGCCGAGACTAATCTACCAGGCTGAT
The DNA here is from genome assembly GCA_028564705.1 of Apricaphanius iberus. Classification (NCBI taxonomy): domain Eukaryota; kingdom Metazoa; phylum Chordata; class Actinopteri; order Cyprinodontiformes; family Aphaniidae; genus Apricaphanius; species Apricaphanius iberus. The sequence goes on along the minus strand of JAPXFQ010000474.1, from coordinate 77,056 downwards.
CACTGTGAGGTGTCAGTGGCAACCTTGGCCAAGATAGATTTGATGATACAAGGGGCGGTTAAGAACTGGTTACACCTAGCCCAATACACGGCGGACGGACTACTCTACTCGCGCAATCGAGACGCCGGTTTGGGCATTGTGCGCTTGAAAGAAGGAGGTTACAGTCAGGAAAATTGATTTGGTCAAGTGGTTCAGGCGGTGGCAACTTGTTGGCGGGTCCCCCGATGAAGTTCCCCCTTAGGGAACAGAGATAGGGATCCGCGATAGGCGGAGTTCTTTAAGTCTCCCTGACTGGGTAGAGGAGGAAAATCAAATCTGGGTGGCTCTGCAGGTCCAGGGTGTGGGTGTCGGCCTGTTCTGTGGTGATAAGATGAGCAATTCGTGGCTGCGTGGTGAGAGCCGGGTTCAGGCAGAGGCAGTACAATATATTGCGGCTTTGTGCCTGCGGTCTGGTACATACCCCACCAGGGTTTTCCTTGGTGAACCAGAGGGCACTTCTATACTCCTTGGATGAGCAAACCTAGTAGGGAGTCCTCCCACCCTCTGGCTGGCAGTCAGCCAGTAAACGGGGGGTAGTGGGGCTCGTGATGATTACATACATTGGAGTTGGATTAGTCTTATTCTGGATTAGTTTTATTCTGGTGTTGATTCGTGCATAGCACCACTATGAGGCCTTTTTCAAGGAGTGTCAGACGCGGCTGCTGCCTAAATCGGTGGATGCAGGAGAGTTACAGGACATCCGCGGTGGGCCTGGCAACTTTCAGATTTCTTTGCCATTGGCTGTCATGTATAGTTCATTTGTATTTTAGTAATTACTAAGGATTCTGATACTGATGTTCAGTGTTTGTCTTTATACTATTGAAAGTTTAAAGTTATTGTTTTCATTTAACAGAAAGGAAACCTTTTGATCTTAAAGCATTTTTAATCCAAATAGCTGCAGTTTTTTTTGTGTTATATCAAATACAAAAATAAGTGACCAGGAAAGCAGACAATTCTGTCCTTTATTTTCAAAACATTTAGCTTTAATTTTATTTAAGATATATTCATCTTTATTTATGTTGTGAGAATTTTGTGTTGCATTATTTTGAAAAAATAACTTTTTTAATGCATTTGCACAGTACATGTTCTTTAAATGGTGTTCTAAACTTTATAGAAGTTGTTCTTCTGCAATGTATCTGGAAAGTGAGAATGTCCATAAGAAGTTATTTTGACCTATTTAAAGAAAAAAAAATATACCCCACGATCGTTAGCGAGCATGCTTTAGGTTTTATTGCAATAAAGATTTGCGGCCATATCGCCCAGCCCTATTCCGTCCCATCTCTTGCTTCGACAGTTTATCTTCTAAAGTGAGGCAAGTGGCTTGTAGCTGGTGTCAAGGCCTGGAGCCTGGGGCTCACCCAGTGGCTGGTAACTGATGTTGAGGCCTCGCGCCTATGACTAACCCAAAACTAGTAACAGGTGGTTGGTAGCTGGTAGAGGGTGACAATTTTTCGGGATTCCCACGGGTCACGTGATTCCTTTAGGATTTCCGCGGGACGGGAGTCAATTTCACTGTTGGTAACGTGATCGGGACGGGACAGGAAATAATCCACGGGATCGGACGGGAAACCGGAAATAACAAATTTTTTTACATTTTTTTTTTTTTTACAATTATCTTGTCAGATATCAGGGAATTAGCTTTAAAAAATGACGCTGCGATGCGGTACCAATGTGTGTGGTTATTAACTCCGCTGGAAAAATGCAATTCCATCGGGTCTACTAAACTGCACGCACCAAAACTGAAACTGTTACGTTGTTGCTACACCACCTGGGTAAACTGGTAAACATATGATATCCGACTGAAAATGCGTGTATCTTAATAGTTTGGTAGTCAGACGAGTCCATTCATGACATGGTAAGGTGGCCAAACAACGAGAATGCAGGATATGGTTAAAGATGGCAGATAAAGCTAAATAGATGATCTTTGTTACTGTGCTACGCTATGGTTTAAAGGGGGGTGGGGGGAGCGAGCGCCATAGGAGGTAAATTACTAATCTACAGGATTCGGGTCGGGACGGGAGTCTTTCTCTCTGGATTTTTTTGGGACAAGATTTTTTTGGGGGGGGTTATCACGTGATCGGGACGTGACGGGAGTATTCTTTTGGGGACGGGACGGGAGCGACAATTGATTCCCGTGTAACCCTCTAGTAGCTGGTAACAAGGCCAGGGTTGTAGAGCTCACTTGGTGGCTTGTAGTTGATGTTGAGGCCTGGAGCCTGTGGCTCAACCAGTGATGGATTTAGCCATTTGGGGGCCCAAGGCAAACAAAGACGTTAGGCCATCAGTCCTTTATTTAACTTCTTCCCTTGTCCAGTCTTTAGATGAAAGTGATGTCCAGAATTTATATGCTTGGATCTGCATCTTAATGAAAAAAAGCACATTTCACAGTTTGAAAAATGTATTGTCCACATGTAATAAAATATATTTTTGTAAAAGTATGTGCCAGGCAGCCATGTTTGTGATAAGGCAAGACACATTTGTTTTGAACATGACATGTTCAGCAGACCTTTCATGCTCTTTCAGATGGATTGCAATAGTAACAGCTGGAGAAAATATTCCTGGCTGAACAGCTATACCAATAGATTTACCTTCCAAGTATTAGCTTTTAAATGAACATTGGGAAAATTACTACTATACCTTGACATTCTTAATGCAGCAAATAATAAAAGGTTAAATGGGAAATACAGTAACTTGCAGAATGTTCAGTATTTAATAATTTAATTTATAACTCTGCATTATACTTAAAAAAAGGCCATGTTAATGTATGATTGCCTAGTAGTCAAACAGGCTAAATACTATCAAAACTGAACCTTTGACAAACAACTAATGACAGAGAGCAGATACATTCCTACCAGCAAGAACTAAAACACACTTGCATAGAATTAAATAAACATGGCTACAAACTTAAAATTAAGAAATTAGAAAGTCTAAAGCAGGTTCTGCTGGAACCACAACACTAAATATTCCACAAACATTTATCTATCATTTATCACTTAACTTTATCACGGGTGCCACAAAGTTTACTGGTTAACTGGCACAGACAAAAAAGTTGCAGCATCTGCACAAAATGTCTTTTACAATCTCTGAAAAAGCTTGTCTTCAAGATGAGACCGTTATGTTATTTAGCCTGAAGTATACTGTTGAGAGAAGTGAAATGGTACAAAATTGACAAGAAATCAAATTACAACTGGACATCAAGACCTTTCAAACTAAAGGTAAAAAAAATAATAAAAACAATATAGTTAATTTGTATTTTAGTACTTGGTGAAACATAAGCAGGGAGAATGTTCCTTACTAAGTGCCAACTTCATGACTTTTATTGTTTTTTTTGTTATAGGTTTTAAAAGTCCTGTGTTGTTGAATTCACCATATATTTCAAACACTTTTTGAATGCAGCACAGGTGTGCGATACAGTAGGAACCCAGTCTCCTCAACCTGCGTACAAATAAAACGACATTACACTTTCAAATTACGTGGCATGCATAAGCCAAATTGCAATTTTGCGTGTATGGAAAGCCGATGTGATCATACAACGCCACTTCCGGGCGGCGTTTTAAACTGCGTATTTTCAAAATAACGCCGCTCCAGTCGGCCTCTTTCCAAAACAAACGCCGTTCCGTTCTTTTAGTAAGGTCTACTCCTTGCATTAACTGATTAGCTGAGCCAGATTCAAAAGTATTGGTTAAAATAAATCTCATTACTATACAGTCTGAATGGCGTTTTAAATGGCGTTTATTTTTGACAAAAAAGCCACTTGAAAAGCCGATCCATTTTTGACAAACGCCGCCTGGAACGGCGTTTATTTTGAAAATACGCCGTTTACAACGCTGCCCGGAAGTGGCGATGTATGATCACATCGGCTTTCCATACACATCGGCTTTCCATATGCATGCATATGATACGCCTATCCATGCCACTACTTTCTATAGAGAGTTGCGGCACGAGTTGAGGCACACAACCTCATGGCATCACGGCGAAGCTCCGTTTTGCCCGGTTTTGCCAGAATCAACTGAAGCGGGAATGAAACGTAATTTCTCTCTTTTATTTTGCCCTTTGTTTCAGTCAAAAAGCCCGGCCCCCATCCTGGGAACCGCTGGAGAACATTCAGTTGGCCATTCCTGAATGAGCTCCCACGTCTCTTCTCCCTCCAGGCCCACAGTCCTTGTTGCTGCTGTTCCTGGCACTTTAATGTTGTACATTAAAAATATACGTTCATAAATCTTTTTAATAATTTGCTCATTGGGGCTGCTTGTTGGCAAGGAACTCAAGATAATGTTGAGGTTGCGACATAGCTGTAGGATGCAGTTAATTTTTTCACAAAATCCAGACAAACCCATGCTATAGTCTCCAATGAACAAAATTTGATGCCGTCTAAAAAATGCTATGACACACTTAACGTCTTATCAGATTATCAGATGACAATTCAAAAGCATGCAAGTAAGTCATCCACTGTAAAGACAGATACAAACGTGTTTGAGACGTAAAGTTATATGCAGTCATTAGAATTCTCAGCTCAGAGATTCCCAGTGTCAAAAGTGTTGATATCACATCCTGTTCAGTAAGAAGAGTAACCCAGGCCCTATGTTTGCTATTGCTTCTTAAAAACGTTTGGACATAACAAATATTACTTTTAATGTTTTTTTAAGGGGTAAATGCAAACAATGAAGTACAGTAACCATATGTGCATCCTCCCTCCTACAACAAGCAATCATAACCCAGTATCAATGTAATGACTTGGTCAATTGAGCCTCTTATTTAGTCATTCACTATGCATTGGCGAACTTTTGGGGCACTTGTGGTTATAGATTCACAAAATTGCATTCACAAGGTTAGTGGGAAGTCAGCTCTGAAATGTCAACATTTTCACAATTCTTGGCAGCCAACTGGCGATCCCTATATGAGGCTATAGCTTACTCTAACTGGTAAAGAATGAGGGCTAACTATATTTCAATCAGGAGAGAGTTGGCTTAGGTGGTAGGAATTAGTCCAATAATCGGTGAGTTGCTGGTTTGAATCCATGCTCCGTCTGTCTAGGTCATTGTGTCCTTGGGCAAGCCAGTTCACCCAGTGCCTGCTGGTGATGGCCTCTGTCAGTGTGCCCCAGGGCAGCTGTAGCTACTATGTAGCGGCTTGCCAGTATCAGCGGGTGAATGACTGAATGTAGTGTAAAGCGCTTTCTGGTTCTCTGACTGAAAAAGCGCTATACAAATGCAGGCCATTTACCATTACTTAATTAAGAATGAAAAATTATTTATTAACAATGAAATGTGCGACAAATATAGAATTAAATGAGCTAAGTCTTTTGGGGGGCTAGACTCTATGAGCATCCTCTTCATGATATCCTATCCTAAAGCAACAGAGTATGTTCAGTCAGAGGCTTCTTCAGTTTCGCTGCAACACAAACCGCTACAAGAAATCCTTTCTTCCCACAGCCATCATGATCTACAACAACTCCTTGAAAAATGATTTAGTTATGAATTACAACAACACTTAATTTCCATAAAGCATTGTTTTTTATTATTTAATGAGCTCTGAGGGGTAATGAGGCCCACGCAGGATAGGGTGCCCCCCTATGGAGTATAGATACCTGCGCTGGTGGAGAGGAATGGAGGCTGAGATGCGTGGGTTTCAGCCTGTGCCTGGACTCTGCAGAGCTGACTGGAGGTGACTGGGGTGGAGGAGGGTTGCAGTGTATCCCTGAAGCAACAGAATGACTGTGGAAGCGAGAGTTTTAAAACTTTTAACAGCAGGCCATTGATTGATTGAGAAAGTTCGTGGCAGAGTCTGGTTGGTTAATTCCAGAATGATACATGCCCATGACCGGCTGCTCGCCAGATAGAGACATAGAGGTAGTAGTAGGGAGTGTGGTTTCAGAATGAATGAAAGAATTACGGCAGTCTTCCTGTCTGTCTGAACTTACGCTGAGCTCCATTTAGTGAACCCAGATGGTATTATATAGTTTTTTAGTGCGACCGCATCACTACAAATAAGTGAACTGTGATGATGGGAAAATATTTTTATGAAACACTTAGAAATTTATGGGGAAAATTGGGTCTAAACTGGTCCAAAGTAAAAAGTATGACTGTGTATAATGCAAGCACTAAAATATTGAGCACATTTGAACACTAAATATCCCTTAGAACATGTTTGACAGATTTCCTTAAGGACCGGTGTGAATGTACACCTCAAAGGCCCTGCCTTGCACAAACATGAATAATAAAACGTTGTCGTAGGACAATGGTGAAGACATCGTTGGAAAGGTCTCAGCCTACAGATTAACATATGTCAGTCTGAACATTGTAGGGAATTCCTGCCCTTTTGGGGTGCCCTTTGAACCTTGAACCTGACACACATTTGAAGGCCCACTGCGCAGCAACAAAACATCACATAGAGATATGGTCTGTAGTTTTGGAAAGCTCTTGACCCCTACTATTATACAGAGGCCAAACCAATAGGGGGCGCCACTGAGTGACAACATGGTTTTACTCTTTTAAATGTACCAAATATAAAATTTTATCAAACAGGTGCATTTTTAAGCCCATAAAACATTTAATTACATTACAAGATTCCTGTTCATAATTTCACATAATAGGGAAAACATATAAGAACTACAGCCGTACGATTACACTATATTACTTTGTATTGAAACTCCATTTTAATTGTAGTTCTTAGTTGGTTGTTTCCGGGTAGGGTTAGGATCGAGAAGCAAAACATAGGCTACATACATGGATAATTTTTGCTATTTATGCCGTGGTATTGAGAGTGAGGAGTCATGTGCCTATTTGAGCGGGGTCTGAGTTGCTCTGTTTCGTCGATTTAAAGGGGTGTGTTCAATGAATCAACGGATTTAGCTACGTTTGAAAACAAAACTTGGGACTCGTCCTTCTATAATTTTCTTTCTATGAAAACTAATTTTTCTTTATGGTTTGTTTTCAAAGAAATGTGGTTTAAGGACGAAACAGGCAGTTCATTTGGCCTTTAATCAGATGCATAAATAATCAACGTTAGAAGTCGCATGCTCGTGAAGATACCACAAGTGAAACGAACGCGCTTCCACTGTTGGTCCGATCTCTAAGACGAAACTAGATTAAATTATATTATTATAGTTCAGAACAATCACTTTGGAATTTTTGTATTTTATTTAAGTCAATTATAGTATTTACGAGGATTAACTAAGCAATTAATCCTGACACGTTTGTTCTAGTTTCAATGGGTTTAATATCTAGCCTGGGTGCCAGCTGAAATTAGTCCCGCCCACAACATGGCCTGGAAGTTCACATTCTTATTAGAATTGAGTATGGCTACGTCAGGCTTTTTAATATCGAGTTCTACTACAAATAATCATGTCTGCACATCATGTAGCCATTAAAATTATTATTTTTTTTCTCCTGACTTTTCTTACTAATGACAGCATAATCGTTTACTTTAGATCTTTTTTAAACCAATGGTCAACTACATTTCTATGTGTGTACATTAAATATCCTTTATTTGTATGGGAAATGATGTCTGTTTCCCAATTGGAAGGCTGGCTGTTTAGTTTTTAATGCTTAAACTCGATACAGTCAAATTATATTGAACCCTCAATATTCTCTGCTTGCAGATGAGGTTTCTTACATCTTCACAGACACTAATGAATTTTATGCAGCAGTCTCCACTGCTGATTTGTGGCTTATCCTTAACAAGGAGTGGGTGATGAGTTTATAATCAAATGGATATGGTCTAAAAGCTGCAAATTGTCTTTGCTCCTACCGAACCATAATTTGCCAAAGGACGAGCCAAAGCAAAGTCCATATTAATATTATAAATCACATGTATTTTATTGTTAATAAAAAATATATATTTGCAGGTATCAGCAAGTATTGACAATATCATTTGTATGCATAATACAATAACAGTACTATGTCAATTGTCAACCATATCTCCTTCACAATCATACGATTAATCAATAATAACAGGATTGTCTTTTAGTAGTGTGACCAAGTCAGTCAAGTCATCCTCATAGTCATCATCAGAGCTCTTGTCATGTTACCAGTCCATATCTTCCTCAAATATATTAGTGCAAGGGTAATTCAATAACAGTAGCACTAAACATCTTAACAGAGAACATACTTTTTTAAGACAGATATTAAATACAAATGTAATAATACAAATAATTGGATAATTATTATAATTTTACACTAATAATAAATGGCTAGCATACTCTTCGAAGTCTGTTTGGCCTTAGTTCTTGAGTTCTAGCCTGATTGCTTTTCAATAGAAAGTTTGAACTCTGAATTTTCAACTGTATAAATCCAGTTTGATTTACACTTACTTCCTGTCTGTGTAGTCACTGAAACGGTGGCCATCTGCAACTGGACCTTTGCTATCGAGTCTTTGAGGTACCAGGGCAATCTTCCGACAGATTTTTTGACGTCTTGTGTTTCGATCTGTAAAAAGAGTAAAAAAAACAAAAAAATCGTAATCTATCCAGACATTGTCAATATCGCCTGCAGTTGTTGGCAGTGCTGGCAGTATACATAACATTCCGCCTGTAAAGGTAGTGCTTCTTCTGGCAAATGCTCACAAAAAGTGCTTTGATTGAGCTCTGCAATTCATTAGCATCAAAACGGCTTGCTGTTGCACTTCCTGTTAAAATACAAAGAAAAAGAAAATAATTGTTTTAAATACACTAGGCTCTGGTTATTGCTCCTAGTATTTAAACAGACACACTTTAGGACACTGTTAGATTTGGACATCAATATTCATCAGGTACTTTATTATACTGAACCACTGAATACATGTTTTAGCAACTATTAGTGATCAACCACCAATAAGTAATTACCATCTGCTGTTTGTGTGATGCAATCTTTATCAACAGTTTTCTGGACTCGATGTTTATGGCAGTCTACAGAACCAATTGGTCCTTCTTTATGAAACTCATTGATGGGTAATTATGTTCTTACCGCTACTGGCCTACTGCTGGACATTTACCTGCATTTTGTACTGTGAGCTTTGGCATGCATCACAGACAATTTCAATTCAATTTCAATTCAGTTTATTTATATAGCGCCATTTCACAACAGATGTCATCTCAAGGCACTTTACAAAAAGAGTTATTACAATACAATGTTTAGTGTAGAAATTACAGAACCACAGAAGATTGCGTCATGGAATTCTCAGCAATCCCTCATACTGAGCAAGCATGCAGCGACAGTGGGAAGGAAAAACTCCCTTTTAACAGGAAGAAACCTCCGGCAGAACCAGGCTCAGCACAAGCGGTTATCTGCCGCGACCGTCTGTGGCTTGGAGAATACATAACAGAGACACAGAAAGAGCAATAGAACTGATGCAGAAGTTTGTTGCAGGACGTGGAGAATTTTCCGTCACTGCAATGCCATCTTAGTCAGGGTCGTCAAGCAGGGCTAATCCGGAGCACCTACTATAATAGAAAACAGGTTAGTGCTTGAATTGACAGCACATCATGCAGTTGGGGAGAAGTAGGAGAGAAAGTAGGAACAGACCCTAATAATGTCCTCCAACAGCCTAGCCTAAAGCAGCATAGCTACTAACATTAACCTGACTCCTAGCTACTAGGAGACCTGGCTACCAACACTCTATCTGAGTCCTCCTGATCGAGGCTCAGCCCGTGGACGGTGTAGCGCCGGTAACGGCCCCCGTCATGCCGGGGTCTTCTCGGAGTCGGGTTGTTTGAGAATGCAGCCCAAAGTGGGTGGTAAACTCCATATAAGGCTAAATACCGGCACGAGACCGATAGTCGACAACTATCTTAAGGAAAAATAGACAGAACTATCTTAAGGAAAAATAGACAGAACTGAGAGGACAGAGAAATGTCTCATTTTTTTAAGAGGCTGAAGATGAGTCAGGGCCTCTGACACTTTTTCCAGGTATGGCACATATCGGCACTCACGTCCATAGCCAAGAATTTAGCACTCTGGAACTCTTTTTGGAGAAACATGGGATGGGTCAATATCACCATAGAGTGCCTTTGACAGATGAAAATTTCTTAAAGACATTGTTCAAGTTTTTCGTTTAACCACATGTTTATTCTTTTAAGAAGACTTAAAACTTAAACAATTGCTGGTTGGTCCAGCTCCTAGACCTTTAATAAAATAATTATAAGCAAAAACATTTGGACCAACTTACAAAATATGTCCACCCTGTCAGGGACAAATGGATACAGAAAGCAAATATTTCTGATAGTGTTATCATTCTAAAAAAATACACCTTTGCAAAATATTTCTGTCCCTTCTCTTATTTATATCTTTAAAAAATGGGAAAGAACTTCAAAAACTTTAGAAATAACAAAAAACTATGTTCTGTTATCAGAGCTCTGCCCGAGTTACATACCATTTAAAGTAAAAAAAATAAGATAGGAAACATATCTGACCAGAATTGATCCAAAAACAATTTATTCTTAAATGTTCCTAAAAGAACAAATGCTAAAGATTGTCATTTGTTTAAAGACATTTAATTTTTTTTTAGTTAAAATGCATATGATAGGGTGGACAATGACATTTGACGGGGTGGACGGTAACATGACAGGGAGGACAACTGAAGGAAGCCATACAAAAATGCCAATTATAACACCCTTAAACAGAGTGATAAAAGAACAGATGTATACTGTGCCCTTTTGTCTTAACAAATTCCATATCCCTGGCTTTGATTCCATATCCGTCTTCAAGAACATACTCTGGGGAGATGAACAGCCCAAACAATGTATTAACATTACAACATTTCAGTTTTACCATTACAATCACAAAATACTAATATAATATGTGCAGTGTTGGGCAAGTTACAAATAAATTGTAATATATTTCACATTACTAGTTACAATGTCAAAAATGGAATTTGTTTGCATTACATATTACTGCCTTAAAATGTAACTGAGTTACACTACTTTAAGTTACTTTTGGCCAAACATCTTAAATATCTAACACGACTTCAAAGCACCGTAACTTATCAATTTACATTTTACACAAGCATCACACAACAAATACTGTATTTTTAGGACTATTTTATTAAAATTAAGTCTCAGGTTCCTTTGCATGCCTTCTATTTCATGTTAATGTTTGTTAAATCTAATCAAAATGAGGCGCTGAAAGTGTTCATCACAAAGATGGTTGACAAAGATGAGACTCCGATGTCTTAAGTCTTACAACAGATGGTTAGGAAAACAGTGTGAATAATGCCGCTGTTTAAATGTACTGTCGATCTTTTCCTCAGCCGTCCTGATTCTTTGATGTTTTAGTTTTGAGCAACAGGAAGTGGATGGTGGATCTTGTTCTATGGTATCCAACTTGATTTTGTCTGTTGCATTAGATGGCCAGAAAGACGATTTAAAATGCATGTGTTACTTGAGTTACTGAAATTGTAACTAGTAATATATTGCTGTATATTTTGTAAGTAATGCATTACACTACTCAGTTACTGAAAAAAGTAGGGCTGAACGATTAATTGCATTTGCAATTAAATCGCGATTTGGTAAAATGTGATTTCCTAATCGCAAAGGCTGCGATTTGACTTGATGTAAACATATCTGCTAAAGTCACGTGACTTGCAAACAACGCAGGGAGAGAAGGAAACGCTGCACTTTAACCAGTTATAAAATGACCAAAAGCTTAACAGAATCCAACACCACACAATAGTTGGTACCAAAGAGGAACAGTACATCAGTTGTGAGAAATTATATCTGCTTTGAAAACGTTGATGCTGCGCAACGCCAGGTATTATGCAGAACCCGTCTTGGTATTGTTGCTGCCTCACGAGGTAGGCTACAGTAAGAGCCTTTATCAACACCTAAAAACATCACACCACCATATATGAGAGTTGCATGGCTAAACTGACCGCCAGCAGTGTTTAAATTTCCAGTAAACAAACTTCGAGGCGACAGGGATTGCTGACCGAGCTGTTCGAAAGAATCGCTCCTTACGAACATAAAAAAACGGCACACCGAAATAATTTGTGCTATAACGGGTTTTATAGCTAAGGGTTTGCTTGGTTAACCATGACGAATAAGCTAGGATTCAATCTCTCGAACACATTTTAGCCACATTTTACCTGCGCTGTATAAAAAATGCAGACAGAAAGTTAAAGCCGCACCTAAAACAGCGGAGTATTTTGCAACGACTGACCTGAGATCAAACCACTCTACGGAGCCATACCAGAGTCTGAAAGTACATTAGATCGATGGAGAATAAAAAATCAGAGCTTGTTCCTTCAAGCATCCTACTTCCTGGATAACAACACGGAGGAAAACATTGCAGCCGGAGGGAATTATTAGCTGGGATCAAAAGGAAGAAAATCTTGATTGCAGAACGACGCAGATGACCATGGAGTGTGATGATTAAAAGTAGATAAAGTTGTTAATATTTGACTTTGTCTTAAAATAAGTAAATAATTTTATGGAATAGAAAAAATTATGTATAAAAATCACAATATTTTTGATTGCATTAATTAAAAAATGCATGACAAAAACCCCAGAAAAATAATTTCACATTAAATCGCAATTGCAATAGTGAATAAAAAAAATCCCAATTAGATTATTTTCCAAAATCGTTCAGCCCTAGAAAAAAGTAATATATTCCTGTAACTCATTACTTTTGTAATGCATTTCTCCCAACACTGAATATGTGCGATGGTGATTATCATCAACAAAAACAATAGAACACTTTTGTTGACAGAACCTAGATTTTCTATCAAAATCTGCTCTCTATTCACATGCATTTTCAATCGGATCACTCTAATTGAGCTTGCACATACTTCCACACAGATGGATCAACAGACAGGGAGCGCCTATTAAGGGCTTGAGGTGCTGGCATTTAGCAAATGATATGCGCAGCTAATGTCCTGACGAGGACTTGGCCAGTAAAATTTGTTAATACCATTGCGGTGCATACATTTGACCTCCACACTATCCCCCTCCACATCCAAAATTACACCTGGGTAACCCTCATTGTCATAATTGACAACACACCATTCCCCAAGATGCCTCAACTCAATAACCTCTGGTCTCATAGTTGTATTATTCTTCTGCTTGTGCATGGCAGTTGGAGTAGATGATGTAGATGAGATAGGAGGACCTGACAATGTAACCTCTTGGAGTTGAAAGCAGTAGCAATCCAGAATCCCCTCCTCTCTTTTACACAGACATGAGATGTCCCTGTATTTCATCTTTCCAGGGACCACACTGATGGCTTGGTGGATCTTAGTGGTGCCTTTTATTGCAGCAAGTGCAGGTCCCTGCAGGATACAATGATGCAAGTCATATACAGTAAAACAAGTTAAATGATAAAACATGCTGTGGAATGAAGTATATTGCTCAGCTGTAGTGTTCAGAGATGTGTGTGACTTTAGTGGCAGTGTGGGTGCTTGCGTGTATTGTTTAAAAAGTTTTTTTTTGTGTGTGTGTGTGTGTGAAGAAGGTTGGCTGTAAGTGAAGGAGGCATGCAGAGGATGAGATAATAGTGGTGTAAAAAGTTAAAATAGTAACAGAATTATAAGAACAGATATTATATGCACTTTTGTCTAAACAAACCCATACCTCTGGCTTGGATTCGACATCATGCTCTGGAATGTAGAACAGCTCAACTGACGTATCAATTGATGCATCAGTCAATTTGTCAAAAAGGGTCTGAGCATCAGGGATATCTTCTCCATGGACCACAATCTTATCTGCGGTCCTCTTTAGTGACCCTCTGATGCCATCTGGGGCCCCCTTACCATGGCTAGCCTCAAAGAAGTGCCATGATATTCTTTGGAATCCATACTTGTATGGTTCGGTGGACAGGAGATGAAAATTTCCCTTTTGTCTATATTGGCTAGCAGGTGGATTGGTCAGTGGGTGGGACGTTTTCTCACATTTCTTGCATTCCCCATATGCACAGGCCTTGATGTTTTTATTGCACATGGTAACTTCAGCCATTTCCTCGATATTATCTGTGGACAGCAACCCACAATTCAGCATTGCTGTCGCCATGAACTTTAAATTTTCATGCTTTTTGCACAGACACGTGTCTCGGTCGGATGTCGAAGGAAAAACTACCCAAAAAGGCCTCAATCTACAAAAGGAGGTGTATGACACATGGCCGAGATTTTCGCAGAGGAACTGTTTGTGCAGATTTTTCATTGTGTCAAGAAGTAGCCTTTTCTGCATCTTTTTCTTTATCCTTGTGACTGTTTGATAACTGAAGATATTTTTATAAAAATACAAATAAAATGGCAAAAAACCTTTTTTATTTGCTATTAACTAATGGCAACAATAAGGGAAAGTGAAAATTTGTTTGATTATGTGTTATTTTATCATTAATAGCCTTGGTTGATGTCCGCTCCCCAGCATGATGGACGCAAGAGAAGGGCAGTGATGCATTAGAAGAAAGTGGAATAAAATAAAGAAAACCAACTTGATTCCAGTTATTATTGTACAAAAGTGTAATAAAGTACTTAAACATTACTTGTATCCAACCAGAATAGTATTATTACACAAAATGGCCAAAATAACTCTGTGATTGTGATGGGGACAACAAAGGGCACTTTATAGTGATATCTGACCCGGATATCTGCTCAGCTCTCAGCGAGGACGGTCGCTTTTTTCCCTCCCTCCTCCTCCTGTGTCTTATCCCACAGCTCTCTGTCTCCTGTGCCTCTATCTGGAGTATCTTTTGGCAATTTTCTCCAAAACCAAACGGAATAAGCGAAGATGGAAAAGGTCAGCTGGTCTCTGAATGCTATTGATATAATCTACTCAACTCTACGAAGCGCCGGTAAGGGTCAACCGGGGTCTCCTGCGGAGACGTATCCGGCAGGCTACGTGCTGGACGCTTGGACAAAGTTTCAGCCGTTGTGTCTGTCAATACTCTCCCAAGAGGATGCTGAAGATTTATATCTATTCGCAATCATTGTGATCGGGTTTCTGTTGATTGGAATGGGCAGTTACTGGAACTACCGAAAAATGGAGCAACAAAGATCTGAAACACGGTCGAGATTGGTAACTGTTCTGGAAGCGATTGGACGGCTGAAGGAACAGCTGGATGCGTTGATTCGTACTGATGGGACTCAGAACCAAATGCGGGGGGAGCTGGGACGCAGAACAGACACTGTAAGAGGCGATCTGGCCGGCGCTCTGGGACTCATCCGCAATTTGTCATCGGACTTGGAGAAACTGTCGGTGCGGATTGGGGCAACTGGAAATTAATCGGATTTTGAACTATTAATCTGGGAATTTATTTGGATTTGGAACTTTAATTTGAACTACAATTTGGCTGAATTAGATTTTAAAAGAAACCACTGACAGACTGAAGGGACAGAGAGGAATATTTGATCTCTCCCTGCAATCCAAATAATTTATATTTTGGCTCCCATGAAGACCTTCAACCTGGTCCTAATCAAATGTCCCTGAGAAGAATGTCAACAGAGTCTCCTCTCCCCCGTACACCTGCATCTACTGACACACACACTGACATGGTTACACACACTCACATTCACACACACCGTCTCGCTGTATCCTAAATTCTCTCTCCTGCAACAGGAAGCTGGATAACAGCGCGCCTCGATGGCAGCGCGTTAACCTGTGGACTGGAGCTCATACCTGCCCATCCCTCCTGATGTGTCATTGTTAATGTCTGAATATGTGCTTAAATGTTTGTTGGTGTGTTTTTTTTCTATTACTTGCGTTGTGAGTGCTGTACGGACCCACAACACAGTTGAGCGTTTTTTCTCCTCACCGTGGAATCGTGTATCTCTCTATGTTTCATAAACGGGAGCGCCGCTCGGTGGCTGCATGCCTTGTTGTTGTTGTTTGTAATGATCTTTACAAACAACAACAAAACTTTAATCTGACAAAAGTAATAATAATTAAAAATTATATAAATGTTGACCAATGAAAGTCAGACATTGCTTTTCATCCATGCTTCAACAGAATTATTTAAAAAATAAATGCATGAAACAGGCCTGGACAAAAATGATGGTACCCCTAGAAAATAATGAAAATAATGTGACCAAAGGGACATGTTAATCCAAGGTATGTCCACTAATCAGCATCCTAGGTGTCTACAATCCTGTAATCACTCAGTGGGCCTATATATAGGACTCCAGGTAGTCACTGTGTTGTTTGGTGACGTGGTGTGTACCACACTCAATATAAACCAGAGGAAGCAAAGGAAAGAGTTGTCTCAGGAGATGAGAAAGAAAATCATAGACAAGCATGTTAACTGTAAAGGCTATAAGACCATCTCCAAGCAGCTAGATGTTTCTGTGACTACAGCTGCACATGTCATTCAGTAATGTACGATCCATGGGACTGTAGCCAACCTCCCTGGACGTGGCTGCAGGAGGAAAATTGATGACAGATCAAAGAGACGGATAATCCAAATGGTAACAAAAGAGCCTAGAAAGACTTCAAAATAGATCCAAGCTGAACTTTATGCTCAAGGAACATCAGTGTCAGATCGGAACATCCTTCGTTGTTTGAGCCAGAGGACAAATCATTAAAAAAAACAGACTGGAGTATGCCAAACTACATGTTGACGAGCCACAAAGCTTCTGGGAGAATGTCCTGTGGACAGATGAGACACAAATTTAACTTTTTGCCAAGGCACATCAGCTCTATGTTCACAGACGGAAAAATGAAGCATATCTAGAAAAAAACACGGTCCCTACTGTGAAACATGGGGGACGCTCGGTTCTGTTCTGGGGCTGATTTGCTGCATCTGACACAGGGTGTCTTGAATCTGTGCAGGGTACAATGAAATCTCAAGACTATCAGGGGATCCTAGAGAGAAATGTGCTGGCCAGTATCAGAAAGCATGGTCTCAGTCGCAGGTCACGGGTCTTACAACAGGAAAATGACCCAATCTGTCTCCTGGGTGCAGGGGCAGGGTTCTCTATTGGGGCGTCTGTCCCTGGGCCTGGGAGTATGGAGTATAGTGTACGTATGGGGGGTATGAATGAGTGTATAGCGTCCTTTTTTCGTATGTCCTGTATTTGTAAGAATGTGTACGCATGAGAGGGAGGGTACGTATGAGTGTCTCTGTCTGTCTATGTCTACCTGTCAGGTTGGGTGTTTGGCTGCTCTCTGGCCTGATGCATCTTCTTCCCTCCCCGTCACTCCCCGTCGGTGATGGTTGCTCCTGCCCGCTGGTTGATGATGGCTCTCGATGCCTGGGGCCGGGGGTCCCGGTTGCGGCCCGGCTCGGTCCTGGTGCATGTCGGGCGGGTCCTGGGTGGTCCGGTGTGTCGGGCGGCCGCTGTTTCGGGCCGACGTCCTCCTTGGATTGACTGGGGCACCTCTTCTGGGGGTGCCGAGGTTGTAGAACAGGTTGGTGCCGTCCGGTGGATCGGTGGGGACCGTGCCTGGCGCCCAGTCCTCCTGCCGGTTCCAGGACTTCTGCTGGCTGGTCTGTTCGCCTGGTGGGGCTGTCCGGCATTGGCTGGGCCCCTGATCTTGGCGCCCTACGTGGGGCGGGATCTGGACCCGGGAGCTGGAAGATCTGGATGTCCAGGTGCCGGCTGGGCGCGGCCTGGGGAGGGCGTACATCCGCTGTGGCTCTTGCTGTGGCTCCCTGGCGTGTGGGTGTGTGGAGGCGGGCCGGGTTGTTGGCGGTGGGTATTGGTCCGGGGTGGCGGCGGCGTGTGTTGTCCGTCGGTTGGCTGCGGATCCTCCTTGCCTGCGGCGGCGGCGGGGGGCCCTTGTCGGCTGGTCCCTGGTTGGGGCCCCGCTGGGGGGCGGGGTGCCCCTGGTCCCCGTGGCCTCCGGTTCCTGATCCGGGCCCGCCCTGGCGTAGCCGGTGTTGTTGAATTAAATAATTATCATAAGTAATTCAATGTATGTTCAAGCAGAGACAAAATGGAGCCAATTTCCAGTTTAACATTTATTTTGAACAGATTAACAAATTGCAGTTTACAGAGAAAGTTGCCCTAGTTTCTCTGTGGTCCAGACTTAAAGAAATCTGAACAATTAACTGATCTTTATTTCACAGCTTTATAGACAACCGGGCCTCTGGGCGTTTATAATCTCTCCAATCAGAACATTTTCATACAGTGTCTTAGCTCTTATTGGCTGTCAGAAAATTATACAGTCATATGGGTGAGACGTTTTTTCTTAAAAGCTCATTCTGAATTTATGGTTTTATGGCAACACCCCAACTCTACAGACATCCTGTTTTTTACAGCTTGCAATAAAAACTCACCCCAGAGTTTTATGACTTAAAAGCTTACCTGCATAAACAATAGTGACAGACCCATAACCATGCAAACTTTATAAACAGTCTTTTACCTTCTGAATGATAAAAGTTTAAACCTTATGCAGAATTACCACACCGGTTACCGGCGGAGCCCATGGGCTCGTCACTGCGATCTCTCGGGCCCCAGCATTGCGGCTGGTGGGTGTTCCCCTGGGGCTTCCATCTGTTCCCCTCTTGGCGGGTGATCGACCCTGCACTGATCCGCCTGTGGCCTCTGTACTCTGTGGGACCCTGGATGCATACATCTCTTGCCTCCTCCATGTCTGTGCCGATTCCTGTAGGACGGATTGACGGTTCCTTACACCAGCTATCAATCACTTGCATGGGGAAACCTTATTCCGACCTGCATGCTCGCACACACATGGGTGTGGGGACATTGGTGAGGACGGACATATCTTAAGCTGAGGTTATCATCATCATTAGTTAGTTGTTCACAGGAGCTTACCAGAAACATTTGTATTATGTTCATTAATCAATGCTTGTGTGTAGTGAATGTGTAATTCTTAGTTTATTCTACTAGATCCGAACTATTGGTTTGGTTCTGTACAGTTTGTCGTTTTTGTTTTGTATTACTGTTTCTCTGCCGTCCGGCAGAGGTGGAGGACTGGGATGTTTTCTTGTGTTCTTTGTTTGCCTCCCTGTCTTGTGTCGTCGGTTCGCACCTCTGCTGGTCCGGTTTCTTTTCTTCACCTTCTTCCTTTCTTCCTTCTTGTCTCAGTTTAAAGTCCATGACGTCAGGAAATTGAACCCACAGTAATCACTAATAAAGATTTTTCATACATATACATCAAGTGGCGTACTACAGCGAAGCTGTAATACTCTGCTTGGGAAAGTAAAACTGTTGGGCTTGTACTTGGTACTCAGACACCAATTCTGAGTAGCATACTGCTAGACAGGACACGTTAAAAAAAAAAAAAAAAAAAAAAAAATGAAAATTACCCAAAACACACAGCTAAAAACACCCAAGAAGGGCTAAGAGAAAAACACTGGCATTCTATGAGCCCTGATCTCAATCCTATTGAGCATCTTTGGAAGGAGCTGAAATGTGCTGTCTGGAAAAGGCGCCCTTCAAACCGGAAACAACTAGAACAGTTTGCTCATGAGGAGTGGGCCAAAATACATGCTGAGAGGTGCAGAAGTCTCATTGACAGTTACAGGAATCATTTGATATAGCCTCAAAAGGTTGTGCAACCAAATATTAAGTTGTGGGTACCATCATTTTTGTCCAGGCCTGTTTCATGCATTTATTTTTTAAATAATTCCGTTGAAGCATGGATGAAAAGCAATGTCTGACTTTCATTGGTCAACATTTATATAATTTTTATTTATTATTACTTTTGTCAGATTAAAGTTATTTCTGTGACCATTATGAGTTTTTCTTTGATTTAACGAAGGGTACCAACAATTTTGTCCACGTCTGTAATGGTTACTCAAATAAGTGAAAAAGATCCATAAACAGGAAAATTACAGGTATAATGAAGCTTGTTCTTTTTTACTTAAATCCCTGATTTTTAAAAGGTGTTTTAATGTAGTTTCCCTACTTACCAGGATCTTGGTCGACAGTACATGATGAAGTTGTGGTGGAGGCACACATAGAAGTACCGACTGTTTGGAAGTAAAAAAAAAAAAGTAAATCCAGGTTACATAATTTGCTTTAAAATGTTTAGCCAGATGTAAAATAATGCAAAATATTGTAAAAATAAACACTGAAACTTTTCAATGTGGAAACTATCAAACCTAAATATGGATTTGGCATTGTAATCTGATTTGTTGGTTTATTGGTTTTTACCCTCAATCTCCTGATAGCATTTAATGTGCAAGTTCACACGATTGGAGGCAGTAAGGGAACCACAAGTTCAGGATTTTAACAGTTTATTGAACACGGATAGAACAAATGGTCTGGGGTGAGGCGACGTTGGAGACTCAGTGTGGGGGCGCAGTCTTCAGGAAGAAACCGTCTTTCCAAGCCTGCTCGGGACCCCCCTCAGACAGGACCTAGAAGAGAGAGATGTTAGAAGGGTGGTACAGGAGTGAACGAGAGCATGGAACAGGGATGCTGCGAACCGTGGATGCTGCAAAAGAAAGGGGAGAGAAAGGGAGAGAAAGAGGACGCGGGTCGGCAGGACCCAGAGAGAGAAGAAGGAGGTGGGTCGGCAAGACCCAGAGAGAGAAAGAGGAGGCAGGTCGGCAAGACCCAGAGAGAGAAGGAGGAGGCAGGTCGGCAGGTCCCAGAGAGAGAAGGTGGAGGCGGGTCGGCAGGACCCAGAGAGAGAAAGAGGAGGCGGGTCGGCAGGACCAGGCAACCTAGAGGGATGGGAAGGGAGGGGTAACAGAAAGGAACGAGACAGAAGAGAAGTAAGAGGCAGATGGGGCAGGACCCAGAGAGAGAAGGAGGAGACAGGTCGGCAAGACCCAGAAAGAGAAAGAGGAGGCGGGTTGGCAAGACCCAGAGAGAGAAGGAGGAGGCAGGTCGGCAAGACCCAGAGAGAGAAAGAGGAGGCGGGTCGGAAGGTCCCAGAGAGAGAAGGTGGAGGCGGGTCGGCAGGACCCAGAGAGAGAAAGAGGAGGCGGGTCGGCAGGACCAGGCAACCTAGAGGGATGGGAAGGGAGGGGTAACAGAAAGGAACGAGACAGAAGAGAAGTAAGAGGCAGATGGGGTTTATATGTGTAACGCAGCGTGATTAGCAATGTAAGAGAGGCCAGGGGTACCAGGTGAGACGAGTTTAGGGCTGATTAGGTTGTGCGCAGCAGGTTTGGGGCATGGCCCTCGCTCCTGAACTTAAGTCAACTTAGTTAACGCCATTATATAGAATTATTGAGTACCAAATCTCTATTAAACAAGCCCCTACTCCGTTTCACACATTGTCACTCTCCAATATTAGTCTTTGAAATAAACTTTACAAGGTGGTGACTAACCAGCAGCTGAACCTTTCTTCCTGCGTTTGTTAGTCGTCACACGCTGCCCAACACAGTCTCTCTTCCGACAGGTCGCTTTAGGTGTTCCTGTCATGACAGGCTTCTGTTCTCTGCTCTGTTTCTTTATTGACATGTAATGTATCAGAAGATAGATGATTTAAAAATAGATAATAACTAACTGTCGTTAAAATAATTACACATTTATGTAGAACAACAGTAAAAGTTACCTGCATCTCTTTAACAAATGCATCTCCGAGCAGAAAACAGCTTCAAGTTTTCCCTTTCCCCTCGACATTTTACTGAAACAAAAATGAAAGATGTCAGTTAGATGTAAGACCTGACTATAACTCCAGTAACTCTTCAAAATGTAACATTTTTAGCAAAAGGCAGCAGTGTAGTACAGCATAAGCCTTGGAGGGAAAAGAAACAGTTAACATATTTTGGTTATATTTATATATGGATATGTTTATTTTACCAGTGAGTGGTTAAATTGTACCAAAGTGCCAATATTATAGCAGATTTCAGACGGGTTTTGTACAGTGAATACAGGTCCTAAAGTAACAAATTTTTAATCTTAATGTGTGAATTATTGGTTAAATGCTGGTAGAAGTTAGAATTTGAATAGGGATTAGCCTATACATTAATTAATGTAGTACTGTAATTGGATCACTGTCTGAATAACTACTATCTATTGCTTTGAAAACATTGAGCTCCCTTTGTTATTGTTTAACATAAATTCCATATAGTTATAATAACAATAATAATAATAATAATTATAATCTGAAATGCTGGTATGGACTCAGCTAACCTCTTGGGCTTAATTCATCACATTAGTTTAAAACTAAATGTATACTACAACAAACATTTATGCTGTCTGTTCATTTATGATGCTGTCATCCACCTTGTATAGGTCTCAACAGTGAGGTTCTGGAAGTAAAAATCCCATTCATTTTCTCCTTAGCGGATTTTATTATTAGCCATAATGTCACAACCATTGAAGGTAGACTTACTACGAGTTACAACAGTGTAAACCGATGGTATGTGCTCCTGTAGAAGACACAAGTTTGCAAAGATTCAACCACGTTTGCAGAAAAACTGGAGTTATTTGTAATATCGAGCCAAAGAAAGACCACTAAACTACCCACAATCATAAAGTGTCACTGCGACCTCTCTGATTGGTTGAGCTTGATGTTACCATGACAACGTTTCCTGACATTGTTCCCGGCGCCGCAGCTAGTTGGTTAGATAACATGATAGATACTAACAAAGTTGTTATGCCGTAGTGAAGGTAGCGTATATGTTCACAAAACACAAGCAGAATATACAACACTTTCATTAACAGAATAAACAATAAAAACGACTAAAAGTTACTTCCAAGGAACAATATAGCGTCACGCTAACTACAGTCGGAGCAACTCAATGCTCCACCTACAAAAAACGTAATAACGTCGTTCTGACACATAGCACCATGAAAAGTTTTTCAAAAACGAGACTGGTTGACACCTATCTTCTTTCTGTTATCAATAAAGTATTTTTGAATTGAATTGAATCATAAAGTACCCTAATGTCTGACATCTTGCTTACAGTCAGCAATTCTTTGACATTTCATTGACCCTAAGATAATGCCACTTAGAAATTTTCAGATACCCTTTACTTTTGAGCAGGTTTCAGTATTTCTCTTCACTCCTGGGCCGTCATTTATCAAATGTTTGTAGAAACTGTTCTATATTATAGCTAAATATTATCTCAAACTAAAGCTGTTTTTGCATTGTAGTTCCCCTGTTCTAATACTAGATGCTTTGCAGACACATGGTTAAAAGTGTACTCATATTTAGGACGAATTTTACACAAAAATGAAAAATGGTAAATACTGTACACCACACAATGCAATTGCCATTACTTAATGGCGTTTTTAAAAGAAAAACAATCAGTGAAATGGCTAGAACCTCCCACTTACAAAGAGAAACCATACCTGGCTCCGATCAAAAGAACGATAGAATCATGAGCTGTGGGCCACGTTTTCTCCTGCTAACCCTAATTGCTGGCAGCTGTTTAGTTAACACGCTAGGTAAAGGACAATGAAACAGATTTCCAAGCATGCTATGGATGCGCTCTTTCTGAAAATTTTAGGAAAATCTTTTTTTAAATGCGTTTAAAGTTTTATTTACAGTTGAAGTCTAATTTATGAAATGAGATATATATTTTTTTAACTATAGTAATAGGCTATCTCCTGGGAGCATAAGCAAATGTCAGATCTAATGGATCTAAGTGATTTAAAAAGTGGTTTGTCAATCGCAAGTAGTGCCGGAAACATGTGTGCTTCCGTCAGCCCAGGGCCTGTTCTGGCCACAGCTGCCATCATGGTGGCCTGGCCCCTAGAGCCCTAAGGTTAAGGAGGGCTCTACCTGACCCACAGATGAGGGCCATAGCAGTAGAACGAGGCCTCTCCAAATTTCTTAGTTCTGACTCTTGGAACTACTAAAGAGCCAGTGCCAGATGACCTAAGAGATCCGTTAGGTCTCATAATTTAAAAGAAGGTCGAATAAATTAGATGGACCAAGACCAATATGACACTTATAAACAAATAAAAGAACCTTAAAAATCAATCCTGAAACTGGCTCCATACTCTTCATAGCCAAACATTTTACCTTTATTGTCATCAGACCCCAGATAAAATACGGTATTTGTCCCTGAGGATGTTAACAAACTGTAATCTGTTTTATGTTGCATTTGGAGTAATTACTTCTTTCTATCTGACTGGCCTTTCAGCATATGAATGACTTTTCTCTATGGATATCTCTTATCAGTGTCAGACAGTATTTTATTTTTACCTATGGTTTCATTCTGATGCACATATTTCATTCCTGACACATTTATGTCTGGCACACAAAATATCTCCTTCCTAAATGATCGGACAATTTTTGAGGTTTACATTTAATTCTTTCAGTAAATGAATACAGGATATTCAGGAATCTGGAAACTTCACCCAAAACTGAAAGAGACATGTGGAGAGCTGGAGTTCCTTATATCTAAGCTGATTTCTTTGGATTTTCATGTAATATCAGAAAATGAAGCAAGGATAGATGTAGAAACACCTAAAAAATCTCACAACTTCACACACGCTAAAACTGATAAAAAAATAATGGAGGAATTTCTGACTTTTTGCTCCTGAAGTCTATTATAAGTTCTTTGGGTTTTGAAATGTTGAGGAGAAGGGTGCTCCACCTCGTCTTTGTACACACTTTCATGTGTTCCTTCGATGTTCTACTTATCAGAACCTTCTAAAACCTGACACTATCATCTAAGCTTTCCAAAATTGCTTTAGCATACCCATCTAAGTGTATGTAAACATGTATTTGAATTTGAGAAAAGTAATGACGGAATTTAATCCTAACTGACCTAAAACACACAAAGTGTAGTCTGACTAAAGGTTATGTGTCTTGTTATAGAAAATTCATATTGAGAATTTTTTTATGAATGAGCTGTGTATTCAATTGTGATCATTGTTACTGTGTGCTGGAGCCTGTATTATTTATGTTTAGTCTTAATGAATGACGCCGTAGTCTCAAGCCATAGTCGAATGGAGAGATAGAAAAACTGCCACATCTACGTTCCTATGGAAACGACCCTCGTAGCCCTGGATTATGCTGGCTCTCCTTAGATTAGGACCTTTCCTATCTGATCAAGACGCCTCGGAGTCTGGAAACTTCACCAGGGAGACTTATTTACAGATGGAAAGAAATTAGAACAAGATTGTAAAAATCTTTAAAATGCTTAAGCAGTTGGGGGACGGCAGGTCAGCTTCACACGATTCCTGGCGTTACTGTGTAACTCTGTACCTCCTTGTGTTTCATCAAACTCAAGTAAAAACAAACCTCCAAGAAAAAGAAGGAATCTCTCTAACCTCTTTATGTAAAATGTTTTTTCGACCACATTTTTTGGCGCACAACGTAATACAACGTTTATAAATATCTCCCTTTAAGCAGAATAGGTGAACCATAAGGAGTCACTGGCCAGTGATTTATTATGTCGGTCCCAAGTCTGGAAAAAAGCAGGCGGTTTTGTCAGGAAGGGCTGCCGGCATAAAGCCTAAGCCAAAATCAAATACTCAAGCTCTGGACATGATGCAGAGAAGGAAGGTGGATATTTCAAAAAGAAGGACAGATGGTGGTAGACCAAAAAAGAATGGAAATGACTATTGTAAAGACTATGTTCCAGGACAGGCAGAACATAGGTGACTTATAAGATTGCGTGATCTGACGGGGATTAGTGATTAGGGATCAGCATATTACTATCAAAAATAAATTCAATCCATGCCGGGCATCTATCCTCTTTGACTGGGACCCCATTAATTGTTTTGAGCTCTTTTGACCAGCCAAAAACTGAGCATTTTGCATTGTGCTTCAACATTGTGTTTCCTAATCTGAACCAGTGCTTTCTAAGCGGTAACTGCTGTTTACTGCTGTACCTGGTGGGGGGAGACAGTGCTCTGAGGGGATGTGAATATCCCAATGTTTCGTCTTGTGACGTAGAAAGCCGTGTAGATTTTGAGCGACTCACTCAGAGACAGAAGGCAGGATGAATTCAGAAAACCCATGTCACTCAAAACAGCATGGATGTTTGTTTTTTTCCAACTTTGTATGTGTGTATATGCACTAGAGACACACCATAACACCTGAAATCCCAGGAAAAATGATTTTCTTCATAATATGTCCCCATTAAGGGCATTTTTATATGTATATATGTGCCAGAAAACGGTAAGAGAAAAACACTAATTTTTTCTGTTCACATGGTGCGGGTCTCAGCCCATACTAGAGTCAGTGTTTTACATGACGGACTACACCAAAACAGCAGGTGGCGGTATGCAAATAATTATGTAGTTGTCCAGCAAACAAGGGAGTGAGAAATACAGACATCATAAAAAGAAAGACGACCTAGAAAGACAACATATTGGTCTACAGGTCATTTGCTACCTGAAGTCATCTACAGGGTGAGTGTCGTAGTAAATCCACCACTTTTAACCTGGTGTGTTGCTGTGAGATGCTTGAACAGTGTTGTTTTGGTCTCTTTATGGTCGATTGGCAGTTCGGTAA
Organism: Apricaphanius iberus; assembly: GCA_028564705.1. Taxonomy (NCBI): domain Eukaryota; kingdom Metazoa; phylum Chordata; class Actinopteri; order Cyprinodontiformes; family Aphaniidae; genus Apricaphanius; species Apricaphanius iberus. The sequence goes on along the minus strand of JAPXFQ010000474.1, from coordinate 50,772 downwards.
CTTCATTTGCGGTGTCGTCACTTCCATCTGGAGCATGTCTATTGTCTCAGGGTACGGCTTTTGTTCACATGTTCCGTATCCACTCGTACCTCAACTCCGATACGACCTCCAAGGAACGTTTCCCGGACCGAATCCTGGCATGTCCAGATTGTGCTCACATGGTACAAAATTAATGGATTTTGAGAAAATAGGGTTTCCGAATACGGACTCAAGTCCCATGTAAAAACACTCTTTAGTAATGGATTAAATGGACGCAGATGATTTGCTGTGGCAATCCCTGAAGGGAAAAGCCGAAAGAGAAACAAGAAAAAAAAAAAATAGAACAGATCTAGTGCACACAACAAGCATTACACAGTAAACTTGAGTTGCTCATTTTCCCTAGTAAAAATAGCTCAAAGGCTTAATTTGCAGCATTGAAGTACCAACATCCTGTTCGACAAACTGTATGAAACAGTCCTGTCCATGGATTGCTGTTAGGCAAGTAGAACATCGCATTTTAAATTCAAAACACACTGTAGTGATTACAAACCAAGGGAAACTGCTTGCTATGAAGTCAAACTGAAGGTTCAGCCCACAATGTCTACTCTGATGGTAAATAGGTGCTTTATATAGACCTTTGCTGTGAAACATGTTAAAGGTCTCATACTCAAATGACCCTGTTATTAGCAACTAAAAATGACCTATTCTGTTCAATCAAAGATTGGAACATGAAAAGAAAAAAACTTGTTTGTGGATTTAATGTGGAAAAATGTGAAAACCTACACTGGATATTAATACTGTTATTAGGCCAAGTATGATTCAACCATACCTTTCCTGGCTATGATTGCACAGCAATGTTACTAACAAAGGGCCGGTGTTTCTTCTTAACTAAAAAGGGAACTTTTTTGTAATGTGGCAACCTAATCAGAAAATAGCACATAGAATCAACCTAAAAATGTAAAAAAAACAATGAAACACATTAAAGTGCAAGCTAAATGAGTTAAAATGGTATTGCACTTATGTTAAATGTATATTTATACAAAATTCCAAAAAAACCACTGTGACACACATTTCTTGTCAGCCCCACCAAAGCTTACTAAGAGCTATCCAGACTTTATTTGAGATCGACAATATCAAATGACGTCTGAAACACACTTATAAAAAATAAAAAAAACTGGGGAAAAAATTCAATTTTCAATAGGAATTAAGAATATATACGCATTCTGGACAAATTTCATGCTGCACTTTCAGTTGCAATAATATACATTTGAATGACCTTAAAATAAATTAGGGCATCAGAAATATATTTATTGCCTTGAATTTTAATTTTCTTTTAAGTGGGTGATTTTGCTGAACTATGGCTTCCTGTTTGTAGACTGTTTTACTAAGAATGTCATGATGACAAAAATATAAAAAGTTAGCACTGATGGAAGATAAAAGAATGGTGTTTTTAACAAGAGCGCTTCTCTTTACCTTATGTGAAAAACACTGTGAGAATGTAGTTCAGTTAATATGGGTAGATTCTGTGGTTACACACACATGTACACGCACACACACACAGAACACACACAAGAGAAAAACTGAAAAACAGGATGTGGAACAACATTCTAGTTTTACCAGAATATGTCTTGTGATGCAGAGCTGATATAGTTAGGCATGTTTTGAAGCATTGTGGTAAGCATAGTGTGAATCTGGAGAGTAAGATGTATTTATTGCATTTAATTTCCTTCTGTAAAACAGCTTCATGATCTGTCCATTGGCTTATTTTGGAGCCATTGGTATAAATACATTAATTTACATTAATTCCTCTAGATCACAAAGTTAAATTCAAATAGAGGGTAAATCTGTACATCAAAACCAAACCCATTACTAATGTGATCCCCACCCCAGTACAGAGAAGATGTCTTGTTAAGGAATATTTATTCTTTTAGGATTTGATTGTTTATTCTTTGTACTAGTTAGAGAAGCATCTATGACGGTTGGTCGTGTAGAGAAAACAAAGTCCTCCTCTGTGTAAACCTATGATAAGTAATGTATCATATAGCAACAGCAGATATCAACAGTATTTGCATCCATCTGACCTTGCCAGATGGATGCATGATTTGCTATCAGGCTATCAGACATGGCATGGCTCCAGGCTGGCAGGGAGACTGAGCTCATGCTGAAGAAACACTGATTGCAAAATACTATTTGGTTTGAGAAGAGCTACATTTTTCATCATAACAATATGGATTCCAAAAAGGAAACCAGATAATTGTTGAAAAATACATTAACCAATGAAGTTTCTCTGTTGCCGCCTCAATATTGTATCCACAGTTTTCCTTAAGAAAGTTTTCCCTGTCATTGGGATTGATCTATTTAAAATAGTTAAATCATCCCTCCTGTCAGGTGTCTTTAGGCTTTAAAAACAGGAGTTTTTAAACTGCTACCAAAGAAGAAAAACTTGTAAAGCATTTTAATTCAGAACTACAGGCCAATCTCTAATCTGCCATTCCTCAGCAAGAATACATAAAAAAGCTACATCTGAACAGTTAAATAGCATCCTTACAATGACCCACCTTTTTGGTATTCTAGAGTTCTGTTTTTTGTGCTCATCACAGCATTGAAACCATCATCAAGTTTTCAATGACGTCTGCAGACTATGGTATAACCACAGTGCTGCTCTATTATTGAAATGAGGCATCTCTCCACTAGTACCTTTTGCCGAGTCGTACCATACCGGTACTTTCGGTAACGCGACTCGACACGGCTCGACTTGTTAAGTGTTGATTGACAGTTATAACAAACCAGAGCGTCCGTAAGTATTCTGTCTGTGCGCGTGTTTCAGATGACTGCTCTGTGAAGTCGTCGCAGCCGACCGTCGGTTTGGTCGTTTAACTGGGCCTTGCAGTGATGAGACGTTCTTCTCGGTTTCACCGAAGCTCAGTGGCTACAGAACTTCAGGATGTCGGAACAAATTCATCTATATGTGCAGCAAACTACGTCCATCGCTGGAGCGACGCGGCATTTCGCCTCTGTGTCCCCTTAAAGACAGGAGATGCCGGAGAAGGCACTCTACCCTTTTCCGGCTCAAGACCATGGTCTCGGATTTGGAGGTGCTGATCCTCATCCCAGCCGCTTCACACTCGGCTGCGAACCGCTCCAACAAGAGCTGTAGATCACGTTCAGATGAAGCCAACAAGACCACATCATCTACGAAAAGCAGAGACCCGATCCTGAGGTCACCAAAACGGATCGCCTCAACACCTTGGCTGCGCCTAGAAATCCTGTCCATAAACATTATGAACAGGACCGGTGACAAAGGGCAACCTTGGCGGAGTCCAGCTCTCACCGGAAATGAGTCCGACTTACTGCCGGCAATGCGAACCAGACTCTGACACCGTTCATATAGGGACCTAACAGCCCGTATCAAAGGGCCTGGTACCCCATACTCCCGGAGTACCCCCCACAGGACACCCCGAGGGACACAGTCGAACGCCTTCTCCAAGTCCCCCCCTCCCCCGGGACGTGTTTGAAGTTCTGCCGGAGGTGAGAGTTGAAACCCCTTCTGACAGGAGACTCCGCCAGACGTTCCCAGCAGACCCTCACAACACGTTTGGGCCAGCCAGGTCTGTCCGGCGTCCTCCCCCACCACCGGAGCCGACTCACCACCAGGTAGTGGTCGGTGGATAGCTCCACCCCTCTCTTCACCCGATGTCCAAAACATGCGGCCGCAGGTCCGATGAAACGACAACCAGGTCGATCATCGCACTGCGGCCTAGGGTGTCCTGGTGCCAAGTTCACACATGAACACCCTTATGCTTGAACATGGTGTTTGTTATGGACAATCCATGACGAGCACAGAAGTGCAAAACACCGCTCGGGTTCAGATCGGGGGGGCCATACCGCCCAACCACGCCTCTCCAGGTCTCACTGTCACTGCCCACGTGAGCGTTGAAATCCCCATGCAGAATGAGGGAGTCCCCAGAAGGAGCACCCTCCAGCACCCCCTCCAAGGACTCCAAGAAGGGTGGGTAATCTGAACTGCCGTTTGGTGCATAAGCACAAACAATAGTCAGAACCCGTCCCCCCACCCGCAGGCGGAGGGAGGCTACCCTCTCATTCACCGGGGTAAACCCCAACGTATAGGCGCCGAGATGGGGGGCAACAAGTATGCCCACTCCAGCTCGGCGCCTCTCACCGGGGGCAACGCCAGAGTGGAAGAGAGTCCAACCCCTCTCGAGGAGACGGGTTCCAGAGCCAGAGCCATGCGTCGAGGAAAGGCCGACGATGTCCAGTCGGAACCATTCAACCTCGCACACCAGCTCCGGCTCCTTCCCCACCAGAGAGGTGACGTTCCACGTCCCAAGAGCCAGCTTTTGCAGCCGAGGAACGGACCACCAAGGTCCCCGCCTTCGGCCACCGCCCATCTTGCATTGCACCCGACCCCTATGGCCTCTCCCACAGGTGGTGAGCTCATGGGAACGGGGGCCCATGTTTCCTCTTCGGGCTAAGCCCGGTCGGGCGCCATAGGTAAAGGCCCGGCCACCAGGCGCTCGCCAACGTGCCCCACCTCCAGGCGAGGGAACACTTGGTCCAACGGTGTCATTCATCATAGGGGTTGCACTTTGTCTGATCCCTCACCTAGGACCAGTTTGCCATGGGTGACCCTACCAGGGGCATAAAGCCCCAGACAACATAGCTCCTAGGATCATTGGGACACTCAAACCCCTCCACCGCGGTAAGGTGGCAGCCCAAGGAGGGGATAAAATAAATAAGTAATAAAATTACTTTCTTTTAAAGTGTCTTGAGTTGTCATCTGTCGTAAATTGGCTTCATATAAAAAAACAACCCTGAATTGTATTAAATTTAACATTCCTAGGTCAAAGCACTGCTTTTGCCAGATTGTTGTAATGCATCTAGTGGGCACTGTTAACGAATTAGGCCACACCCACAAAATATTTGCATGAATATGTATTCTGTGTTGGACTAATCAATGTTGCTGAATTTGGTGCAGATCTGGGGTCTCATTTATAAAACCTTGCGTAGAATCCTTACGAAAACCGTGTTAAGCTCAGCAAGTTTTTTTTACTTACGCCTAGTAAGTTTCTGATCTATCAAACTTTGAGTATGCACAGCTGCACGCAATTTTCCTCTTAAAATTCAGACTCTTGGTAGAAATGTGCTCAGCTGTTTCTCGATCATATTCCACGTCCTACACAATGCAAAGTGTCCAGTGAGTATTCTGCATCCACTTAAGATGGCTTATATAGGGCTTTTCACAGGTAACCATGGCAACCGAGAGGCGGAGCAAGACACAGCTGCAGGCATGCAGAGGCAGAGAAAACTGGTTAATTTCAAACAATCAATGTTGATCTATATAGCGCTTAAATCAGCCAAAGGCTTCAAATAAACAGACAAAATTTAGTTACAAAAAAATGTGTTAGAAGGCAAGAGTAACAAATATGTAGGGAATATTAAATAACAAAATGATATTTGGCTATTGATAGTCAAAGACTGCTTATGGCAGTCAAAAAATGAATAATTTATGGAAAATTATTATTCGGGGCACCACCTTTATCAGGAATTACTTTATATAGCCAAATTTCTATTTCAGTTTCATAATTCTGAAGGAATTAATTCTTAACGTCTGTTGGTCATACACCTTGCAATATGTGTGTGTGTTGAACAAGAATGACAACTGTTACTTTCCAAACACTAGATTTATTTACACAAAGAAAAACATTAAAACACTCAAACAAGTAATAAGAGAAACACTACTGATTAAAATAAATGTATAGTTAAAATACAGGAGCATAGAATATGAACAATATGATAAAATGAGAAACTCTGAATTCTGATTTATGCTTCTGCGTGCAGATCAGACCCAGGATTATATATTCCGAATAGATCACATTTATTGTGCATTTTCAAAGATGTCTCATCCATTTGCAATTTTATTGTTGTTGGATTAATTGTGGAGGATTTTGTTGTTGTTTTTTAAAGCAAGTAGGCTTAGTCATAGTCTATTAGTCAATCAATATAGATAACAACTTAAAGAACAAATCATGTTAGTTGATTAATTGTTATGCTAATAAATATATTAAAATGAAACATGTTTGGATAGGTTTCTGGTTGCTGAAATGTTATATTTTAGATAAATAGCCAATACCTTTTAAGTCTACATTGCATTAAATTTCTTAGTGGGGTTTGACTGTTGTTCACACAAGCCATATAAGCTAATTTAATTAACTATTTGCCATCCCACTCCTACACTTGTATTTAAATGAGCAGATAAAAAAGTTTAAAGGTGTTTGGGTTCATGTTTCCTTTTTTATGTGATTTGCATTTAATTGCAGCTTTTTTGTAGCCTAACTTACAGAACTGATGTATTAACGTGTTTATCGTGAATAAAGCATTTTAAGCTTAACTTATGATCAATGACTGAGCACCACATCTCCCCGTGAGTCAGACAGCCCAGCCCGTGGTGAATAACACCATGTAGCCTTAGTGCCCCTCATTTAAATTTATGAAAGTTGGCAACCCTATGCACCAGTGTGCCTAAATGTTCAGATTTCCCCCGGGCCTCGCTATTCCAGTCGTTGGTGATTTAATACCTTACTCCTATCAGATGACAAATTCCATATATTTATCACAAATGTAGGGTTCGGCAACCCCGTGTGGCACTTGAAGGGTTAACTGATGGCACAGCATGCAGTGTAACAATATGAGGAGGTATATTTAAAAAACACACCAGCCTGTCCACCAGCCCACATCCCAGATTTTTCTCGCAGGTATAACTGCACACCTCCACGAGCTTAATCTCGAGCTCCAAGGAGCAGGACAAACTGTTTTAGACATGCGTGATACACAGAAAGCTTTCATTCAAAAGCTGGCCGTTTTTCCAAGCATTGTTGAAACATCCATGTTCCGCCATTTCAAACGTCTCAGAGAGCTGTCCGCTCAGCACTGTATCAGCACCACGGAAATACACGGATACATCCGAGGACTCGAGACAGAATTTGCAATGCGTTTTCAGGACTTTCAGCTGTATGGACCACTGTTTTCCTTTCTAATCAAACCAGAAAGCTTTAATGTCCAGCTGGATCTGTCGCTCTTCAACTGGCTGAATACAGAGGGCATGGAAATGCAGCTGATTGAACTGAAAAGTTTGACTCTGTGGGGAACAAAGTTTGCAGAACTACGACAACAGCTGGGATCCACAGCTGTACGTGATCACGGAGGCTGCATTTTCACCAGTTGGGAATCACTAACAGAGAAGTTTAACTGTCTCAAGAACATTGCACAGGCCTTATTGACAGTATTTGGCTCTACATATCTATGTGAGCAGATTTTCTCTCACACGAAGAGTGTCCCGCAGCCGTCTGACAGCTACACACTCAGAGACTTGTGTGCTTCTTAAAGTTACCGAGTGTGAGCCCCAGATAACAGCACTGGCAAATACAAAGCAGGGACAGGGGTCTCATTAACATGTTTATCCCAGTATTAAAAACATATATGGGCCCAGTTTATTATTTTTCATTGCTGTGAGGAAGCCATAAATGCAATATTTATTTGTATTCTTGTTATGGTGTCTTGTTGCGGAAAAATAGTGTTTTTCAAAAATACCCGATCTGCACTTTGCCAAATCTATCAGAAAATATAGTTCTACTAAGTTGTTCCATAGAGTCTTTATCTTTATAATGTGTAACTGTTGATACGCATCGTTATTAAATGTGTTAATGCACAACAGATATGGATGACACTTTGACTTCTGGGGAATGTTTTGCTAACACTCTTTATCAGAAAGGTTGCCGACCCCTGCTATAGAGGATTTTATTGCTCTTAACCATTATGATTCTGAACTTATCTCTAAGGCACTACTTTGGGAGTCTTTGAAAGCATACTTACGAGGTCAGATTATATCATATTGTGCACATAAGAGAAAATCAAGGATGTTGAATATTCAGAAGCTTTCATCTGATTTAGAATCAGTGGACTAACAGCTCACGACTGCCCCTTCTAGATTTTTTTTAAGTGTTGTGTGGCCTTACAGACTGAGCTTAACCCTATTACAATCAATGAGGCAAAGCGCTGGTTACTTCACTCTTACTCTAAATACTATGAACATGGTGAAAAGCCTGGTAGGTTGCTAGCTCACCAGTTGCGTTGCCAAGCAGCATCGCCTTTAATACCTGGCATTAAGGATGACTCAGGAGTACTTCACGATGATGCCTTTGCCATTAACTCCTTTTTTTCATCTTTTTACGAATCCCTGTATAGGTCTGAACTCCCATCAGACCTACAGCCCTGATAGCACTCTAGCGTCACGCCGGATTTCCTGCGTACTGAAGTGTTTAAGAAAAAAAAATAAGGTTTGCTTGATCTGAAAATTCCCATGATCTGAGAGGCGGTTTCACGCTAAACCCCACCACTGTAGGCCTCCTTAAGCCAATCGGTTATACGGTAGGGGCTGGTCTTGGGTTTTCAATCAATCAAATTGATGTAGCAGTTACTCCATGTGCGAATGTGTTTTAGAAGGATCTTTGTTGACATCTTTGTGCGAATGTGCGAGCGGTTGCAGAAAGCTAAAATTTATGGCGGCTATAGAGACGCAACGAACATTTCCAAGACAGAAGGCAAAATCCTTGATATATAATCACTTTAACATCTGAAAACTGGGAGAGCTTTAGAGAGAAGCTTAAAATCAAAATTAATGGTGAAATATAAGTTATTTAAAGCCCCTTTTAGATAAGTGATAGACATTTTTCGCCGGTTTTCTAGCCACAAATCCGCTGGGGAGACATTTATCCCTATTACTAAAGCTGATCTTTCACTCATAAAAAGTTTACGGCTTTCAAAAGTCTAGAGGCCTGACATTACGTTGATTCACGAGAGTTCGGCCGATCTCTGTGAAACAGAAAGCCATGTTTGTGCTAAAAGCGGAGGTCAGATGAGCAGAAACAGCATGATACGCATCAACTGTGGGGAATTGCAGCGCAGAATTGCACAATCCTCAACGCGACCAGAAAGCTGGTTAAGTCCTTCTTGATCATTGTCCTTATATTTATTTATTTATGGATTCATGGAAATATAGTCTCTGTTGTACAATCTAAGTTGTCCTGTGACAACTTTAGTAATTCAGTGGCGTTTGGTCTCTGGCAAAAAAACGAATATCACTGCTTACACAGTTATTTTTTTAATCCAGTCTTGGAGAAACATGCCGTCATGTAGCAGCTTGAATAATTAAATTAGAGGCAGGTGTCAGGATTGGATTTACAGCTGCTACTACAGTGTAAATAATCAGGATTTTAAAGTACGCAAACATCCCGTTTTTTAAATAAACATTCTCTAAATAACAAATACGTGTTTACAATTTAAAATAAGTCGTGAGTATATCTCAGAAAAATTAATGTCTCCTTGTTTATGCCCTTTAGGTTAATGGTTAGACTACTAATTAATTCCTAGTTACTTTTGAGTATTATGATTGCCACCTACTCCCAGGGGAGCACACTCCTGGATGTCACTTAACATTATGTTGATTGGGACATATATCTTGACTTATGGGCTTCCCAGGGAAAAAAAGTTCAGGTTAAGGATTTTATTTTTACTATTACCCCTGGACCTAGCTGACATGCACACATTTCTAGATGAACTTTAGTTTCCCCCCATAAATCCAGATTTGATCAATCAATTAGACTCTACGTTGACTATTCAAGAACTTAACCTTACAAAACATGCAAAATAATAAAGCCCCGGGACCTGATGGGTTCGCGGTCGAATTTTAAAGAGCATTTTACGCTAAACTTACTCCACAACTTTACTCTATTTTTGTTGAATCTTTGTCCCTCTTACATTAAGACTAGCTTCTGTTAATGTTCTCCTGAAAAAGGACAAGGATCCTGATCTCTGCACCTGTTACAGGCCAATTTTATTAATGGATGTGGATACAAATGTTCTAGCAAAGGCCTTAACCTACAGATCGAAAACGTTCTTCCGTTAATCATTTCACAAGAACAGACCAGCTTTTTAAAAGCGCTTCAACTTTCTTTTAATGTTCGAACTCTGTTAAACGTAATCTACTCAAAAGAAACAACCGTCACACCTGAGGTAGTAGTATCAATCAACGGCTAAAAAATTTGATCGAGTCGAGTGGAGCTATCTATTTGCGGTCTTAGGGTTAAATTTGGATTTGGTCAAAGTTTATTATCATGGAAACGTCTTCTTTCCACACGCCTCTGTGCCAGTATTACCACTAATAACATTCAATCTCGTTATTTTTTCTTAAACAGAGGGTGTAGACAGGGTTGCCCCCTGTCTCCCCTCATTTGTACTTCAATAGAGCCATTGTTTATTTATTTGAGGACCTTTCCTACTTCCAATGGCATTACCAGAACTCACATAATTCAAACTATCCTTGGATGCTGATGACCTACTGTTGTATGTTGCTAATCCAGTCACAGCATGTCCTGTTATTGTTTCATTCCTTCACAGATTCGGTCTATTTTCAGGTTATAAAGTTAACGTTGCCAAATATGAATGTTATTCTCTCAATAGAATCAGCAATGCAGCTCTCCCAATCTGACATTCCTTTCAATTTGGGCTCCTCAGAGTTTAGATCTTCGGGTTAACATAGCCAGATCCTTTAAATCTCTTTATTCTAAAAATTTCATTCCCCTTTAAATTGAGATTAAGGCAGATTTTCTAAAATGTGGTTCCCTCCCTCTTCCATCGATTGGGAAAATAACTATGGTATAAATGGTATAAATAATGGATGGATAGTTTGTATATTTTTCAACAAATGTCAGCTATGCATTTCCTAGGGTGAGCATAGTCCTCTGTTTTATCTTTTTCTTTTTAAAATGTTGTATTGTTGTTATTTTTTTATTATCTAGGCTCTTTTAACTACTACATTTATCTTTTGGGAATTCTGCATACATTTTGAAGTGATCTGATTTACAAGCCACGCCTCTCTTACACTCACAAAGTTACATGTGTAAAGGTTTAGGAAAAGAGAAGTTGATCGGGTGTCCTGTTGCATAGTAGTTAGTGCAGGCGACCCATGTACGGAGGCCTCTGTACTCGACACAGCAGTCACTGGTTCATCCCGCCCCGTGGACCCTTCCCACATGTCTTCCACCACTTCTCTCTCCCCTTTCTATGTATGTCCACTTTCAAATAAAGGCCACTATGGCCACAAAACCTAAAGGAAAGACAGAAAAGTTGATGTACTTGCTTATACAGCTATACTTGCCCAGCAAACATTTGGACATTGAACGACCGTTGCAACTATGTCGATCCGAGACATCCCGTCATGGTTGAAAAATACTTCCAAAATGAAAGTTGAACCGACATCTTTGATGTCTGGCCGTGAATTCCACATCCTTTCTGGCTGGGAATTCCACCTCTTTTCTGCACATCCCTGGATGTCAGAATGAATTATATTCTTGATGTTTAAAATGTGTTTTTCAATGTTAAGTGCAGGCATACTAGCCTCCATATAAAATAATCATACACCCATTGAATTAAAAAGTGACCGACGTTCTAGATGATGCACATCTAAACTTGACAATGGTTCTAAAAAAAGGTCCAAAATCGGTCCAGTCAATTTTGAACGTCTTAGCATAGCACTTTATAATCACATATAGACCAAACAACACTTTACTTATACATTTAAGGACACTGTGAAATAAATTATGTCAATTTAGTCGTTAATTCCTAGATCAAAGATAACGGGATGAAATAAAAAGCCACAAAATTCCACATCACATTTATTTATTTTACAGATTATATAATACAGATTCACCCAGGAAACAGGCAAAACATGTCCCTGATGGAAGATCCTCCAATTTTGGAAAGTTGCTGTACCTAAATGTGAAGACAATTGAAATAATGCTTGACATTAGCGATCTCAAGGTGCTACAAAGCATTAAATAAATTAAAAAACCCACCTATATAAAATTCTAATCCAGGTGATTTACTTCCTGAATGAACCTCTCAAAACTGTGACTTTATCGTTCAACTCCCTGGTAAACGGTTTTTTCAAGCTAACGCTTAGCCTACAAGCGTTAGCTAGTGTTAGCCAAACTCTGTACATTTCATTTGATAATGTCTGCATCATTTCGTTTGGTCTATTCATGTCAAACAAGTAAAACTCAGGCACGTTAATTTAATGATACAAAATATGATTACCCAACAGAAGATTTTTTTTGTATAATATCGATATAAGTATTCATCCTCTCTTCGTGGTTGTTCTAGTGCATAAATTCTGGCGTCTATGGGAGAATGCGATAGCATATCGCAGGATTATGTACTATCATTGTGTACTTTATAATTATAATTATTAAAAAATACAAAAGTAAAAATGCTGCACGGTGGCGCAGTGGTTAGCGCTGTTGCCTTGCAGCAAGAAGGTCATGGGTTCGTATCCCGGCCCAGGGTCTTTCTGCATGGAGTTTGCATGTTCTCCCCGTGTATGCGTGGGTTCTCTCCGGGTACTCCGGCTTCCTCCCACAGTCCAAAAACATGCATGATAGGTGAATTGATCACTCTAAATTTACAAATTGTCCCTAGGAATGAATGTGAGTGTGAATGGTTGTCTGTCTCTCTGTGTTGGCCCTGCAACAGACTGGCGTCCTGTTCAGGGTGTACCCTGCCTAACGCCTGATAATTGCTGGGATAGGCTCCAGCTGCCCCGTGACCCTGAATTGGATAAGCGGTTAAGAAGATGGATGGATGGATGGATGTATACAAATAATGTATTTCATAAAGATAAGTCCTGTTTTTTTTCTGTTTTGCTTTACAACGTGTAAAAGACGTCCGTTGACGACTACAACCTTGATCCAGACATGCAAAGGACGTCACAAACTCTTAAAAACTTGGCGAATTAAAGGAATTATTGCAGTATTAACCATGCAAGGATTAAGCACAGCTTTCACCAAGCTGCCAATACAGATGAACCTCTCAGATGGGAACTCATTGTTTGAAACAATTCCTAATGAGAAGGGAATGTCTCTGGGTCTTGCTGGGTAATTTTGCATATTCTGAAGCCTTCTTAACTACAGCTGAATTTTCTCATCTGGAAAATGTTCTTTCAGCTACAACTAACTAGCATTTTTCATTCATTCATAGGGCATTTTTATTCAATGTGAAGATGGCCACATTCCCTTAGGGATTAATAAAGTATATCTGTATCTGTAACTCAAAAAGATAATCACTTCCACCTTGTCTGTTTGTTTGTTTTCATCAGCATTTGCTGATTATCTAAAAATACTGACATAAAGACAGCTGATTTTTTAGTAGCACAGCAAATTTGGCATTTCTATATAAAGTAAATTTCTTTAGCCAATGTAACTCTTTATAACTAATTCGCAAAATTTGCAAAATGCACACAGTATTTCAGTTAAACCTCATCACTATCGCTGTCATCTAAATTTCTTAAAAGGAAAGTTTAAAAAAAAAGGTTTTTAAAAATATGACAATACAGGAAGGAGTCACCCACAGAAACCAAAATACAGCAGGTGCAAGATGGTGCAGCGACTCTCTTCACCTTCTACAACTTGCACTCTCCTGTGATTGACTTATCACTGCAGAGTGTTTTTGTAGGGTGTAAGACCTTTATTCTTTATTTAAAAAGAAGATACGGAATTGCTAAAATGGCATACCTGAACATTTTTATCTTAAGATTGTTTTTTCTGAGCTTCCCTTTCGTCCTCAGCTATGGTAAGAAACCATTTACCAACTACTGATTGTAAAAGTTAGGGCAAATCTCTCAAATGGTTCAGACACCAGTTGACCTGAAGTCCTTCTGGTATCTCAGCAAATAGAGCAATTCATTTTGAAAGTTCTTGTTTCTTTTAATTTATTTTGGCCTTGCACATATTTTTGTTTTTTTACTCTGGTAGAAAGAAATCAATGTCTAAAGTAAATAAATATTACATTTATCCAACTATGTGGTTTCCAAAACATAAGTTATTTTTTATCCATCAGATTTCAACGTGTCCCAGCCCTGTTCTCAGAATGTTGAACAAGACCAAACAGCCTCTATCAGCTGTAAACATGACTCATATGGATCTAAGCTTCAGGATGCTCGACTTTACAGAATTTCACAGTAAGTGTCTTGGTAATGGGTTTCATAATACTACATACTACTACTGCTACAGTACATTAAGTCAGATAACTCATTGATTTGTGTGAAGTTTAGACCTGGCTGGTCTGAAAATAGCAGCTGTTTATTTGTCAAGTGAGGCACAAAGTCAGTCCTTATATCAATAGGTGTACATATGTGTTTTTAAAAGCTTTTTAAAGAAACTCATTGAAAGAAACTCATTTGAGTTAAAATGCTAATCATCTTGCCAGGAAAAAGCAATAAAGTTAAGAAACTGCAGTGTGAGCTCAAACTCATCTCTTATTTTCTGAAGCGGGCGCTGCAGCATGTTTCTGTGTCTCCTTTCCTGTTCCACTGTGGGTTATAACCAAAGTTGCATTATACCCTTCAAAATCCCTCACTCATTAATTTTCCTACCAACTCACTCATAATTATTTCATTCAATGGTCAGTAAAGGTTTACATGTTTTAACTTGACACTGTCAGCACAGTACTGGTGTATCTGAGGATAGTCTGCCTTCTTGCCAGAGGTGGGCTGGTGCTGAAATCCAGCCAAGAAACTTGGTTCTTTAATTTAATCGCGCAAAAGATGCAACAAATATACTTTTATTGGTACTATAACAGGTTTTAATGTTGTCATGACCAGAGGTGGGTAGCCTACATAAGAGTAAATTGATTGCATCATACTTTAAACTGTTATGTAAGTTAATGTAATTATTAAAGTAAGACCTGAGAAAAAACTTCTACCTTCACCGTGTTGACTAACTAAAAATGCACTAGACAAGGACACAAACCTTCAGTTTATGTTAAAGGGAGACCTCTTGTTTGTACATAAGCTTTTATGTATGTTCTCTTATTTTCTAACTGCTGAACTTTGGAGATGATCAGAATATGTGGTAAACACTATATGTAGTCACTGGAAGAATTTTACCTTGTTCTAACACAGACACATTACGTATTGTGTTAGTCAAGTTTTATGATGAATATTTAGATTTGAAAAGTTTACTCTGCTTCACATTTGTTATTTTGTAGAAATATTTATATGTATCAATCTTTTTATTGTACTCTTTAAAATACAATAATTAACACTTGTATTTTTTCCCTGTCTAATGAAATCATTTTCAAAAATGTAATACCAATAGAGCTGATCTGATGTTCTGATCAGCAGCTTTAACTGAGCAGCCTATTTACATATTAATATTTTACTCTTACTTGAGTAATGTCTTTGAAGGCTGCTTTTAATCAAATTAAAAAATGTTGCAGCAATTCTACTCTTAGTTGAGTACAATTTTTGTGTTCTCTACCCACCTTCCAGAATAATAAATAAATAATAAACATCCAGAATAATTATCAAGGTTAGGGAAATCAGGGACTGTGGACCGTATTTAGTTTTTCCAAAGCAATCACCATCACGTGAGTAGTAACATTCCAGGTAAATAAAATGAAACTGATTCATTATATCAGCATGTTGGAGAAAGTTCAGTTGAAAATCACTTTTGAAAAGTTAGTCTTTTTTTATTACATAAAACAGTTTAAGCCCAGATTCTGAATCAAACGACCCATCTAAACAGTACTGAAATATGTATTAATAACGAGCATAACTGCAGCTCTGCAGACTGACGGTAGAGCTCAGCGAAGGTGTGCAGCAACCGTTGCCTAGTGCTCAGAAAGATCTACAAAAGAAGACGTCTCACTCGTGTTGTGTCACTCACAAACACAGCCTCACAACAGGATCATCACAGTGGCTAACCCACTTCTGCTTTTGGAGTACAAAGAAAAGAAAAATAAACTTCGGCCACTGGCCCTATAACAGACCGGCCGTTGGCGAAAACCACCGAATCTCCCAATGGCCAGCATGCACTGGGCTGCAGTTCTGCTCGTTATGAATACATATTCCACTACAACTATTTAGACTTGTCATCTTATTCACAATGTGGGTTAAAAGTTTTTCCAGCAAAGCAATAACTTTTTGAAATTGATTTATTTTCAACTGAATTTTCTTTAATATGCTGAATATAGTTCACAATTTTCATTTCATTTACCTGGACAGTTGTTACTCACCCCTGCCATTTTTTGGTCAAGAGATTGCTTAACAAAAACTAAATATGCTCCGCAGTCCCTGGTTTAAGATGTTTTCTCCAGGTGGATAGATTATGCAAAAACTGCATATTGCTGAGTGAGAGTAGAATTATTTCAACACACTTTTAATCAAGCAAAAGTTAAATGTAATCTTCCATGAAATTAATCTAGTAAGACTAAATTAGTAATGTGTAAAAAGGCTCCGCAAGTAGCCACTGGGTAACTGATCCGAACATGAGATCAATTCTATTGACAATTTTTTTTTATTTTTAAAGATGATTTCAGACAGACAAAAATACTAATCACTATATTAATTAGTAAAAATACTAATCAAATGTTCATCATAAAACTTATTTAACTAACACCAAAAGTATTTTTTCTATGTTAGAACAATGTAAAATGTGTCAATGTTTGTGTCCTTGTCTGATCCATTTTTGGTGAGAACAACTATTTTCTAATCAGTTAAAATACTCGCAATAGGTAGAATATCTAGAATATTTCTCAAGTAAAGGTTTACACTTTATAATAATTACTTTAAATATTACTCTGACTTAAGTAAAAGTATGATACCCACCTCTGGTCATGACAACATAAAAACCTGTCATACTACCAATAAAAGTATATATATTGTTAAAGTTATGGTTCCACTTGTATCGTTTGTGCGATCAGATAAAAGGTCTCTCTGAATGTAGCTCCTGGATGAATTTCTAACACCAGCTCACCTCTAGTGATACTTAAACTGATTCAGTTTCTATACCTCCCTTTAAGTTTTGTTAATACACTTCTCTCTCCTTCTCATTAACACATGTTGCCCTTTTTTCCCCCTGAATTTCATTCCTCCTCTCACCAGAATATTTCATTTTCTTCCCCATTCTCTATACTAAAACTGATAAGTTTTAAAGAGCAGATACATTATGGGATACAACTGCTCTGCTTCAGTTTTTTATTTTCTTGGGAATTTAGTATTTGCTCTTAAAGATGTAGAGACTTTACTTATTTTTACAATTAAATGTGTATTTTTTTTCTGATACTTTCCTTGTATTGTATAAAACACTGTCATATTTCACATTATTCTACATAAAAACATGTTCATTGTAACCATTCAGTTAGTTTGATTTAACATCTAATGTTTTACTTTTAGGAATACGAAAGAACAGATGCTCTGCCAGAGGGGACAGCGTGATTGCAGAGATGTTGAATATACGGAGAAGAGCAGCGAGTTTGTTTTCATTTTACATAAACTTGGACCAGAAGTAAAAGATTTCACCTATGTATGTGAGATAACAGTGGAAAAAGACCACATTGATTACACCAAAAGAGGACCTTGGACCAACCTAGTGTACGGTATGTAAATCCAACCACCAAATAAATAAATGTTACACATAAAGGATTTTAACAGCGTAGTAAAAACGGCTAGTGTTGTAGTTTTGTATTACCTATAAAGCTCAACAAAATAAAACTTGGGCAATGGCTCAAGTGTTTGAATGTTTTTTTTGGGATTAAATTGATATTTTGTGGGGGAAAAGGTCTCAGACGCTAAATGAAACATTTTTGTAAACTAATGAAAGTAGTTCTTCTGCAGTTCCCTAAAGAATTAACTCAGCAAACAGAACAAACCATTTCAAAACTTTCTCTCTCTTTAAAGTAAACAGGCTTTTTTTCCACCCAGTTGTTGTTAGAAATCCTTTTTACTCAATAGAAATTGAGAAGAATAAATTAGTAGGTATTAACTGGTTCTGTTTCCCCTCCAATGTTTTATTAATTCAATTGTTTTTTTATCCATCAGGTGTCAACAAGATTCAGCCCAGCTTTCAGACTGTTAACCCAATCCCAACAGCCTCTATCAGCTGTGAATATAATGCAGAAGGAGCTACTCTTCAAAATGTTCAACTGTACAGAATTTCACAGTGAGTGTCCTGGTAATTGTTCTATACTCATTTACTAGATCAGATAGCTAATTTCTGTAAAGTTTAAACCTGATGTTTTTTTGTCAGTAGAGATAAGAAGTCAGTCTTTTTATTAGCAGGTATACATCTGTTTTCAGTAGCTGTTTAAAATAGGATTTTGTGATGTTGCGACTGGAACTGTTTATGCAAATTTAGTCAATCCTTGCAAATTCTGCACACTTTGCAAATATATCCAAGTGAAGCAACTTTAATGCATGCTTGACCAATTCTTCTTCTCATTATTTTACATCCGATCCCATCAGGTATTACGTGCACTCTCCGGGTCTTATGAGAAAGCACGAAAATGAAATAGGTTGCATTTCAGCAAAAAAATCACTGTTGAGGAACATGCTACAAGCTATAGTTTACTCATTCTGTACATGAAAGTGAAGGTAAATTGTTATGCATTTTATACAATATTGTGGTCCAACACAAACATTATCAGGTGACAAAAAATTTTTTTTCAACTTCAAAACAGCAATTTTTAAGATTACAATTCACATCATTCTATACCTTGATGCAGACTCGCAGACATTTTAAACTTTAAACAGCCTCTAAGCGTTGTCTTGCTATGTAGGAGCTGACAGCACATCCAGTGCTGCTGTTCACCTATACGCTCCAAAGAGCCCGCTGTCATGCTAACCAATAATGCAGGATGTAGGCTACCTCCTGCTAAAGCAATAGTTTACAGGTCAGAAAAATAATCATTCAGAGAGTCTTTCCAATTCCTGATCTCTTCAATCAGAAAAATAGCCCTCATTTTTAAACTTTGGCTGAAGTTGCGCTTGTCACTCTCTAGTTGGGCAGCAGAACATCATCAGGTTGTAATGAGGATTTTTAATGTGATTAAATGTTTTATGCTTGCTGAAAGTAACCAAGGCTTGCAGACGGGCCTGCAGATGTAATAGAGTTGTTTTTCAGAGATGAGCAGTACCAGCACCTACCAAATATGGAGTGTTTTAATTAGCTGCAGGACCAGGCTCTGCCAGGTACCCCTTATCTCGCAGGATGTACTGAAATGCCAGGTACCCCTTATCTCGCAGGATGTACTGAAATGTGTGTGTGGGGAAATAAATCAGCAAATGTATTGGTGTGTATGTGCTGTGAACCAACATGTGGATTGAATAAAAACAAGCCTGTTTGCGAAGAGGGCCAGAATGCTTTCGGACTCAGCTAATGAGGACAGGTATTCTCCACTCTCTGCAGAAGGTGAAACTGAACTGAGACTCAACCTGACTTTTTTCTCCACTGAAGATGTTATACTCTAAGTACTCTTGAACTGCGGGCGGTTTATTAAACACGACAGTTGTGAGACTGTCCGTTCAGGTCATCTGTTCATGGTTTATAAGAGGATGGAAGGCAGAAACGTCAGTTCGGGTTAATGTTGAGACGAAGTGCATGCTGAAGTAGTAGCTCCTTATTTCTTCTGTGACCATTCAGTGGTGCTGTTTTTTGGGGCCACATCAAAACTGTTAATGCTAATCTATATTAGATTCTTGCTAATCAAGCCCATTTTGAATGTTTTGGACACTCCCTGGGATTAAACTCAGCAAGGTTTTTCTCAGGTTGTGGACCTCATGTCTACCGTAAAGGTAAACTAGATGATTTTAGTTTCATGCACCAAAACAAAAGAGCGGTGAAGTGAACAATTAAAGAGCGGACCATTCCCTTTTAACTGGACGTAAGAGCAGTTGAGCAAGTGGCTCTTTACTAGGAATCCCAAGTTAGGATGCACAGTATGTATCAATGTAAAAAAGTCTGCTGTTTGCTAAAATCATTGCTCGGTTACATCTGTCCGAACAATGGATAAATGCAGAAGTCAGCAGTGAATCAAAAATAACTTAAAAAGATTTTTTTTTTTTGAGACCGTTTAACTTATAAAAGACGAGTTGATGTTTCAGAGAGAAGAGAAAATAAATGCTAATTTAATGCAAGAAACAAATGTCAGATATCCCTCCACCATAATGACTACAAAAACTGCACTAAAGTAGTCTATTCACAAATCAGAAAACGCTTGTGTTGCAATAATTGGGCACATTGCCAATCAAATCAGAGCTAGGTTGGTTAAGATTATTAGAGAAATTGGGTTAAAAACTGGTCTTGCAGCACCTCGGGTCCCCACTGATTTAAAGATAATATAGGCCTAGGGAGCTGACATTAGTTTTGTGTTTAGCCATTATTTTGGCTCTGATGGTGGTGATGATGATCAGCATAATCATGATGATAGTGTTTCTTATCTTAGTAGCTCTGGGATTTGTTGTTCTTGATTGGCTGAAAGGCAGAAAATCTTGGACTGCATGTGGATTCCTTTTTGCTTTTTTGTTTTGTTCAAAACCTGTTAAACTACAAAAGTTATTTTAATTGACCATTGTACCACAAATAGCCTATATAGGTTATGTAAAATGGCTCCCCCAAAAGCTTGATGGTAATTCGAAACCTGACTCTAAGCATTTGTCCACGTTATTCATTCAAATTTATAACAGGATTGCATTTACTGTTGCATCAGCACAAGTTTAATGACACATTGTACTCTGTATTTATTCAGTTATTTGTCAAAGATTCATTAAAGATTCATTGTGTTTGTATTCTAAAGTTCTGTGAACCTGGAATTGATGCTCTGTTATTTTGTGTTCAATCAATAAGTGACAATTTGAAGAGTGCTCTGCTGGATGATTAAGTGTTCTTCTACAACACCTAGTACAATAAAAATTTTGGAATTTGACAATTTAAATTTGTAACAAATTTTTTGAAACACTTTTTAAGTGATTGGTATAAAATAAAATGACAAATAAAGACACTGTAACTTTTGTCACTTTTTTTCAAAACAGCTGCATCCATCCAGCATTTTGCGTCACAACAAAAAAGTGCTGCAAAATCCAGTTGAGAACAAAATGAGCTCAGCCTAATTATTAGGATTTATTGTCTGACACAGGCAGTGTAATTTGTAATTGAGTTCACTTGTGTTCAGCTACTTTAACTCTGCAATGCATGCTTGTAGTTTGATTGTTCCACCTTTACAAAATATTTAGAAAATGAAATTATGCCATTCTATTACTTTTTATTGTATGTTGGTGTACAGATAAAGTACTCTGTCTTAGGTCTTCCATAAAACTTAGGTCTAGAGATAGACATGGCCATGTAGGAAGGTGCACTTGTGTCTAATTTCTTTGTATCAAATAACTGTTTACCTCAGCAAGATTTCTTGTATCCTCTTCTAGACTTATAAAGGTCAACACATATGTTCTACGTAAAAGACAGGTTCTCTTGTCTTCCCCATTTTTAATAGCTAAGAAGAAAAATTGGGGCTTTGCCTACTCCTGTTGTATGAATTGAAACAGACTGCCTATATGTATGTCACCAGTGATTGTAACTTAATTTTTTTAACATACATCTGTACCCAAAAGTTGATGTAACTTTGGTATGTAAACAAATACCAAGCTGGGCCATTTTTGCCCCAGTGCATCCTGGGTTATGGTGATCTTCTTCCTTTTAAGGGTTCAAAATTCTACAAAAACCAAAGCTGTTTATTGTAAGTAGTTAGACATTATTATCATTAAATTCTTAATATTCATATGAATACTAATTTTATATTGGTATTAAAGATTGCCTGGTCATTAAACTTGTGACTGTTTATTTTCTCATTTTTCCAGGATGGTGTAAAATTTAAAAAGTCGTGTTTTTTGTTAATAAAAAAAAGAAACACTTTAATTCTGACCCCTCATTTAAGCTGATCAAATAGGTGACTTTTGTTTTAATCTTTAGAAATGCCACAGAAGAAATGCTCTGCCAGAAGGGAGAAACAATCTGCCAGGATGTTTACCTGTATCAGAAGAACTCCAATGAGTTTGTTTTCATGTTACTAAATCTTGGACAAGAAGCAATGGATTATACCTACCAGTGTCAGATAACAGTTAAACGAAACAATGGGGATTGCATTGAACGAGGAAATACAATCAAACTACAACAAGGTATGTAATTACAAACTACCTAACAAATACATTCATGTTACTCATTTGATGAAAAACTGCTAGCAGTATAGTAAAAAAAAAAAATGTCATATTACTTGTCAAACTTTAAGATGTACTCATTGAGACAGATATTAATTAATTTCTTAGAGGTTTGTTAAAATAGTTTTATCAGTACTTTCTGGCACATCTGGCCCTTTAAGGACATTTATTATTTTCATTTGGCTCCAACTGGTATTCATGTGACTCACTTGCTCACAATCTAACCTGACTAAACAAAAACATAAAAACTCTTTTCTCATGTGATGAAACAGATTAAGATAGTTCTTAATAGTTTCAACAGGGGTTTCGGAAACAAAAAGAGAGAAAGAAAGATAATGTTAGCTAGTGCTCAGTAGGTGCTCCTGACCCGCCCTGCTTGATGACCCTGACTAAGATGGCATTCCAGTGGAGGAACGTTCTCCACGTCCTGCTACCAACTTCTGCTTCTGCATCAGTTCTGTTGCTCTTTCTCTGTCTCTGCTGCCTTCTCCAAACCACAGATGGTCTCGGCAGATGACCGCTTACGCTGAGCCTGGTTCTGCTGGAGGTTTCTTCCTGTTAAAAGGAAGTTTTTCCTCTCTACCCAACAGGTACAGATCAGCGTAAACACAAAATATCAAACATGATAACATCATACAACCAATCCGTTTCTATGATGAATAAATCAACGTCGGCACAAGAGAGCGCTACAGCTGCAACACTGCAAGTCTCATGGACCCTCACTAAAGCTAAGAAGCCATTTGCTGATGCCGAGTTGATTAAAAAGTGTGCAATTGAAATGGCAAGTGAAGTTTTGGGTCATGATGAGAAACAGAAGAAAGAAGTGGTAGATTTGATAAAGCAGGAGCCACTCTCGGCTAATACGGCAACCAGAAGAGTGGAAGTTTTGGCAGAGGAGTGTTTTTCCCGTCTACTCACTGATCTGAAAAAAGCTGAAGCCATATCACCAGCAATAGATTCATCCTGTGACCGAACTGATATGGAACAGCTGGCTGTCTTTGTTAGATTTTTGGATGAGATGATATTTCGGGAAGAGCTGCTTTGTTTGCTTCCTCTGCTGGGGCACACAACCGGAGAAATTGTCTTAAATGAGATGAAAGAGTTCTTCGAAAAAAAAGGCCTGGATCTGAGCAAAATCTGCCAGGTGGTGACGGACGGAGCTCCGTCGATGGTCGGAAACCGCAAGGGCTTGGTGAGCAGACTCCGCCGTTAACCCGTCACTGCTGTCATTTCACTGTACCATTCACAAAACAGTGCTGTGCGCTAAACTGAGTGGAGACATGAAAGAGGTGATGGATACTGTGACAAGACTCGTTAACTTTGTTCGAGAGCGCTGTAGTCTGCAACATCGTCTTTTCAGAGCGATGCTGGAGGAAATGTCAGCTGAACACAAGGATCTTTTGCTGCATAACGATGTTTGCTGGTTGAGGCAAGGCCGTGTGTTGGTGAGGGTGTGTGACCTTCATGATGAGCTTGTATCAGTTTTGTCCAATCTGCACAGCACACAAGCCCAAGAATCTCTGGACTTTTTAAAGGACAAGAACGAGATGGCACAGCTACATTTTTTGTGTGACATCATGTCTCATCTAAATCTCCTACAGACATGGACAAAATTGTTGGTACCCTTCATTAAATAAAAGAAAAACTCATAATGGTCACAGAAATAACTTTAATCTGACAAAAGTAATAATAAATAAAAATTATATAAATGTTGACCAATGAAAGTCAGACATTGCTTTTCATCCATGCTTCAACAAATATTTAAAAAATAAATGCATGAAACAGGCCTGGACAAAAATGATGGTACCCCTAGAAAAGAATGAAAATAATGTGACCAAAGGGACATGTTAATCCAAGGTATGTCCACTAATCAGCATCCTAGGTGTCTACAATCCTGTAATCACTCAGTGGGCCTATATATAGGACTCCAGGTAGTCACTGTGTTGTTTGGTGACGTGGTGTGTACCACACTCAATATAAACCAGAGGAAGCAAAGGAAAGAGTTGTCTCAGGAGATGAGAAAGAAAATCATAGACAAGCATGTTAACTGTAAAGGCTATAAGACCATCTCCAAGCAGCTAGATGTTTCTGTGACTACAGCTGCACATGTCATTCAGTAATGTACGATCCATGGGACTGTAGCCAACCTCCCTGGGCGTGGCTGCAGGAGGAAAATTGATGACAGATCAAAGAGACGGATAATCCAAATGGTAACAAAAGAGCCTAGAAAGACTTCAAAATAGATCCAAGCTGAACTTTATGCTCAAGGGACGTCAGTGTCAGATCGGAACATCCTTCGCTGTTTGAGCCAGAGGACAAATCATTAAAAAAAAACAGACTGGAGTATGCCAAACTACATGCTGACGAGCCACAAAGCATCTGGGAGAATGTCCTGTGGACAGATGAGACAAAAATTTAACTTTTTTCCAAGGCACATCAGCTCTATGTTCACAGACGGAAAAATGAAGCATATCTAGAAAAGAACACGGTCCCTACTGTGAAACATGGGGGAGGCTCGGTTATGTTCTGGGGCTGATTTGCTGCATCTGACACAGGGTGTCTTGAATCTGTGCAGGGTACAATGAAATCTCAAGACTATCAGGGGATTCTAGAGAGAAATGTGCTGGCCAGTGTCAGAAAGCATGGTCTCAGTCGCAGGTCACGGGTCTTACAACAGGAAAATGACCCAAAACACACAGCTAAAAACACCCAAGAAGGGCTAAGAGGAAAACACTGGCCTTCTATGAGCCCTGATCTCAATCCTATTGAGCATCTTTGGAAGGAGCTGAAACGTGCTGTCTGGAAAAGGCGCCCTTCAAACCGGAAACAACTAGAACAGTTTGCTCATGAGGAGTGGGCCAAAATACCTGTTGAGAGGTGCAGAAGTCTCATTGACAGTTACAGGAATCATTTGATTGCAGTGATTTCCTCAAAAGGTTGTGCAACCAAATATTAAGTTGTGGGTACCATCATTTTTGTCCAGGCCTGTTTCATGCATTTATTTTTTAAATAATTGTGTTGAAGCATGGATGAAAAGCAATGTCTGACTTTCATTGGTAAACATTTATATAATTTTTATTTATAATTACTTCTGTCAGATTAAATTTATTTCTGTGACCATTATGAGTTTTTCTTTGATTTAATGAAGGGTACCAACAATTTTGTCCATGTCTGTAAATCTGCAACTACAAGGCAAAAAAGACACTGTTGCTTACATGTATGAGGCTGTTGAAGCTTTCCAGTCAAAGCTGGACCTTCTGGAGAGAGACATTAACGGGAGAAAGTTTCACTTTCCGCGTCTGCTTGAGCATTGTCAAACGCATGACATGCAGGAACATCCAGGAATGAAGAATTTTTTGTCCAATCTAGCAGAAAATTACAAGGAACGCACCTAAACTCTCACATGACATCCTCCTCTTCCTGAGACAGCCCTTCTCTGTTTCTTTTCTTCAATGAATACTACCAAGAGTCAGGACAGAAACAGACTTCCAATACACATCTTGGACAGTGCCTCAGGATTGTGACAACAGAATACAAGCCCGACATCAGGAATATTGCCTCATCCTGTCGCTCACACTTCCCTCACTGATTGGTGAGTAAACGCATTCATTTTTGCCTATTTGTATCCCTCAAAAAAGAGTAAATTAAATAAATGAGTGCTAAACTACTCAAAAACTTGTAACGTAATTAAATGGGCTAATGTGAACAATTAAAATAAAACCAAAGTATATTGTTTACCACAATAAAAGTTTTTTACAGCTAGATATTAATTTGTATACAGTGGTCCCTCATTTATCGTGGGGCTTAAGTTCTAAAAAATAAGCCGCCACAGGCAAAATTTGCGAAGTATTCATATTTATTTCTTTTTTAGTTATAAATGTTTTAAGGCTGTAAAACCCCTTGCCACACACTTTATACACGTTTCTCAGACATAAACTAACATTTACTCATAGTTCTCACTAGTTTAAATACTTTTAAAGTTCAGTAGATGTAAACATAAAAGGATTAAAATACCGCGGTTTCTTCATCCGCGCGCCACTCGGGTGTGTCTTTTTCCACTGAAGGCCTCGGCGCAGACGTCTGTTTCCGTGTGAGGAACAAACTTTTGGGTAGTTGTTTGCGCTGTTTCTATCTTCTGAATGAGAAGATTGTTATAAACAGACCTGTTAAATTTGGCCAGTGCAGGAGACAGGACATAGAGGAGATTGACAATGGCCTCCAATCATTTAGGACGCGGAACACAATGCGCGTTATTACGCTGGAGAAAGCATGCAAAATTATACTATAAGAATATTAGTGAAACAGCGTGGCTGCGAAAGGTGAACCGCATTATAGCGCACACATTTTAAACATGCTTAATGATATTTTGTGTTTTTATGTTTTATCTCATTTAAAAAAAAGTACAAACTGTTAATCTCTTTCTTTCTTTCTGTCTTCCTTCCTTTCTCTCCAAGTGTGTGTGAGTCTGTTTGCTGGATCTTATGTCCTTCAATCTGACTGTTTTCACACAGTCTCACTCTGCTCTTCTGTCTTTGGACAGCTGAAAGGAATTTGGACATTTTGCTATTAAACAATTAGTGCCAATATTACTGATATTGGTATGTAGAAACACTTCAGGTCTGTGTAGAAAGGTTATCAGTAATCTTCACCTAAGGATACTATGTTTTCCCCTCATGTGCACCACTGTAGTGCTGTTGTTTTTTGTTAGTGATCAAACTGATCTTATTATGTTGATCAAAATATTCTCCAGGAGTATTCAAATAAAATAGTTGATATTCAACTTTTCTTTTTCAAGTATGCATTTTTTTCACTTTTCTGCTTCTTAAGACGGCCACTGAGTACTACTATAACTGCTACTACACCCAACTACAATTTGTACTACTAATCATTACAAATTTCTAATTAAAACTGGAAAAAAAATATCTAGGATCAATGGTCCAATGAAAAACAAACATACAATTTGGCCCTCGACGTGCCAAGCTTGACATAATTTGGCCCTCTATGAGAACTAATTGGGGAACCCTGCTGTAGGGGAATGCCATACTGCTGATAACCAGGGGCCGTGTGTAGTCCAATTTTGGGTGTTAAAAGATTCCTTTCTTAACTTGATTTTGAAGTGCCTCATGGAATGACTTAAATGGGAAAACGATTGATGATGATGATGATGATTGTGATGATGATGAAGGTGTGTTGATATCTCTTGTTGACTTTTCTGTTGGCTTTGTTCATTTCTAGTAAATAGGTGCTTCGCTTCACTGAAGATTTTAAATTTCTTTATAAATTTAATTGAGAGTTCAGCACAGAAAGACTGCAGGAACTTATAAATAAGTGTATTCTGCTGAACTCGGTTTGAGCCACAGTGATTAAGTCAGAAACAAGAAGCTATGACTTGAGGCAATTCAGTTTTAGTAATAAATTTAGCATTAAATTCAAGTCATTTATTAGAATTTCAGATTGTCTTAGAGAAATATCAGCAGTCCCGGCATGAACAAACAGTTTCTCTACCCTTGGGTTTTTCTTAATGATTGATGGAATTCTCTCAGAGATTTCTTTCACTGCCATATGTAGGAAATTAATGACATCAGTGTTGTGGCATAAGTGTTCAGTACCTTTGACTGATCCATCATGAATAACAAGCAGTCTCCCGCTGGGCTTTTTCTTTCTCAGTTTTGTGTAGCTTGTTTTATTTTGGCGATCTTGTTCAGCAGCTAGCGGTTTCAGGTAGGGGGCTGAGAAGCGCAAATTTGTTTTTCAAGGAGATTATCGGAGTTCCTGGTGGATTCACATCTCCTGTTTTCAGTCGGGATTTCCCTCGACGTTCCTTTTTTGTCTTGGGTGTCTCGCATCTGAGCGGAGGCCAAGGCTCAGATGAGTGGGGAGTTCTTCACGATAGACGGCATCTGTTTGGAGGGGTCACATTCTGCGTAGCTGGCACCGGACTGCCAGGTTGCAGATTTCTGTCTGCCATCGGCAGAGTTGTTTTATTTTGTGCTCTCTTCTCAAGGCAATTGTTCACAGAGTATACGCAACAACGTACCTGACTTTGCATCTGACACAGCAGCAACAGCTGTGCTAACTCAAGGTGATTTTTATTAGTCGACCAATCACAAATGTACACACCCACATTACTCGTCACGTGCCATTTCATTAATAATAATAAATCAATAAAGAAAATAAAAAGGAACAAAATACACATTTGTGACTTTAACAAAACATAATGCACATTGAGAGCACACTGGTAACACCCCCACTTGCTCTCACATTGTTAACATAGAATACGTCACATCATTCTCCAAAAATAAATGCATCAAAATTAATCAATTTACACTTAGTTGCAGGCTTTGTCAAAACATCTGCCACCATCTCATTAGTGAGACAATACACCAATGTAATGTCACCATTATTTACAGAAGACCTGATAAAATGATACTTGATGTCTACATGTTTGCATCTTTGCCTGCTCACGGGATTCTTTGCTAAGGCGATCGTACCTTGGTTATCTTCATATACTATAGGTGGTGAGTACTGACATGTATCAATATTTTCCAACAGCTGTTTAAGGTAGAGACACTCCTGTATGGTTGTGGCTAAGGCTATATACTCTGCCTCACAGGTAGACAGTGCAACAGTTGGCTGTTTCTTTGTTTTCCATGAAATTAAAGCTCCACATTCAGTTAGACTTACACAGTAGCCAGTTGTACTACGTCTATCATTACTAGCCGCCCAGTCTGCATCACTGTATGCTCTTATTCCCAGTGTCTCACTACATTTTCTGTAACACAGCTCTTTGTCAAGTGTACCTTTAAGGTATCTCAATACATGTTTAACTGTGGACCATTGCTCAACAGTTGGCTCTGTGAAATATTGTGACAGCTTACTTACAACAAAACTTATATCAGGTCTTGTACAGATTGTCAGATATACGAGGCTTCCAACTGCCTCTCTATATTTTTTCACATCAATCATCTTTTCAGCATCATTATTAACAAAGCTAGTCTGAGTCTGTTGCTCAACATGGGTCTTAGAAAGAAACTTAACTAACCTGTGCTTTTGTATTTTCCTGCTGTCAGAGAAATAGACTATGTACGCTGGACTGCTTTTATCATAACCAATAAAAACACCTCTTTCACTTCTTGGATCCAGCTTTCTTTTATCTTGTTTATAAATGAAACATTCTGAACCAAACTTTTGCATCCTGGCAAGATTGGGCCGTCTCCCTGTCAGCATCTGAACTGGTGTATGTTTGGTGCGATTGTTAAAACACCTGTTCCTGATTATAGCTGCAGTCTGCACTGCATAAGGCCACAAACTTTTAGGTAACTCACTCTCTATCAGCATACACATGTCAAATTGCCATGTCAAAAAGTGTACGCCAATTTCGTTCTGCTGTACCATTTTGATGGGGAGAATATGGCGCAGAAGTCTCATGTTTAATACTGTTTTTAACTAACAGAGTTGTGTAATTCTTAGCAGTAAACTCAGTACCATTGTCTGATCGAATACGCTGAATTTTACCATATGGGGCCGTATCGGCAAGAAACCTCTCAGTTGCTTGTAGTGTGTCACTTTTACTTTTAAGACAATACACAAACACAGCACTGGAAAAATCATCAGTAAATGACAAAACATATTTATACCCCTCTCTGGACTCTGGGTGAATTGGACCGGCTAAATCTGTGTGCACGAGCTCTAGAGGCCTTTTAGCTCTCACATCAGGCTTTTTGTTTCTGGTCTGTGTAAACTTGCCTCGGGTGCACACTTCACAAGTTGCAGGTTTGTTTGTTGAACCTTTAATTTTCATGCCATCAACAACACCTTCTGATTTCTGCACATCATCAAAATTACAGTGTCCCAGTATCTCATGCCATGTCTTTAAATCATAACACCCATTCACTTGGTCATCACATCCATCAGGTACTGTATGCAAGTAATATAGTCTATCATGTATACGAATAGGAAATTCTGTACCGTCTTTGTGTACCAAAATGTCCTCACCTTTCTTGAATGTCACGCTTGCTCCGTTGGAGACCGCTGCTTGCACCGAAAATATGTCCTGTGGGTATGAGGGAATGTACAGCGCCCGTCTCAACAGTGTTTTGAGGCAGCGTCCCCGACTGTCCATCAAACATACCTCAGCGTCACCTCTGCGCTCTGCTACTCCCTTACACCTTGTGCCGTCAGCGAGCTCCATGCAATGAGTCTCGGCCTGGAACTCCTCATCAAACCTCTTGAACTTGGAGATGTCGGTGACGATATGCGAGGTTGCCCCGCAGTCGACCATCAGGCCCCTCACGTCGACACCCTGGTTGCTCGGCTGGGATCCTGCTGCTCCATCTGTCACCCGGAAAACGTACTCGTCGGTCACGTCCTCGGTGGCTCTCCATGTTGCGTCTTGGCGCCGTCTCCTCCTACAGGTTACGTCGCGATGAGTGTTGCTCTTGCAGTAGCTACACCACAATTTGCGCTGACATGCGCGGGAAATGTGTCCCTTCATGCCGCATCTGTAACACACCAAGTCTGCTGCAGCCCGTTCCGCTCCACGTTCAGCTGAGCCGGCACTGGTGGGTCTCGCAGGCCTCTGTCTTGTCCGCACAGCCATTACATTGTCCTCTGCAGCTGGAGCACGCATCTTTTCGATGTCCTCGTAGCTCCGAAGCTTTGTTTTAAATTCAGCAAACATTATGCTGTCATCCGTTTGCGTTATATGGATGGCAAACTGTTTAAAAGTCTCAGGAAGCCCCTTTAAAACCATAGCCACCAGCAGTCCGTCACTCAAAGTCTCTCCAGCACTTTGTAAAGCCGTGATTGCAGTTTCAGCACGAATAACATATTCTGTTACACTCTCGCTGCTTGATTTTTGAAGCGAGGTCAACTCAGTATACAGGCTTATTACTCGTGGCTTTCCTTTACCTGCGTAATAGTCTCTCAAAATCTTTAGCGCTGCGCGCCCATTGTCGGCTGCTTCTCGCATTACAAGCGACAAACTCTTGTCGTCCAAGAACTGGATTAATTCCGCATATGCCTCGGCATTTGAGGTCTCTTCTTCCGGCGTCTCCTCGCCCGCTGGTTCCGTAGTAATGATCTCTTTCAGGCCTTGCAGCCGGAGGTGACCCAAAAACTTAACCTCCCAAAGTTCGTAATTCTTTTCATCCCCGTCGAACAGTAGCCGCGACCAGCGGCCGCTATGTTCGGTTTTTCTAGCGTGAGGCCCACTCATGGCTCAACTTCAACACGCTAAAACAAACGATTGACTTTGTCTTACTGGGCCCATAACCTGTTCACAGAGTATACGCAACAACGTATCTGACTTTGCATCTCACACAGCAGCAACAGCTGTGCTCACTCAAGGTGATTTTTATTAGTCGACCAATCACGAATGTACACACCCACATTACTCGTCACGTGCCATTTCATTAATAATAATAAATCAATAAAGAACATAAAAAGAACAAAATACACATTGTGACTTTAAAAAAAACATAATGCACAATGAAATAAATGATTACTTGCAATGAATCTTCATTTCCATATCATGCACTGTTTGTAATCATTCGTTTTGGCATGGCCAGTTTCGGCAGAGCAAAGAGTCATTTTTTTTATCCTCAGTCCTTTATAAAGTAGTCAAAAGAGAGGAGATCAGACTAGTATTGTAGTCCAAAAAGAGGAAATCCGATTGGTATTAGGTAGTGTGTATAAACTTACTAACAGAAAAAACTTAAAATAAAGAAATAAAAGGAAATAAAAAAGGGAAATAAAAGCATAGCAGCATAGCAAGGCAGAAGCAGCAGGGAAGAGCGGGAGGGAGAAAAGAAAAAAACACATCCTTTCTCCCCGAGTGTCAGGGCAGAATAATATTAACATACAAAAATGAGTAGGGTTCCCTGCTCCGCTGGACCAGGTGAAGAGGTCGTGCCATGCATGGCCTGTCCTGCCTGCACCTTTGGCTGAAAAACCCTAATAATCCTTCTTATAAGTCGTTACATTAGATCTAACTGCAGCTGCACAAATAATGGGACCACATGCGATTTCTGTGTCATCAGAGTTAAAAACTTATTTAATAACATTTACAATATTCTAAAATAAATCAACTTCTAAGTTCTATTCACATGTGTCTTTGGTCTGTCTTGTTTGGTTTCAGGTGAAAAAGAGCCTCTTTCTGGGGAGCCTGCTGAAGTTCATTGGACTGAGATCTCATGGATTCTGATTGGTCTCTTTAGCCTGATGTTCCTGTACAGCTGTGTGATCACCTGCCTCTACATCAGAAAGACAGTGAACATCTTGGTAACTTACTTACTGGCTGATTCTGACATTTCCAGCAAAAAATGTAGGACATTCTTGCGGAAGGAAGCAGCTCTAACACCCTTTCCATCAAGGAGGCTGTTAATTATTGTATTAATAACCCCCCCATATACACAAAAAAATTATGATTTCTCCATTTACAGTATCAAAGCTGTGTTTGAAATAAAAGTAAAAAAATAATTCTGACTTTCACACATTTTAAACTCCAACTACACTTTTAACTCTACATTGTAGGACTCTGTTTTTTTTTCTAAATGTAATTGCCTTGAATGCAGATGTGCCTCAAGACTTTCATTTTCTGTGCTGTAGGAAGAATTTCAAATGCAGAGTCCCTTCAAAACATCATGAAACATCAAGTCAGTTGTTTTGCACGCTGTAACAGATCCCACAGACAAATGTCAGAGAGGAGAAACTGATTCATTACACACTTTTTGACTTCCTTTTCAACCTACACCTTTCAATTTCAGCAAATTGATGGAATTCAAAGAAATTGAAGTTGAAATCTA
Organism: Apricaphanius iberus; assembly: GCA_028564705.1. Lineage (NCBI taxonomy): Eukaryota > Metazoa > Chordata > Actinopteri > Cyprinodontiformes > Aphaniidae > Apricaphanius > Apricaphanius iberus. Next base: position 17,871 of record JAPXFQ010000474.1, on the reverse strand, counting down.
AGTAGAGATCATTTGAAACTGATTTTCAGTTCCCATATAAAAACATGTCGCACCCCACTTTTTTAGCTTCTTATTTACACTAAGTTAACATGATGCATGTTGGTACAGTGATGCCTTTGCATTCACTTCTTAGCAGTGAGTACTTCTATAAGTTCATATTTAATTTTTGCTCTGAAAGTAAACCCCCAACCCAAAATTAAAAAGACAGGAAACAGAAGTAGGGCAGGACAGGAACAAAAAAAATTTCTGTAAGTAAATGCCTAAACCACTGGGGGTGTTAAAAGTAAAGAAGAAGGAAGTATGTGGCTAGTCATTCACAGGTGTCGGTCCGCTAGTCTCCGTTCAAAGTTTCTAACTGGCAATCAAAAAGGGTATAGTTTCAAAACAAGTATGTAAAAATGGCAGCTCAATGATGAAAACCTCTATCCACATGTTTTCACACAAACCAGCTTAATATGCTGCAGTACATATGTCAGGCCTACTGGTGGTGCTATGACTCTGCCAGAGAAACAGAAATAAACACTGAACATTCACAGTCAACCCAGACATGACAAATCCAGCTCCAAATGACAGCTTTATTCAAAAGCATATGGTGTCTCTGTTTCTCTGGATCCAATTTTTGCTGTTGGTGATGGAGAAGGCAATGTTTTCATTACCACTGTAAAGGCAATGACTTAACCGATGAACCATTGGTAAAACAGCTGGATTCAGACCAAGCCAAGGCACCCTTCATACTTTTGTGCAGGTTGTGACTTAAAGCTGGGGTACCTGACCCTGTTCTATAATATAAAATAGTTAATCTCTCAGAATTGATATTTCCTATAAGTCTCTCCTCTGGCCTCTGTAAAACAAAGCATTTAGGTGAGCTTAGGGCATTTACCAATGGATTGCATATCTACAAAAGTAAGCTGTCAATCAAGGAAATGCGCCCCAGTCACAAGTGTGCTCTACAGGGTGATGGGCTAGACAAACGGGAGGCAACTTTGCCTCTCCAATATAAATCTTCAATAGGACATGTGTGACAAAGCGATAATTGAGAGTCTCCCTCCTACTAAGCGAGACATGAAAATCACGCGTGTTCAATTTTGAGGTTGTGTGTGAATTGTGCACATGCAAGCCTGTGAAGCGATACCAGAAAGTTCAACTTTTCATCGCTGTCAACGAGGACCAATCATTGACTGACCAATAAGCTGACAGGATGCTACTCAGTCATCTCCAGGAAAACATGGAGGAAAATTAAATACTCACCTAGTGTGATTTCCCAGAGCTTTACAATATTTCCACAAAAGACTATAGAATAAAATCAGTCCTGATGTTCCTTACTTAATCATAACAAGGAAAGGCAAGGTCAGGCAATTTATTTATACAGCACACTTTCAACACAAGGCAATTCAAGGTGCTGTACATGATTACAAAAATGTGAAAATTAAAACTAAAAGAAAGCATAAACGAACATTTGTAAAAGAAAGGCATTTAACGTTCGATTAATTAAAAAAAAATAATTTAGAATAAAAACATTTAATAATAGTATCAGTAAAATTTAATAATAGTGTCAGTTACTCATAAGCAAGTCTAAATAGGTATTTTTTTATTTTAGATTTAAAAGGGTTCATTGTCTCTGCAGCTTTGCATTCATCTGGTAGTTTGTTCCAGATATGAGGAGCATAGAAACTAAAAGCTGCTTCCGCATGTTTGGTTCTGGTTCTGGGGACGATCAGTAAACTATAGCTGGAGGACCTCAGTGATCTGGATGGTTTGTACCGTGATAACTGATCTCTAATGTACTCTGGTGCTAACCCATTCAATGATTTATAAACTAATAAAAGCACTTTGAAGTCTATTCTCTGAGCTACAGGGAGCCAGTGGAAGGACTTTAGAACTGGGGTGATGTGTTCTACTTTTCTGGTTCTACTAAGAACACAAGAAACATAGCATAGCATTCACTGTTTGTTTTCCTTGTTGATAATATGGGACCAACCCAATCTCATTTTTTCCAATTATTATATAGCAACATCAAAAGTAAGATTTACCTTAACTCCAGCAAAATCTTGTGATACTTTGATACCCCAAAATTCCCTCCAATCTGGTTTTCAAAGCGGTTACAATGAGATTAGCTGATGGCGGCCATTTGCTTCCTCCCGTGTGCCCTCAGTTAGCATAGCCCACCAACAAAGAAGAAGCCAAAGGGCTTTGGTTTAAAAAAACAAAAAAACATCCTTTCTTCAGAAAACTCCATAGTAAATATTGGGTCGATGCTGTGATGCCCTCTCCGTTGACTCTGCTATCCTTAGCTGTTGCTATTGATTCTTAAATAATCATTTTTCATAAATATACAGAATCGTAAAAGAAGTTTAATTCTTTCTTTAAATTATGCATTAGCAGAATTAATTTTTAAGGTTGATTTTTCACTAGAAAATAAATGTATTATACATGTTAGTGATTCTGTCACATATTTCTTATTCACGGCTACATCTAAATAAACCACTTTTGTGCCTTTGTGTTACAGGAAAAAAGCAGAGCTAATGAGAACTCCACCTATGTAATAATGAAACCTCCCACTCAGAGGAATGACTATAGCGACACTTACCAAATGGAAATGTCTTAAGTTGAGCGTTGGCGCGGAGCTTGTCTGAGGGCCTGCTGAAGTCCAGCTACTGTTTATTTTTCAGTTTTTATAATTGTGTACTACAGAAAATAACCAGCAGGTTAAGCCAAAGACTGACTACAGGGATTGTGCATATTCACACCAAAAGATTATCCAGAACATGAATCTGAAATATTTCCAGGTGAAATATACCTGGTCAAGATGATTTCAAACTGCTTGGTGATGAATTCCATGTAAATAAAGGTTCAAGTAGCTGTTAGATTTGTGCTTGACTTAAACCTCTTTTGTTTGTAAGACACTGAATAACAGACATTATAATCGTAAATATCACAAAAAACAATTTCATGTTATTGCTTGCACTTGATGGAGCCTCAGCTAAAATTTTTTTACATAAATGAAAGCCTTCTGAGGACTTTTATCATTACAATGCTCATTATTTGTATTTTTTTATTGTTCACTTGTGTTATTGTTATAATTTGTCACTTTTTTCAATAAAACATAGATGACCACTGATGTTTTCTTATTGGAAATCCCATGTTTTAATTTGTTGAACATATGGTCAAAGTCCAGGGAATTGTTAAATATTAAGGATTAAGGAAAATGTTTTGATTCACTTTTACTAGCCACACAAAAGCCCAATTACTGTCAGAACTGTGGAATCAAAAAATCACCCTAATAGGACTGGTCTTTCGGCAGATAACAGTTACTGAAATATCTCAGTCTGAAATGAGCAGATCACCGACTCATGCAGGAGGTCACAAAAATCCCAGAACAACATTCAAAGCCCTACAGGCCATTCTGGGTTTACTCCAGTACTTCTCAAACAGTTGAGTTGTGGGATGTTTTAGTGTTATGGTGCGTTCACACCACACCAGACATCAGAATCAGAAAAGGTCCAGAAATAGTCCATTAGTAAATTGCTGTGGTTCTTTATGCAAACATACAAAAAAGACAAGCACTTAAACAAGAATAAAAATAACATGTGCTAGACAGATTGATTTACACACAAGTGCAGGTAATGATCAGTGCAAATCAGACAGGTGCAGAAAAACACAATATGGGTCATGTGACTGATACAGAGCAGGTGGTGGGAACGGCTTTAGTTTTATTGTTCATGAGTCCGACAGCAGAGGGGGAAGAAACTGTTCTTATAATGAGAGGTTCTGGTCCGAATGGACTGGGAAGGGTTAGCTGTGATCCGATCTGCATGCCCCCTAGTGTCCTTGAGATGTACAGGTCCTGTAGAGATGAGAGTCTTTAGCCAATTCTCTGTCTTCTCATACCCCCAGACGGTCGTGGCAGATGACTGCTTGTACTGAGCGAGGTTCTGCCGGATGTTTCTTCTTGTTAAATGGGAGTTTTTTCCTCTCCACTGTCGCTACATGCTTGCTCAGTATGAGGGATTGCTGGGGAATTGCTGTGGTTGGAGTCTGCATGATCCGGGCAAAACCTCACGTCGATGACTCAATGCAATCTACTGGGATTCCCTACAAAGAAAACGTTTAAATGATGGGAATGTTGGTATAATTGTATTGAAACGACTTTCGTTGTAAAGTGCCTTGAGATGACATTTTTTGTGAATTGGCGCTATATAAAGAAAAGTGAACTGAATTGAATCACCTTCTCAGAAGAGCGCACAACACGCTGCAGTCTCTGTTTTTCCCTGATGGTGAATTGCATCATCACCTGTATTGGCAACTTGAATTTCTTCAGCTGCCTCATGAAGTACATCCTCTACTGGGCCTTCTTTATAACTGAGGTGATTGGTGGGCTACTACTTGAGGGTCAGCGTCTGGAGCAGCAAGATTACATGTAAAGTCTGGTTGAATCCGTCAACAGTCTCTGTAGCACTTTGTATGCGTTGGCTGCATCAATTTTTCAAGCTTTTCCTGCATTTCAAGCTGCAAACCAGCAAACGCAAGCAACACAGAAGTTTGGCCAGCTGAACTTTTGACGCTCTTAACACTCTTGACTCAGTGCACCAACCAGTCAGAGCATCTCACTGTCGTGACGTGGCCCGAGATCAATGTTGTCAAGCCAACCACGATCCGCTAGTGTTTAAAACATCCGCCAGAGAAAGGCCCACCCACGCGCTTTGCAAGCTTCAACCTAAACATGTATAGACGTCAAACTTCATGCGTTGTGAGCATTGTTTGATGCTGACAAAGAGTGCAGTGTGAACGCACCATTAGTGTCTTTATTAATGCTTGAACAATAAACAAGCTTCCAGTGACTAGGTGGCAGCAAGACTCAAACTACAAGAGGCTGCCTTTTTAACCCAATGGAAGTAATAAGTGATAGAGACAAACCAGTGGCCGAATTAGCAAAATTACAAAATACAGTGTGAGGGTAAGATACCACCTTTCCTATCTCTGACTGTTCAAAAGAGCTGACATAATGATATAGCAGCACAGTGTCTGGTCTAAATTGTGGGCCAAATCTGGTCCTTCATAGCAATTTATGAGGCCTTGTAAACGTTAGAAGACCATATAGAAAGAAGCTTTAAGTTATGTTTATACACACCAGTGAAATCAAATCAGTGTTTACTTGAACAGTCCTAAATATGATTATAATGATCGCCTATTATTTAATTTTAAGAAGTACTTGTTGAATGTAGGGACAGATAGTCTTAACTAGTATTTTACATATTTATATAGATTCAGCAATGCTTTCTAGCACAACCGGCCCTTTCAAGCTGTTCAGGAGCTGGATATGACCCAAAATGGAAATGAATTTGACACCTCTGGATGACCATGGATTTGAAACATTTTCGGGTCGAATTTACCTGGTCAAGATGTTTTCAAACTGTTTATTGATAAATGTCATGTAAATAGTTTAAAGTAACTTTTAGAGAATTTTATGTTTGGATGGAAATATTTGACTTAAAACTCCTCTGTGTCCAAGTCTGTGAATAAAGAACATAAAAGCCAGTCATCCCCCTCCCCCCATTGTTGCCTCGCTAAGAAATTGTAGATTCGGTTTATCTGCACACATTATCAAATCAAATCAAATCAAACTTTATTTATAAAGCGCTTTTCAAACAAAGAAAGTTACTCAAAGTGCTTTACAGATTTAAAATAACCCCACAACCCCCCCTTCAAAAATAAAATCATCAATGCAAATACAACCCCCTCCCAACCCAACCCATCAGCCATACTCACACACACACAGAAGCTACAAAAAGCTGGCTGAGTACAGATGAGCCAGGAAATGCCATCATGGGAGCCATCTGCATCAGCAGCAGCAGATCAACAGCAGCAGCCAAGGCCCCGAACCAGGGCGCCCAGAGGAGGGAGGGCTGGTACCCCCACCTCCACCCAAGCGCTACCTGGGGGGCACCCAGGCAGCCACAGCCGACCACCGCCCCCGATGCAGGGGGCCCCCCAGAGAGGAAACACTGGCAAGAAAGATTAAAATACATTAAAATATAAAGTTAATAAAATATAAAGTATATAAAGTATAAAACAATAAGTGTAAAACAAATAATAAAAATGCAAAGCAGATTAATAAATAGTTAAAAGCTGAACTAAAAATTAAATCAGGTAAAACATGCTGAGCGATTAAAAATATATTAATAAATAATAATTAGTTAAAGGCTAAGTTAAAAAGGTGAGTCTTGAGTCTGCTCTTAAAAACATTAATGTTCTCTGCGGCCCTGAGGTCCTCTGGCAGCCTGTTCCAGAGGTGAGGGCCATAATAATGGAAAGACGCCTCACCATGAGTCTGTGACCTGACTTTGGGGATGATAAGGAGACGGCTGCCAGAGGAGCGCAGAGACCGCGAGGGTTCATACGGTAAAAGCATTTCTGACAGATACGAAGGCCCAAGACCATTAAGACACTTAAAGACAATTAAAAGAACCTTAAAATCGATCCTAAAACATAGGGGGAGCCAATGCAGTGATTCTAAGACCGGTGTAATGTGCTCCCGCCTCCTAGTCTTCATCAGGACACGAGCTGCTGAATTCTGTAGAAGCTGTAAACATGAGGTAGTCTTTTTGGGAAGACCAGAAAGCAGGGCATTACAATAATCAATTCTACTGGTGATAAAAGCATGCATTAGCGTCTCCGTATTGCCCCGAGAGAGAATGGGGCGGACTCTGGCGATGTTCTTTAGGTGATAAAAACCTATTTTGGTGATGTTTTTAATGTGAGGGATAAAAGTCAGCTCAGAGTCAAAAATCACACCCAGGTTCTTCACTTGTAAAGAAGAATTAAAAGACAATGATTGTAGTTTTGGTAAAAGTTTCTCTCTCTTAGCCTCAGGACCGATAACTAAAACCTCAGTTTTTTCCTGGTTGAGCTGGAGAAAGTTTTATGCCATCCAGGATTTAATTTCTAAAATGCAGTTAAAAAGTGCATGCATTGGCCATCAGGAGACATGGAGATGTACAACTGTGTATCATCAGCATAACTGTGAAAGTTAACTCCATGTCTCCTGATAACACTGCCAAGAGGGAGCATATACAGGTTAAAAAGCACTGGGCCTAAAACTGAACCCTGGGGAACACCACAAGTGATCTTATGGACCTTAGAGGAACAGGTATCTAAACTTACCGTAAAAGTCCTGTCTGTGAGGTAGGATGTGAACCATTTGTGAACAGTACCAGAGAGGCCGATCTGTTTTAAACGAGTTGAAAGAATAGTGTGGTCTACTGTATCAAAGGCAGCGCTTAGATCCATAAGAACCAACACTGTCACCTTTTTAGCATCATAGTTTAATCTAAAATCATTTAAAATCTTTAAAAGCGCCGTCTCTGTGCTGTGGTTCATCCTAAAACCAGACTGAAATTTCTCTAGGACATTATGAGCGTTAATAAAATCATTAAGTTGAATAAAAACAAGTTTTTCTAAAACTTTGCTTAAAAATGGTAAGTTAGATACTGGTCGGTAGTTGTTTAAATCATTAAAATATAAATTGCTCTTCTTCAGCAGGGGCCTCACTACCGCCGCTTTAAAGGCAGCAGGAAAAACCCCCGTCTGAAGGGAGCAATTCATAAACTTTAAAATCTCATCTTTAAAAGAACCATAAAATTGCTTAAAAAACCTGGTGGGAATCGGGTCCAAAGCGCTTGTGGTGGGCCTCACTGAGGAGAAAACTTTATCAAGGGTCCCAGCTTCTACCAGGACAAAACTGTCCAGTGTTTCCTCTGGTGAAGGCAGACTCTCTGATTTGTCTAAAACCATGTTTGCTTGAGAGGATAAAATATTACATCTGATGGTGTCTACCTTCCCTCTGAAGTGGTCTGCATACTCCTCACAGAGACTGTTTGAGGGGGTTTTCGGAAAAGTATTAGAATTATGATGTAAAATGTTGTCAATGGTGGAAAACAGAATTTTGGGATTATTTTTATGTTCTGAGATGATTCTGGAAAAGTATGTATTTCTGGAATATCTTAAAGCGTTATTATATAATCTGAGATGTTCTATGTATATCTGATGATTTATTGTGATTTTATTTTTCCTCCATTTCCTTTCTGCCACCCTGCAGCTCCTCTTTAATTTTCTAATAGCTGCATTTCTCCACGGTACTGTACGTTTTGAATGAGGGTTTATAACTTTAATTGGAGCCAGCAGGTCGAGAGCAGATTGAAGCCTACTGTTAAAATCATTAACAATAAAATCACAGGGGGCAGGTAAAGGTATAGGAGGAAATTTTTTAAAAACTTCAAGAAAACCTGCAGCCACTTCAGGGGTTAGATGACGCTTCCTGACAGTTCTCACAGAGGTCCCTGATTGGATAAAACTGGTGATAAGTATAGTCAGGAGACGAAAATACTCCAATCAGACCAACAGAAAAGGTAGTAAGGAGATTTTATAACAGTATGGGAGGTATAATATGAAAGATAATATTTTGGTGACCTTAAACATCACTGTTACAAATTATATTTTAAAGTACTGTCCCGAATATAGGACAAGTTTTTTTCCCATTGAAAATACTGTAAAAATGTGGGGTCATCTAATAATCTGGGTCTAACTATTGACACATCCTGATGGTTGTCTGGCGTCATTACATGGCCGCAACAGCAGAGGTGATCTCATTGTGGCTGGTGTCACCAAAGGGAAAAGCCGCAGTCCGGAACAGAGCTGATCAAAAGTTAAATCGACAAACTGACGCAGAGTTATGATGCTAACTTTAAGATGATGGTGGTCAATGCAGCAGAGTTGTCAAATGACTGCCAGTCAGCCATATCTAATGCATTGGATGGTGAGGGAGGATGAAGTTCTGTGGGAGGAGACGGGAGGATCACAGCATGAGAGTGACAGTGAGTACAACAGGCAGAGGACATCTGTGAGTAAAAGCTTCGTGCAGACTTTAATCTGTAATGTGACTTTTGATTTTACATGTAGTGAGCAAAGTTCTGTCAGTTTGTAGAAATGTGGGGCCGTCCTCTTGTTCAGAGGCACCGATTTACATGTCCGTCGGGGGTGTTACCCCCAAGAATACAGCAGTAGCAGGCTATACATTTCACTCAATGCTAGTTACTCCAACCTGAATACAGTGATCGCTGACTATAATGCGACTTACCTTTCGCAGCCTCGCTATTTTACAGGTTTTTTATTTTACAATGTTTAATGCTTTCTTTACAGCATACTAAGACGCATTGTGTTCTGCATCTTGATTTATTGGAGGCAAATGTGAATGTCCTCTGTGTCATGTCTCCTGCACTTGAGGAAAAAATTGATCAGGTCTGGTTATAGGAATCTTCTCGCCTATAAGACAAAACAGCTCAAAAAACTACCTATAACTAGTGATCCTCACTTGGGAAAAGCCACTTGAACTGGGTATGGCATGGTATTGGGGCTAAAATTAAGACTACTTCCCTGCCACAGGAGCTTATATCCGTTTCAAAGCCGGCAACTGATCTGACTATTGATAGGCCAGGATCTGTACATCATAGACCGGCATCAGCAACTGATACGTTGGAGGTAGCAGGGAAAAACCAGAGTCCTCACTTGTGTTTACATTGGAGATGCTGCCTACTGGCATGCCAAAGCTGGCCACCCACTGGGTTTTCAACTCCCTCAGCTGTTAGCCTGGATTGGCTAGCAATACTATTGGCTAGGCTGTCAGTTAGCTTGCTGAAGCTAGCAACCCACGGCATAATTTCTTCTTTTGTCGGCTGACCAACAACTTGAGGTGCACTACTGCCACCTTCTGGACCAAAGTGTGCACCTGAATAGTTTTATTTCCTTTATTTTTAAGTAAATGTGGCTCATAAAAACCAAAATATTATCTTTCATATTATACCCCCCATACTGTTATAAAATCTCCTTAATACCTTTTCTGTTGGTCTGATTGGAGTATTTTCGTCTCCTGACTATACTTATCACAGTTTCCTCTTGCTCCTCCAAATGAAAAAAATAACAACACATAATTCCCTGTCCCAGTTTGTTAAATTAAGGTCCTCTGTATTGAGTTGTAGGATTTATATTATGGCTACATGTATCTAATAAACATATTCACCTCTATTCACATTAATGTCCTTTGAGGATAAAAAAAAAAAGGGTTTAATGTCACTTCTGTCTGTCTTTTCGAGTGGTTGTTGGGATTCTGTGTCTGAGGGCTGGAGGCTTGCTCTGTTTGTGTTTGTGTCTTCACTCACCTTCTCTGCAGGGGCGTGGCAGGCTGCTGACAGGCTGCTGACAGTCTGCTGGCAGCTCATTGGTGCTTGTTAGCTCCAGCATACAAAAGAGGAGCGGAGACTGCAAGCTGGCGCTAGATGATTGTGCTACAGAGCGTGGTGACAAGTAGTGATGGGAAATATGAAGCCCCATAAATCTATGGGGCGTTCTAACACATTGCTTCACTAAATGGCTCACTACTGGAGGCATCACTTAAATGGTTCAAAATACTGCCATCTGCTGTATAAATAAATGTATTGCAGGATATGCCATATCCTGTCAATAAACCACAAATCCACACACACACACACATATATATATATATATATAATTTTTAGAACTTTAATTCCAATAAAAATATCACACAAACTCATGGTTGGTTTTACTCGTTTTTATTTCAAAAACAACAGTTTTTTCCAATGTTTTGGGGTTGAGCCGGTTCCTTTTCTTGGACAGTATTTCTCCAGCCTTGGAAAAAATTCTTTCACATGGCACCGACGACGCAGGGGAGCATAAGAAAATAGTTGCTAATTTATTCAAGTTTGGATATAACCTTTTGGTTTTGCTCCAGTACAGCAACGGATCGTCAGTTCTTAGAATTTTCTGTTCAGCAAGATAGCGGTCCGCTTCTATTGTAGCATCTGCCACCACACTTGAGCTGCTTCTGCTGCTGAGGATACTTTGGTCCAGCAATTGCCAAAGTCCACCTAATAAGAGTAAAACAAGTTAGTTTGCAAAGCTACATCCAAAGTTAGAACACAATGATCTGCTTACTTACCTGAGTTTGCAGACAGATCCAGAGGGTGGGTTTCTGCGGGGCCTATAGGTACAGATGATGCATTGTTTCTCATGAGCACAGCACATTCATTTTTTAACCTTGTCGCAGCTTCCTGTGCTTTTGGTGGACTCAAAAAAGCAAGTTTCTTGAATCTTGGATCAAGCAGTGTTGGTAATGTCAGAACACTCACATACTCTAGGTGATGTATATGATCACGCAGTCTTCTGAGTATTTTGTCCCCCAGCTGCTTTGCAATGTTGGATGTCAAATTTTGTGTTTTTGTTGCAGTGGCATGATGTACCATTGACATTAATGGAACTACTTTGGACGCCGACACCCTTTTCTCAGCTGAGAGCTCCACAGTTGCTTGCTGGAATGGATCAAGAATGCATAAAGCATCCTTGATTATGTCATGCTCTGGTGCTGTCAGTGGCATGACATCAGTTCGTAAGGAGGCAAAGGGCATCCCCCACTGGCTCTCTCAGGTCACACACACGTTGAAACATTTGGAACGTGCTGTTCCAATGAGTGTCAACCTCTACTATCATTTTCAGAGACTGCTGGCCCATTTGTTCCTGTACATGAAACATTCGCTCCTTGGCTGCGGTGCAGGTCCTAAAATGTGCGACCAGCATTCTACACTTGGCTCGTAAGTCATTGAGGCCATCCACATCATCAAATGACTTCCGCACTATAAGGTTGATGGCATGGGCAATGCAAATTGTGTGCCTTATGTTTAGACGTTTTGCACAGGCAAGCATGTTTGATGCTCCATCTGTGATGAGGCACTTTACTTTATTGACAATACCCCACTCCTCCGTCAACTGAATATGCCCTTCACACAAGTTTTCAGCTGTATGTGCCTTTTGGAAATGGTGCACCGCAAGTAAGGTGGTACACAGCTTATCTTCATTTATGAAGTGGTACGTCACTGCCAAGTAGGCATCCATATTAATAGTTGTCCACATGTCAGAAGTAAGACTTACAGCCACTGCTTTCTGAACCAGGACTTTTGCCTTTTCTTTTGCCTCCTTATATTTTTTATCCACCATTTCCTTCAGAGCGTAAGGATGGAAAATAAATGCTACATTATATTTAGACTACCGATTAAAAATCAACAGCTTCACTCTGTTGACAAACCTTTCTACTTGGAAGGGTGTAGTTAGGATCCACAACCTGCATCAGCTCTCTGAAGCCTACATCCTCCACAGCACAGAGTGGCCGGGAATCCTTATCCTTGATTACCGTGTTCACCATGGCATTATCCAGCATTGCTTTTCTGGAATCTAATAATTAATAATTAGCCTATCAGAAGGCTATAGGAATAGCAAAACTTGCAATAAATATTTATTATTACCTTGGCTGGTAGCTCTATAATGGCGAAGCATGCTTGATGTATTATTGTTGTAGGTCAGCTCCTTATCACACATCAAGCACTTCACCTTTATTGTAAAAGAAAGAATAGGCTATATAAATATTACATGCAAAGTGTGTTATCATTACTATTGCTTTCAAGGGGGGTGTGCTAGGCTAACCATTATTGTTCTTCTCCTATTTTTGCTGCCTTTGTAGACATTTTAAATGATAAAATAGTTTTAAGAAGCATTGTGAAATTGAGCAACAAGTCACTGTCACTGAAAACATTCTATTTACAGTTGCTATTGTATGGTAAAATATCACTGCTGCAAAGTCAATTGACCACTCTTATTTTAAAGGAAATCTACTTCCGCTAAAGGTGATAGAATGTCAAACTGAACTGGACGAAACCCGCATCTCTGTAATACCAAAACATTTACTAAAATGATTACTCACAAACACACACATCAAAATGTTAGAAAAATGATGCTTTGGTCTTTTTTGCCTTGTTGTGGAGCTATTGGCTCAGATTAAAGTTTATCCTTCCACACCTTATTATGAGCGATCAACTCAAAATATTCCCACACAGGAGAAGACTTCCGTTCGAATCAATGACGTCACCGGGACAAACCGAGGCCTCGGTCACGTGATTTCTCCGTTGTTGACACAGGTCTCGAATCGAGACTTCATCTGGCACGCCCACTTTTGTTCGAGACACGCCTCGGAGTCTCGCATCATTTTTCCCATCACTAGTAGCAAGGCCAAACCTGAGTTCTGCTACTCCAGAAATATTCTAAGTTTCAGTTCCAAGTCGTGTTACTTACCTGTGGTTCTCCTGGATCCGATGTCCGCTCCTTCCTCGTTCTCCTGGATTTCCTCATCAAGCTCCTGTTGGAAAAGAATTCTATCATCAGATGGTACTTCCCTCTCGCCTCTGGAAGAGTCCTCACGGTCAGCCTCTGCACCGCTTCCTCCGCTGGTCCTTCTGCTTTCCGCTCACCTGCCCGTCTGCCCGCTCCACCTACAAACACAACATTAGGATCAGTAGAGCTTCCAGCCAGTCTCAGACAACTGTATCCCACTTACCTCCTTCTACGTCCATCCTCATCGCTCCCTCCGTAAGTCTCCACCTCATATACACCATCTCCATTCCAGTCCAATATTTTTTCTAACCTTTCTCGACTCCACTACAGTGGCTCCGTGTCTCTGAGAATTTGCTTCTGCTGTTCTGACTATCTGTGCTACCTCGTCAGAATGTCCTACCGTAGCACGCAACTATGTCTATCAGTCGGTGCTACCCCTCAGAATGTGCTACCGTCATGTTTACATCCCGAACAACAACTGTTAGCTTTGATGTTACATATAATCATTGGAAAAGATTTTATAAATGACGTGATTAAAGTGCCAATTTAGCAGTAACATAGCAACAGCTTATATGAATAACATAAACTTTTCTTTCAATAATATAAATGAATAAAAAACTATGATCAGAATATCCTACCTGTTAAATAGAAGTGGGTAGCACATATATGAACTAAAAACCGTGATCAGAATTGAAGGTGAAACAAAGGTTTCAATGACATAATGATTGTTGTTCAAGAGGTTAAATAGCTGAGTCTCCACACCAGTTAGTTGGACCAGTCCCAGCCTGGTCAGCGGCGAGCATGAACTGATGAAGCCTCTTGGATAAGAGGTGAAATGTCTTCCAAGACAAATTACCAAGTCCAGTTGCGTTTGATTGAAATTTCCTTGAGATAACCATGACCTGGATGAATGAGAATATTCACAGGCTTATTCGTGATCAGAATATCTTTCCTTTTATATAAATGTGAGAAGCACATATAAATGAACTAAAAATCATGATCAGAATATCCTACTATGTTAAAAATTCGTGGTTAGCACAGATGAAGGACATTCACTCCATCCGGTACTCACACACCTACACACACGCAATAAACATTGATCTCTTCATCTACGAGAGTGTTTACTGCAGCTGCTTCTCTGGCTGGTGAGGACATCATGGAGGGGATGTTTAGTTTTACTCAGAATGCCCTGTAGTTTCCTCCTCATCTGCCTCTCCACCACAGTTCTTACAGGGTCCAAGTCCTGATCCAGCACAGCATTTTTGATCAGTTTGTCCAGACATCTGCAGCCTTTGTCCACAGTGCTACTTCCCAAGCATGCAACAGCAGCACACTTCTGTGGACTGTGTGGTAGAACATCTGTAGCATGTTATTGCAGACACTGAAGTACTTTTGCCGTCTGAGGTAGATAAAGTGATATAAAACACAAGACAATAATGTATTCTTGCTATTCTTGCTATCAAAGTCTTTATACTATCAACATTAAATCAACAAACTACTCCATCAGCTTTGGATCCATAAGAACAGTAAACTTCTGTAACATACCGATGGTCTCAAATGTTTTGAATCATCACAGATAAATACATATTTAAATCATACATTGATATACTTGCTTTTACCAAAACGCATACCAGAATCCTCCAACAGCCCAAAGTTTAAGGACAAAACCAAACTTCTTCAGCTGACAACTTCATTGGTTGGTTTGTTTAAACAAATGAGATGCAAAAACAGCTTCTTGGTCGGTTCACTTTTCTCACATATCTGTTACTGTCCTGTAAGCAGCTTACTGGAGGGACACAGGATTCTGTAAAAAAAAGACCACATGAGTTTAAATACATGCAAAATAAACACTCCACAGGAATTAAATTGTTGTAAATTTATGTTGTAAATTTATGATGTTGAACTGATATTAAAGCTTATGAAATTAATCTTATTGTTCCAGAGGCTCTAGGAGGGCTCGAAAAATAAAACATGCATTTATATATTAGCAATCACGATGTGTGTGGGCAACAAATAGCACAGCGTCTATCTCTCGCTCAGCTTAGCAACGTGTGTCTTTGATTCACCAGATCTCCGCTCCTATTCCAATGACCCACATATCATAGTCAACAATGACCTCTGAAATTGTTCTGTACAAAATATTAACACTGATTTTCTCATGTGTTCAAATACTGTTGTGCAGCAATATAACACAAATTATTTTAAAGTCAAGCAACATGATTTTCTGAATTAAAAAAAAATTTATCTCACAGTGGAGAAGCTCCAACAAATTTTAGACCCCTCCATAATTTCTGAGTGGGAGAACTTGGAAAATCCCAGGTTGTTCAGATACTTATGTTCCTCGCTATATAAAATAAGAGAAGAAATAAAAAAATATTAGGAAACCATTAGATTAGTTATTTAGAGGTGCTAAACAGCTTGCATCACATCATAACTGCTTCTACCACTTGAAACCCAGAACTTCATGACTGTGCGGCAACATAATATTCAATTCACTAGAATTGATATAGCGCGAATTCACAACAGATGTCATCTCAATATAAAGATAGTTACTTACTAACACAATAGACCGTGATGTTATTTATCTGGTATCTGTAGATGACAGATAAACTCTGGAAATATGTTACTATAAACAGTTAATAAATATTTACCATACCAAGAAATTAAAATGTGATGCACACAGGAGAGCTTAAAAACTTTTTTCACATGTGCTTCTAATTAATAATGAACGCACCTGGTGACGCCACGTTACGGTACACAACAGCCAGCTTATGTCTTCTCAACGGGCTCCTTCTAGCATGTATTTAGGATGGTCTAAGAAAATGTATTATTACTCCAAAATACTGAATAGTAGTATTAGGCTAAGCACAAATATCCCCCAAAATAGACCGTAATTGTTGCAATTTACGCGGTTGACTCTAAACAATGGGGCGAGTTTAACTATTTACACAGTGGCGGCTGGTGGAATTTTCTCCAGGGGGGCTATGACTATGATGGTTAAATGTTATCTCCCAAACGATACATTTTTTATAACTTAATTAATTACAGGGTAGCTGTGAATTAATTCTGACTAATTAACTTTCCAAATATGACTTAAAAAATTGCCAAAGCTCTTTTTCATTAAATAAAGGAGCCATTAATAGATTGTTTTATCTTTTAGCCAGTTGCTAAGGCAAATTAACAAGCTAACATTTTTTGTATGTAAAGCTGAATGTTTCTCAATCATGTTGGACAACCCTGATCATCCCTAAATGGGACTATCCTACGACAACAGAATGATTGCAGTCAGAGGCTTCAACAGTTTTGCTAGAACAGACTGCTACTGTAGAGGAGGAAACACTAGGCTGTCTGTAGAGGTTCTGGTTCAGACTGGGATCACTCTGTTAACACTGGGAAAACCTGCCAGAGCTCCACTTACAGCCATTTAGAGTATGGGAAGATATAAGCTGGAGAAAAGGCTGTTATATTTCTGCTGTTCTTTATTATTTCCACACAGCTGCTGATACAGGTTTGGGTGATATAGATGTGAGGAGGGAGATGATATGTGTGATCTCATATGAAAAATAAGAACAAATGTAAGGTAAGGTAGAAATAACCAAACTATGAATAAACTTAATATTTGTATAGCAGCAGCTGTGTTAAATATTTAATAAATCAAATGTAATATAGACTTAGCAATAAAATGTCACAATTACCCTTTTTTTCAAAATGTAAACACTCAGCAAACAAACTCTCAATCTAAACAATAGGACTAAATGCTCTTATTGTGAAGTCGCGCGTCTAAACAGCTACTTCCGCTATGTGCTATTAGTTACCGCTAAAAACATAAAACATATAAAAACATATAAAAACATAACTTAAACTGAATAATACGCATTTATTTTGCCTCAAGCTTCTCCTGCTATGTTTTTCTCTCAAACGGTATTGTTTTGAGTGATATAAAAAAATTATTCTTTTTTATTTCTGCATTTTGCATCTCTTTTTGTTTGTTTCCAACTCCCATGGTTTGTCGCTACCGGTGTGCCTTCTGTAGGCAGACACGCATATCTATGGCTGTAGGTCTCCGAGCACGCATCAGTGCATATTACGAAATCACGTTGGGGCAAGCACTCCCGTGCCCATTGAAATGCATTGTAAGGTCCAAACTTTGAAAAAAAGAATCTCACAATGTAACTCTATGAGAGCGCCTGGTGAGATTTTCAATCTGACTCAGAACGCCCCAACGGGGCGCGGTTTAAGGTTGGAAAGTGATATTCAGGCTGTTGATTGGACAATAATATACAGACTTGGACCGGCATTATTATACTCTTTTTCTCCTCTCTCTTTTTCGTGTAACTCAAGGAGGGTGATGCACTATCGCCCATCATGGACCAGCCGCCCCTGTATTTACATGCAATTTAACACTATTACAGACGTGAAACTAAATGCATTTACATATCTACAGGGTTGGCATGTAAACTAGTAGCAATATAATATCATAAAGAAGGCCAGTTATAAAATAATTTGAATAAAATTTACCTTAATCCCCCACGAAATAAAAAAGACGAAAAGCAGGTAGGATGATCTGATGACAGCTTTGCTGAGTAGGTAGTCTTTGACGTAAAATCGAAAGTGCGCATGCGCAGTTCGACAGGGTAGTGTTGA